>CM059192.1:2800383-2821273 GCA_030323885.1 Branchipolynoe longqiensis | reverse complement strand
CTGCTAGTGAGTGTAGGTATCAGGCTACAGAGCTGATACCATACAATAACTGGTTAATACAGTCAGTGTGTGTAAGTATCAGACAATAATTGTTTAATACTGCTAGTGAGTGTAGGTTTCAGGCTACAGAGCTGATACGAGACAAGACCTGTTTAATACAGTCAGTGTGTGTAAGTATCAGACAATAATTGTTTAATACTGCTAGTGAGTGTAGGTATCAGGCTACAGAGCTGATACCATACAATAACTGTTTAATACAGTCAGTGTGTGTAAGTATCAGACAATAATTGTTTAATACTGTTAGTGAGTGTAGGTATCAGGCTACAGAGCTGATACCATACAATAACTGGTTAATACAGTCAGTGTGTGTAAGTATCAGACAATAATTGTTTAATACTGCTAGTGAGTGTAGGTATCAGGCTACAGAGCTGATACCATACAATAACTGGTTAATACAGTCAGTGTGTGTAAGTATCAGACAATAATTGTTTAATACTGCTAGTGAGTGTAGGTATCAGGCTACAGAGCTGATACCATACAATAACTGGTTAATACAGTCAGTGTGTGTAAGTATCAGACAATAATTGTTTAATACTGCTAGTGAGTGTAGGTTTCAGGCTACAGAGCTGATACGAGACAAGACCTGTTTAATATCGTCAGTGTGTGTAAGTATCAGACAATAATTGTTTAATACTGTTAGTGAGTGTAGGTATCAGGCTACAGAGCTGATACCAGACAATAACTGTTTAATACAGTCAGTGTGTGTAAGTATCAGACAATAATTGTTTAATACTGCTAGTGAGTGTAGGTATCAGGCTACAGAGCTGATACCATGACAATATGGTTAATACAGTCAGTGTGTGTAAGTATCAGACAATAATTGTTTAATACTGCTAGTGAGTGTAGGTATCAGGCTACAGAGCTGATACCAGACAATAACTGTTTAATACAGTCAGTGTGTGTAAGTATCAGACAATAATTGTTTAATACTGTTAGTGAGTGTAGGTATCAGGCTACAGAGCTGATACCATACAATAACTGGTTAATACAGTCAGTGTGTGTAAGTATCAGACAATAATTGTTTAATACTGCTAGTGAGTGTAGGTATCAGGCTACAGAGCTGATACCATACAATAACTGGTTAATACAGTCAGTGTGTGTAAGTATCAGACAATAATTGTTTAATACTGCTAGTGAGTGTAGGTATCAGGCTACAGAGCTGATACCATACAATAACTGTTTAATACAGTCAGTGTGTGTAAGTATCAGACAATAATTGTTTAATACTGCTAGTGAGTGTAGGTATCAGGCTACAGAGCTGATACCAGACAATAACTGTTTAATACAGTCAGTGTGTGTAAGTATCAGACAATAATTGTTTAATACTGTTAGTGAGTGTAGGTATCAGGCTACAGAGCTGATACCAGACAATAACTGTTTAATACAGTCAGTGTGTGTAAGTATCAGACAATAATTGTTTAATACTGTTAGTGAGTGTAGGTATCAGGCTACAGAGCTGATACCAGACAATAACTGTTTAATACAGTCAGTGTGTGTAAGTATCAGACAATAATTGTTTAATACTGCTAGTGAGTGTAGGTATCAGGCTACAGAGCTGATACCATACAATAACTGGTTAATACAGTCAGTGTGTGTAAGTATCAGACAATAATTGTTTAATACTGCTAGTGAGTGTAGGTATCAGGCTACAGAGCTGATACCATACAATAACTGGTTATACAGTCAGTGTGTGTAAGTATAGCAATAATTTTTCATACTGGTGAGTGTAGGTATCAGGCTACAGAGCTGATACCATACAATAACTGGTTAATACAGTCAGTGTGTGTAAGTATCAGACAATAATTGTTTAATACTGCTAGTGAGTGTAGGTATCAGGCTACAGAGCTGATACCATACAATAACTGGTTAATACAGTCAGTGTGTGTAAGTATCAGACAATAATTGTTTAATACTGCTAGTGAGTGTAGGTTTCAGGCTACAGAGCTGATACGAGACAAGACCTGTTTAATATCATCAGTGTGTGTAAGTATCAGACAATAATTGTTTAATACTGCTAGTGAGTGTAGGTATCAGGCTACAGAGCTGATACCAGACAATAACTGTTTAATACAGTCAGTGTGTGTAAGTATCAGACATAATTGTTTAATACATTAGTGTATCTGGCACCGGCTGATACCAACAATAACTGTTTAATACAGTCAGTGTGTGTAAGTATCAGACAATAATTGTTTAATACTGTTAGTGAGTGTAGGTATCAGGCTACAGAGCTGATACCAGACAATAACTGTTTAATACAGTCAGTGTGTGTAAGTATCAGACAATAATTGTTTAATACTGTTAGTGAGTGTAGGTATCAGGCTACAGAGCTGATACCATACAATAACTGGTTAATACAGTCAGTGTGTGTAAGTATCAGACAATAATTGTTTAATACTGTTAGTGAGTGTAGGTATCAGGCTACAGAGCTGATACCATACAATAACTGGTTAATACAGTCAGTGTGTGTAAGTATCAGACAATAATTGTTTAATACTGCTAGTGAGTGTAGGTATCAGGCTACAGAGCTGATACCAGACAATAACTGTTTAATACAGTCAGTGTGTGTAAGTATCAGACAATAATTGTTTAATACTGCTAGTGAGTGTAGGTATCAGGCTACAGAGCTGATACCAGACAATACCTGTTTAATATCGTCAGTGTGTGTAAGTATCAGACAATAATTGTTTAATACTGTTAGTGAGTGTAGGTATCAGGCTACAGAGCTGATACCAGACAATAACTGGTTAATATATAGCCAGTCTGCACATGGCAATGCCCGACGGACAAAGCGCATGCGTGATGACAGAGGCGGGGAGTGGGCAGGGTGAAAGGGGATGAGGGAGGTGTGTGGGGGGGGAGGGGGAGGGGGAGGGGAAGGAGGAGGGGGGAATGATGTAGAATGGGGAGTGTGTAGGGAGAGGGGAGGGTAGGTGTAGGGAGGGGGAGGGGGAGGGGGGAGGAGGAGAGTAGGCAGGGGGAGGGGGGAGGTGGAGGGCGGAGTGGAGGGGGAGAGGCAGGGAGCGGTGGTGTGGGGTGAGGTGTGGTCGGGTGAGGTGGGGTGGGGTGGAGTGGGGTGAGGCCTGCTGCGGTTGGGTGGGGTGCGGTGGGGTGGGGTTGGGTGGGGTGGGTGTGGTGGGGTGGGTGTGTACCTCCCGAACGCTGGCAGCCGCCATGGGGATGCTGACTGGTACAGGTTGGACCTGACATGGGGTCAACCGGTGTCAGGTGTTGGGGACGGGGAAGAGGGAGGGTGGAGGAGGGAGGAGGAAGGGAGACATGAGAAGGAGGATACAGGGAAGAGGGGCTGTTCGGAAAGGACTGGGGGTGAAAAGGGATGAATGAAAGACTGGGAGGGGATCAGAGGGGAGAGGGGTGGTAGGGGGGAGAAGGGGAAGGTGGAGAAGGGGAAGGGAGAGAATGGGGGAGGGGAGGGAGGGGGTGAGAGGATAGGAAGGGTGGGGAGAGGTGAGAGGGAAGGGGAGAATGGGAGGGAGAAATGGGAGGGGAGGAAAGAGGGATGGGAGGAAGAAGGGGAGGGGAGGGAGGGGAAGGGAGGAGAAGGGGAAGGGGGGAGAGGAGAGGGGAAGGGGGTAATGGGGGAGGGGAGAAGGCGAAGGAGTGGGAGGGGAAGGGCAGACAGGGGAATGGGAGAAAGGGGAGAGAGGAAGGGTAGGGAGGTTGGAGGAGAAGGGAGGAGGAAGGGTGGGATGGGAGTGGGGGTCGGGGAAGAGAGGTGGGGAGGGGACGGGATGGAAGTGGAGGGAGGTGAAGGGAGGGAGGGGAGGAGGGAGTGGAGGGGCGGGGAGTTGAGCGGTGGGAGGGGGGGGGGGGTGATGGGGCGGGGTGGAAAGGGAAGGGAGGGGCGAGGAGGGGAGCGGGAGTGGAGGTGGAGGGGGTGGGAGAGGGGGGGGGGGGCAGCGCCCTTCAGGACGCTGGCAGGGGTTGGTAGCGTCTAGTTCAGACAGAGCCGCAGGGTGGCGCCACCCGGACGCTCCACTATACCCTGTTCAATAAGCAGGATTAGGGGAGGGTTGCACCCCGACAGCCTGAAGCCTTCGTTAGTCTGCTAGCATCGACGATCGACTGATCCATCAACGATTGGCAATTAACAGAACACAATGGTGAACATACACAAAAACACAAGAAAAGGGCAAACGGTTTGAACACGGATCAGGATCAATGAGTCGCGGACTGATGAAACAACTGTGAACATGCACGAAGGAATTGAAGTCCTACTGAGATGTAGACACGGCCCTCATAGTTAATCGCACCTGAATGTGTGTGTATATTTACAGCACGGTACACATTTAGCTGAAAGTTTGTTGTTTGTTGTTTTGTTTCCTGTCTTATATCTGTTACTGTTGCTCTATTGCACCCCTGTAATGGCTGTTGCTGTATTATGCCTCTTTAATGGTTTGGTATAACTGTTGCTGTATTACATAGCTTTAATGATTACCTATGACTTATTGTGTTACACACCTTTAATGATTATCTATGACTGTTGCTGCATTATGCTCCTTTAATGGTTAGTATTTTGCTGTATTTTGCCCCTTTAATGTTTAGCTATGACTGTTGCCTTATTATGCCCCTTTAATAGTTAGCTATGACTGTTGATGTAGTATGGCCCTTTAATGGTTATCTGTAACTTGCTGCATTATGCTCCTTTAATGGCTAGCTATGGTTGCTCTTGTATCCTCCTTTAATGGTTAGCTAAGACTGTTGCTGCATTATGCCCCTTTAATCGTTAGCTAAGACAGTTCCTCTATTATGCCCCTTTAATCTTTAGCTATGACTGTTGCTGTATTATGCCCCTTTAATGCTCAGCTATTACTGCTGCTGTATTATGCTACTTTAAATGTTGGCTATGACTGTTGCCTTATTATGCCCCTTTAATAGTTAGCTATAATTGCCATTATGCCCTTTTAATGGGTAGCTATAACTGTTGCTGCATTATGCCCCTTTAATGGTTATCTATGACTGTTGCTGCATTATGCCCCTTTAATTGTTATCTATGATTGTTGCTGCACTATGCCCATTTAATTGTTATCTATGACTGTTGCTGCATTATGCCCCTTTAATGGGTAGCTATGAATGTTGCTGCATTATGCCCCTTTAATGGTTATCTATGACTGTTGCTGCATTGTGCCCCTTTAATGGTTAGCTATGACTGTTGCTGCACTATGCCCCTTTAATGGTTAGCTATGACTGTTGCTGCATTATGCCCCTTTAAGGATTATCTATGACTGTTGCTGCATTATGCCCTTTTAATTGTTATCTATGACTGTTGCTGCATTATGCCCCTTTAATGGTTAGCTATGATTGTTGCTAAATTATGCCCCTTTAATTGTTAGCTATGACTGTTGCTGCACTATGCCCCTTTAATGGTTAGCTATGACTGTTGCTGCATTATGCCCCTTTAATGGTTAGCTATGACTGTTGCTGCATTATGCCCCTTTAATGGTTATATATGACTGTTGCTGCATTATGCCCCTTTAATGGTTAGCTCTAACTGTTGCTGAATTATGCCCCTTTAATGGTTAGCTATGACTGTTGCTGCATTATACCCCTTTAATGGTTAGCTATGACTGTTGCTGCACTATGCCCCTTTAATGGTTAGCTATGACTGCTGCTGCATTATGACCCTTTAATGGTTAGCTATGGCTGTTGCTGCACTATGCCCCTTTAATGGTTAGCTATGACTGTTGCTGCATTATGCCCCTTTAATGGTTAGCTATGACTGTTGCTGCACTATGCCCCTTAATGATTAGCTATGACTGTTGCTGCATTATGCCCCTTTAATGGGTAGCTATGACTGTTGCTGCATTATGCCCCTTCAATTGTTCTCTATGACTGTTGCTGCATTATGCCCCTTTAATTGTTAGATATGACTGTTGCTGCACCATGCCCCTTTAATGGTTTGCTATGACTGCTGCTGCATTATGCCCCTTTAATGGTTAGCTATGACTGTTGCTGCACTATGCCCCTTCAATGATTAGTTATGAATGTGACTGTTGCTGCATTATGCCCCTTTAATGGTTAGATATGACTGTTGCTGCACCATGCCCCTTTAATGGTTTGCTATGACTGCTGCTGCATTATGCCCCTTTAATGGTTAGCTATGACTGTTGCTGCATTATGCCCCTTTAATGGTAAACCAGGACTGTTGCTGCATTATGCCCCTTTAATTGTTAGCTATGACTGTTGCTGCATTATGCCCCTTTAATTGTTATCTATGGCTGTTTCTGCATTATGCCCCTTTAATGGTTATCTATGACTGTTGCTGCATTGTGCCCCTTTAATGGTTAGCTATGACTGTTGCTGCCTTATGCCCCTTTAATGGTTATCTATGACTGTTGCTGCATTATGCCCCTTTATTGGTTACCTATGACTGTTGCTGCATTATGCTCCTTTAATGTTTATCTATGGCTGTTGCTGCATCATTCCCCTTTAATGGTTAGCTATGATTGTTGCTGCACTATGCCCCCTTAATGGTTATCTATGACTGTTGTTGCATTATGCCCCTTTAATTGTTATCTATGACTGTTGCTGCACTATGCCCCTTTAATGGTTAGCTATGACTTTTGCTGAATTATGCCCCTTTAATGGTTAGCTATGACTGCTGTATTATGCCCCTTCGATGCGCGAAAAGCCTTCCCTCGCATCAAACGTAATGCTTCGCATTACGACCAATGTTTATCTATAGCTGTTGCTGCATCATTCCCCTTTAATGGTTAGCTATGATTGTTGCTGCACTATGCCCCCTTAATGGTTATCTATGACTGTTGTTGCATTATGCCCCTTTAATTGTTATCTATGACTGTTGCTGCACTATGCCCCTTTAATGGTTAGCTATGACTGTTGCTGAAGTATGCCCCTTTAATGGTTAGCTATGACTGTTGCTGTATTATGCCCCTTCAATGGTTAGCTATGACTGTTGCTGCATTATGCCCCTTTAATTGTTATCTATGACTGTTGCTGCATTATGCCCCTTTAATGGTTAGCTATGACTGTTGCTGCATTATGCCCCTTTAATGGTTAGCTATGACTGTTGCTGCACTATGCCCCTTTAATGGTTAGTTATGACTGTTGCTGCATTATGCCCCTTTAATGGTTAGCTATGACTGTTGCTGCATTATACCCCTTTAATGGTTAGCTATGACTGTTGCTGCATTATGCCCCTTTAATGGTATTGTTCACATCTGCTAAAGACGCCCTCTATTGATGTAGACAGGCAGGTGTGCCTTTTCTTATTACAGTACACAGCAAAGTGCCCGTCTTATACAACCTCTGTAATCAGCCAACTCCCGCCACATGGGACAATAAATCATTCAACATTGCACACCTTTTGTTACATTTAACTGCCCTCCATCGAGAATACACCCGCTGTGTCAGGAGGACATTGCTCTGAATGCAGAGCTGTCCTTTGAAGGGCAGCGTTTCTGTAATTTGTAAGTATGCCACTGCAGCATTCAATATTGTCGTTTCGCTGCCTTTGTTTAGTTACCTTTCACCTGGAACAATGGGACTGTTTTATCAAGGTTAGTTTTGTCCTCACTTTCTTTTTCTATTTCTATGTGTGATAACTTTAAATTACCCTAGTATATATTACCTTGTTTGGACTTGGTTTGAATTGACCACAATGCTTGCTTTGTGTTTGATTCGATTCTACTGCACCTGAACAGCTCACCGACTTTTGGCCTTCCGTGAATCCACTTGTGTGTGGCTTCGGTGCTTTCATACACTGCGTCGTTCCCGCCCTCATAAACTGGCATGCCGCTGTCCTTAGGCACTTCCTAGTGAGCCAGCAAAGCAACCATGCCTCCATCTTTTTGTGCCCACAGACCCTCTACTTGTACTTTAAGTCTTTACTCGAGTTACCACTTAGGCCGGGGCCGGATGCATTTGTTCACCCGCTTTGTAAATAAACTTTCTTTTTACGTGCATTTCCTTGTTACCGTATATGTCCCAATAGATGCACACTGCGCAAATGCAGACACATGGATGCGCGTCTATTCAAAGTTAAAGAATTTCATGGATTTGTTTTTGTCGTGCCTCTGAAATAAAGTGGGAGTGTCTTATTTTATGTGCAATCAGTCTGAATAGACTACATCACCGTTCCAGTGGCACAGTGCATTGTGGGATGCGTGGAAGAAAATCAAACCTGCGAGAAGCACATGGCCAATGCTAAGACACTGGGTGCAGCTAAGAAATGTGCTAGTTTTAGCTCATCTCAGCTCTAGTTTGGTACATAGAATACCAACTAAAAAAATATATATAATAAATTAAGATATTAATCTTTTATCCAGCATTGCATTTACATCAATATAATCAGCACATCTTATGCCATGTGCATTTAGATTTAGAGAAATCTGGGCACTTAGACTACTGATAGAGCCATAGCCAGAGTCAGTTTTACTTATTTTATTCATGTTTTTATTTTTATATCCTATGGTTAATGACATATGTAGAAATAGAAAATGAGTAGGGTTAATCATATATTGGTTATATATTTCTCTGAAATAAGTGTTTGTTGACACATTTGGCATTTTAATATTTAGAACAAGAATTAATAATACTGATGTGGATATCAGCCTTAAAGTGACTGATTGTTTTGTGTGGAATTGTATGTTTCTTAGCTCAACATGTTTAACTGGCTAGTTTTGTCTTAGTTATATTCATCAGATCATTATATTGCATATGGCCATACATGTTTATGCCAAATTGTTATGTATTTCTATTAATTTGGAATAAAATCAGAGTTTTTCCCTACGCGTATCGGCAAACTCAATGGCTGTACGCCTTTGCTTTGCTGCCAGCGCCGTTTTCAGCGCATGCACAGTCGGGACGGTGATCTCATCTATATGATCGTACATTTTGATTTGATTTTGTCGTGCCTCTGAAATTAAGTGGGATTGTCTTATTTTATGTGAATTCAGTCTGAATATGACTGTAAATGTGTGCATGTTTTCAATCTTGAAATGGGGCATGTGCTTCTATTGGGGTGCTCGCTTCTATTGGGTCATATACGGTATGTTGTTCCTTATTGAATCTTATATCTCCATATTTGTAGAGTATTTACAATTGGCGCTTCCTCAGGACTGACCGGGCGCGGTGGTCGAATCAGTGTACCGCGTTGTAAAGTCGCCGGCTGGCGGTGTGAGTGGTGAGGACAAGCTAATGAGAAATCAATACAGGTAATGAAGGAAGGTAGAGTAAGAGTGAAAAGTAGGAGATCTAGACTCCTGGTTTATTATCTTATATAGGTTTCTAGAATCCAAGATGGTGCTGGTCACATGGGTTGATCTCCCAATCCCTAACAGGTACTTATCTATCCACCAATCAGAGTTCAATCTCTTGTATCCAAGGCCTTGTCATGCTGGCTACAGTGCATTGTGGTGTGTAGTGATCCATAAATAACACCTGGGGGTAGGGGGTATATAAGGCAACTCCTCCAAAGACTGTATCTAAGAAGTGGCACTCCTCCTCTATACTATTTTATTATACAATTTCTATACTTAATGAGTAATAGTTTACCAACTCCACATATCCCTCATATGCCTTTGGATTTTATATATTACCATTTACCATTATATAGATAAGTTGCAATTTATTATAGTAGAGTTCACATATATCCTCATGTCATTGTATCGGAAAATTGTACAACATGTCTCCTATGCATGCAGGAGATCGGGAGTTCGCTGCCCGATCGAGTCAAACCAATGACTTTAAAATTGATACTTGTCACTTCCTAGCCTGATGCTCAGCATTATTAGGATAGGGCAAAGACTGGCTAGCTCAGTGTCAGGATAATGTGACTGATACTTGTCGCTACCTAGCCCAGCACTCGACATAACTCGGAAAGTACAAGGAAGGGTTGGCTCAGTATCAGGATAATGTGAGTGGGTGTGATATTGTATCATGGCTCCGGTGGTCTGGCCTTCCAGGGGGGCAGCACTATATGGTCACCATGAGTGTGCACTGACACAAGTCGGTACCCGTCCTGATATGACTTGTCATGTTGCCAGGATGTAAAACCCCAACTAATATCCTGACCATCTATTGTTGTACATGGTGAGGGACTATAACTACACAATGCGATCGCTTACCTAAACACGCTACCACAAAGTGGCTTCAATTACCAGGATAGAGCAATCACTGCCGCGTTCAGTGTCGGGACAACGTGGCCATGTAGGATATCTGGACATGGTCTCCATCATGGCAGCACTATAAAGCCGCCGGCAGTGCCCTTTGTAATATGACCTTAGATTGGTATGAGGGTGGACACTAATTGTGGGTCAAGTCACGAGGTAGGGTCCCCGCCTTCCACACACACGCGCACACACACACTCGCACACACACACGCCCACATACATACACACTGAGACACACAGACTCATCATCATCATCATCATCATCATCATCATGCTGTCGGTCGCGATGCAACAAAGACTGCTTTCATTACTTGACTGCCGCTCTCCATTTAGTTCTCTGCTGTGAGAGTTGCGTCTATGAGTCGGTCTTAATGTCATTTCATGAAAGCTGCCTGCAAAAGTGTTGAAGTGCTGCTGGCTTTTCAAGTTACGAGTGGCACTCTCTCTGGGAGCAAATAAAGGTTTCACACCGGCAAGAACATGTCAAGACAGGCGCAAACTATTTGTCCCTGCAGTGGCTGGTCGGGAGATGTTGGGAGTTCCATAGATCAACCGCCCTTAATGATGCCACAGTGACATGGTTTTCTGTTTAGGGTTTGCTCCCTTAGCCTTCGGTTCTGTCAAGAACCTGTAAGACAAGGCAGTGGTTTACAACTCTGCAGGGCAGGGGTCTCAAACTCACAGACTCACACACACTCAAACACTCTCACACACATTCACTCATCACACACACACACACACTTACACACATCCACACACACTCTCACACATTCACTCACACTCACACCCAGACTCACGCACTCACACACACACCCACACACACACGTGACACACTCACACACCTACACACTCACACACCCACACACTCACCCACACACTCACACACACATACCCACACACACACCCTCAAGGCGCAGTGTGCACCCACAGGGACGGCGAGGTTACTTCAGCGTCAGTCACTGGAGAGCCGGTGTCGCGGTTTCAGCTGACTGCCGTTTTCAGCTGACTGTCAGTTTCATGCGCATGCGTCAAAATCTAACAGAATCATCACTAACCTTATCAATTTAATATAATGTTTTTGGTAAAGATGTT
Source organism: Branchipolynoe longqiensis (assembly GCA_030323885.1). NCBI lineage: Eukaryota > Metazoa > Annelida > Polychaeta > Phyllodocida > Polynoidae > Branchipolynoe > Branchipolynoe longqiensis. The sequence continues at coordinate 2,809,970 of CM059192.1, read as the reverse complement.
TCCTATATGTGTACCAAGCGATTTGTTTCTAGGTGGTGTGGTTTTAGAGATATTTCACTTTTTCTGTATTTTCTGTATGAAGATTGCTCACCACCATTGACAATGCCTTGATTTTGACTGTACGCGCAGTGCAAAATATTAGTTTTATTCAAAATTAATAGAAATCAAGAACCCTAACCTTATAAATTTAATATAATCTTTTTGGTGAAGATGTTTTCTATATGTGTACCAAGCGATTTGTAAATAGGTGGTGTGGTTTTAGAGATATTTCTCTTTTTCTGTATTTTCTGTATGAAGATTGCTCATGCCCATTGACAATGCCTTGAGTTTTGAGTCTATGCAGTCAGCTGAAAATGACAGTCAGCTGAAACCGCGACACCGGCGTCCAGCCATGTGCCACCCCGACCCACGTGACCCCGCAGCGTCCCCTAAGGCCCGGTGCATACCACCCGACAACGATACTGACACCCAACCCACATGACCATGGAGCTTCTCTTAATGCCCAGTATACACCAGCCGACAGTGTGACTGACACTCGATCCACGTGACCCCGGAGCGTCCCTTAATGCCTGACATACACCAGCCGACAATGTGACAGACACGTGACCCCGAAGCGTCCCTGAATACCCGACATACACAAGCCGACAGTGTGACTGACACCCGACCTACGTGACCCCGCAGCGTCCCTGAATGCCCGGCGTACACCAGCCGACAGTGTGACCTACACGTGACTTCGGAGCGTCCCTTAAGGCCCGGCGTACACCAGTCGACAGTGTGACTGACACCCGAGCTACGTGACCCCGCAGCATCCCTGCATGCCCGGCATACACCAACCAACAGTGTGACTGACACGTGACTTCGCAGCATCCCTTAATGCCCTGCGTACACCAGCCGACAATGTGACTGAAAACTAACCAACATAAGCCTGGAGCAGCCTTTAATGACCGGCGTACACCAGCAGACAATGTGACAGACACCCGACCCACGTGCAAGCCCCTGTTGTTGAATTCAGGCACGAGCTATTTATTACCTCACACGATGCCCTAACAACAGACAACCACTAGAATATTGGGGTCAAAGGTCATTAGGTCAAGCCGACTAAATCCTGCTAGTAGGGTTTAGTGAATTGCCGCTCACACCTGCTAATTGTATATTGGACACCGATTGGTCAGCTTCATTACTGAGAGGAGCTTAGCTCTCTGATCAAATCCTACATTATTTTTGCCAATTCTAATTCTGAGGGTCATCTAGACAATTTTTTAAATTTTTAAATTTTTAATTTATTGAGGCTGTATTTATACTGTCCATAGCATATAAGCCCGGGTACCCAGGCTTGTTTTCAATGCTGGCCAGTTGTAGTGTTGGTGTTATCTTACCACACAGTAGCTGCTGATAAGGTATTTGATTGCCTGCATTTCAGTAGCAGATAGATAGTTGGTTGGTATGGTTAGTAGCCTATGTTAGTTTTTTTGGATTTTCTTGTCATATATGTATTTTATTTTGTTCTACTCTTATTACTAGACTAGCCTACTCCTATTTACATATCATAGGCTTGTATGTAGCTGTGTGGTGTGTTATCTGGCTACTCTTGGCATGGTTACCTTCCATTGGGCGTCCCGCTGGTGGGCTGTGCCATATCACATGCCCCTTTGCGGTGCAGCTTAGTGGGGGTTTCCTAGCCTTATTTTGCACAGATATTTTTTGTATGTTTTTAGTTCAGGAATTTGTCGTTCCTTTACCATTTGGGCATTCCACACCTTGGCAGCCATTTGAGCTTGGTTCTCAGAAATAATCCAACATTTTTTTTACCAATTCTAATTTTGAAAGAAATTGGTCAGAATGAGGGTCATCTAGAACAAGTGATTCTAGAACAATTTGAGCAATAGTAACCTTCAAGGCAGCCGTTCACATGTGTGCTGCATAGTTTATTATGTGAATATAAATAACGGGTGTGATCCATGCACGCTCACTGTCTTACATTTCACTTCGACACTAGCGCCACCCACGGCAGGATGCCACACCACAATACACTGTGTGTGCTGTGATATTGGTGAATGGATATTCACATTTATCCAATATGTATGGTTGTGTCATTTGCTTCAATTCCCCACCGGCCAAGTCATGCAGAAGGTTGGCAGTTCAAATCCCGGTGGAGTGGTTGTGGTGCAAAGAGTTGGGGCAATGACTTACACAACTTATACCTGGTGCTACCTAGCCTGGTGCTCCACATTACTAGGCAGTGGTCAGATTAGAATCAGGATTGGGAAATTGGGCGGCCTGGTCTGCCAGTGGGGCAATCACTATAAAGCCGCCCTGAGTGCACACTGTCACAAGTTGATACCTGTCATGATGTGACCTCGAATAGACAATTGTGTGCAGGTTTCAAAACTAATGCATTGAATCCTGCACACAATTGTCTATTCGAGCAACATGACAAATCCAGGTATGAAGCCAGGCCGAATTACATCCGGCCACTGAGGCTCCGAATGAAACCTCATTTGGAGGCCTTGGGCATGGATTTGGACGTGTTGGAGCATGCCAAAATCCCAGAACATCACCCGTGGTCATTGAGAAAGCCATCGGTTATCCTCTGACTCACGGAACTGAGGAAGTCTGGTTCACATCCACTCGAGTACCAAGGACTGCATGCAGAGATTCAAGGCCAGTTTGCAGATCACCTCTCCATATACACTGATGGTTCGAAAGACCAAAGCCGGGTAGCTGCTGCGGCAGTCTGCCGACGGGAAAAATTTGGCGTATGTTTGCCCGATCAGAGCTCGATTTTCACTGCAGAAGCCCGAGCACTCCTTCTCACGTTGGAGTGTATCGAGGTATCCAACCACACTAACTATGCTATATACAGTGATTCGTTCTCTTGCCTCCTGGCTGTTGATGGACTGAAAACGAATCACCCTATTCTAGCAACGGTCATTTATGAAATAAACCAACTGACAACGGATGGGTATGACATCCACTTGTGCTGGGTGCCTGGCCATGCCGGCATACAAGGAAATGAACGAGCTGATCGGGCTGCGAAGAAGGCCCTGAACTGTGATCTTGAACCGTGTCTGATCCCTCACTCTGATCTGAAACCACTAATAGCCACCCACATAAAATCCAAATGGCAACATGAGTGGGATGAAAACATTAATAAACTTAAAGAAATTGAACCATCTGTGGGAAAGCCAACACAGACTCATGCGGGAGGTCGACGGGACCAAGTGGTCCTTAGCCGCTGCCGTATTGGCCACTCGTGGCTTACACATGCTTTTCTGCTCAAGGGGGAACCTTCCCCTGAATGTATTGGGTGTCAGTCCCCGCTGACACTCAAATGCATTTTACTAAGTTGCGTTGATTTTTTGGCCCTGTGCCAACAGTTTTATACTGCAGACAGTATGCGTGACCTTTTTACTAAGGTAAAACAGGAAAACATTTGAGCCTTTTTGAGGCCAGCTGGACTGTACCACCTCATATAGTTTACTAAATAGATTCTATCAATTATTAATAACTTTTCTTTTTCTATGGGAATTTGTTTCCCTTGACCACAAATATATGATTGTGAGCTTTCTAATTTAATGAGTGTCTATTGGCACATAATTGATTGTCTGCTTTTACATGTAAAAGGGATGGTTTGAACAAAAAACAAACATTTCTCGCCGTGAATATGGCCTATGCTGCCGACACGGCGTAAACCAACCACCAATCAATCAATCAATCAACCTTAGATGTTGCCAAGATGTAGAACCCCAACAAACCCGGCTGAGCTCACGAGAACAACCAGGCAGAATGGTGTAGCTTCTTTTACATTTGCCCCGCGTTTCTACCTTCTTTGCTGTCCTGTCTACACCCAAAGACCCTATAATACTAAGACAACTCACTCCCTATCTCTCCCATGGTAGTAAATGTAAATTTCGCAGTGCCACCTTGTGGTGGGTTTGATCAGCCCGGGCGCTGGTTGGTGTTTCACATGTAAACACATACAATTATATTATACATGAGATAGGTAAGTATGAATACACATCAATATGAAATTGCTATGAACAAATACACATCATCATCAGCATCATCATCTGCATCACCATCGTTCACACATCTTTCACATTCATATATACATTTATACATATAATATAGCAACTGTTTAAACAAGAGAACAGCCAGCGCACCAAGTGGTGGGTTTGATCATTTTGATTACACAGTACAGGCTGAGTGAGCCGTCGTAGTATTACAGGGTCTTTGCTACATCACGAAAGGCAAGCTTTAATCTATGGGGAGAGTGATAAGGACGCAGTGCGATCCATCAGTTTCAGCTGATGTTGACCCAGAATACAGTCAACACCATCGGCTTGATCTCTCCAGGTGCTCAAGCACACAAATCATTGTTGGTGTGTGGTTCCACGTCATGGCACGCATCACTCAACTCCAGACCACCAGTCTATCGCATATTACATAGCGGGTAAACAGGTGCAAGATCTACATCGGGCAGTTGAGACTGGGGTTGCTAATAAGGATGTTGCATCAGAAAATCAGCAGTCCTTTCCATCAACTGGTCATGTAGCTGATAATTTGGAAATTAACCCTAGCAAATCTGGAAGATGGTTCGGGCTAGAGCAAGGGTTCGGGTTAGGGACAGGGTTAGGGTTAGGGCTAGGGCTGGGCTAGGGTTAGAACTAGGGTTAGGGCTAGGGACAGGGTTAGGGTTATGATTAGGGCTAGGGTTATGGTTATGGTGTTATGGTTATTGTTAGATCTAGGGTTAGAACTAGGGCTAGGGGCAGGGTTAGGGTTATGGTTAGGGCTAGGGTTAGGGCTAGGGACATGGTTAGGGTTAGGGTTAGGGTTAGGGCTAGCGCTAAGGTTATGGATAAGGATAGGTCTAGGGTTAGGTTTAGAGCTAGGGTTAGGGCTAGGGACAGGGTTATGGTTATGGTTAGGGTTAACGTGGGGTTAAGGGTAGGGGTAGGGCTAGGGTTAGAGTTAGAAGTTAAGGTGGGATTAAGGGTACGGGTAGGGTTAGGGCTAGGGTTAGGGTTAGAGGTAGAGTTAGAGTTAGGGTCAGAAATAAGGATTACAAGCAATATTGTAAGGCGGACGGAGAAGCTTAAACTGAGTTACTACAAAATTGACAACCTCATGAAATGTCCGTCATCTTCACCATTGTTACAAATCCAGCAGGTCTGCTGGGCCCGCTTTGCAGACTGCTCTGCTTTGTTTGTTGGAGTTTTACATCCTGCGACATCGAATGTCATATATTGACCAGACGGGATGGCCGAATGAGTTGAGCGACCGTGTCCCGTTTTGGTAGATCATGGGATTTGAACCCGCATATTCGAACCCTGGTCGAGTCAAATCAATTACTTAAAAATTGATACTTTTCGCTTCCTAGCAAGGCGCTCGGTATTATTAGATAGGGCAACCAGTGTTGTCTCAGTGTCAGGATAATGTGACTGAGTGGGATATCAGGTCATGCTACTGGTGGACTGGTCTCCCAGTGGGCATCACAATGAGTGCACACTGTCACTAGTCAGTACCCATCCTGATATGACCTTAGATGTTTCCTGCAACTAACCAACTTGAAGGTCATATCAGGATGATTGCCAACTTGTGATGACTTTACAGTGCTGCCCCACTGGGGGACAAGGCTGTCAGCGCCACCCGATATCCCACACATACACATTATCCTGATACTGAACTAACCAGTCCTTGTCCTATCCTATTAGACCCAACCACCACACTCGGTAGTGACAAATATAAATTGTGTAAGTCACTGGATTGACTCGACCGGCATTCAACCACCCGATCTTCTGCACGGGAAGCCTGCGCTCTACTGACTCAGCCACCACGTCCGGTGGTGTGCCTCTGTGGCTATCGTCTTAATCGTTAATCATTCACCGGAAACACTGACAGAGATTGTTAATCAGACACCCACAAACACCCACACACACCCCACAAACACCCCACAAACACCCCACAAACATCCCACAAGCACCCCACAAACACCACACAAACACCACACAAACACCCCACAAACACCCCACAAACATCCCACAAACACCCCACAAACACCCCACAAACATCCCACAAACACCCCACAAACACCCCACAAACACCACACAAACACCCCACAAACACCCCACAGACACCCCACAACCCCACACGCCCGCAGGTGAAAGAAGCTGTGGATTGGAGGTTATCGGCCTCAGCCACCAGCCCCACCCTCCCCAACTCACAAATCACACATTCTGCCCATCGCGCCCCCGTACGGCCGAACCACGAATCACTGCATCAGCGCTCATAGCGAAAGGCGTAAACATTAAGCAGGGCAGTGGGTGCGGCCCAGGGTGCCACGGCTTTCATTTGAGGGACACACGGGGTCGCCTATTGTCTGACACAGGGGTCCCGAATCAGCACATCTGTCTACCAGGGCTGCGTTCAGGGTACGCCTCAGAGCCGACTAGGAGTCGGCTCCGCCACGTCTCTTTGCCCAATTTGCATTCAGGGTAAGCCTCAAAAACATCTCGTTTTTCAGGTAAGAGGCAAAAGGTGCCTTGAAAATTGCCGCCAAATTCAGTGATTTCAGCCAATCCGAGCTGTACTTTTCAATTGCAAATGGCTGCCCCCCTATGGAGGCTGCCATTTTCGAGGCACTGGATAGCTAAAGCCATTCAGACTAGCGCGACATTCGGAATATCTCCGAGGCGCCTCCGAGGTGTACCTTGAACACGGCCCTGGACTGGCGGATGCGGTGGCCGAATTGGTTAGAGGGAGAACTTCTCATGTGGAAGATCAGGACTACTGGAACACTGCTCGAGTCAAACCAATGACTTACACAATTTATACTTGTCACCACCAACCCTGGCACTCAACATTACTAGGACAGGGCATATGAATGAGTGGGATATCAGGTCATGGTGCAGGCGGCCGGATTTCCCAGTGGAGCAGCACTATAATTATAAAGTTGCCATGAGTGTGCACTGTCACAAGTCGGTACCCGTCCTGATATCACTTTAGATGTTGCCAGGATGTAAAACTTAAACAAACGACCAAGCATCAAATTGACCTGGTTTAAATGTGCATTAGTCCACCATGAGCCCCAGTACTCCACAGTGGAGGTCTCGACTGACCATTATTTTCTAAGAAGTAGAAACAGGTGACAGCACGCTAACAGGAACAGCCTCTAGGGAGGACTCTTCCACCCATGCCAGGTGGCCACCCCCCAAGGGAGGTTACGTGTGACGCAGCTCGGTAGAGACAGGTCAGTTCTTGTATTCTGACCTTGGTGGAATAAACTTGGGAGCGCCCTGAGCTTTGAAGCAATCTCAGAATTACTCGTTATTCCTCAAGCGGAGGATGAACATGGTCCATCACAACAGCGTCGTGGGGATGATGCAAAGGGAAATATTGCGTCTAGAGTGGGAATCAAACCCACATCTCTTACATTCCGGGCCAGTGTGCTAAACATTACACCACCAAGGCTACATGATGCCAGCACACTACCCACGCCTACCTGTGTATGCGGCTCCTTGCCTGAGAGGTCAGTGCAGCCTACAACACTAACCATTACACCACCTAGGCTCCCTGATGTCCCCACACTACCCACGCCTACCTGTCTATGCGGCTCCTTGCCTGAGAGGTGAGTGAAGACTGTTACAAATAGCATATAATCCAATATCACGAGGTCTTTGCTAACATCAACTCTTGATCAGACGCAGGGCCCCCTGGTGGGGAAACTGGCAGTTAGGGCCCTCGAGTCCCAAGGCCTCCTCTACAAATCATGCAGGCCGTAGGCAGGCAGCGTGAACCAGGCACCAGGCACCAGGCACCAGGCACCAGTTGCCTTATCAGTTGTCGCGCTGATGCGGATAGAAATGGAACTAATTAGAGCATGGTACCAGTTGATTGGTTGTTGGGGTTTTACATCCTGGCTATAATCTAAGGTCATATCAGGACGGGTACCGACTTGTGACAGTGCACACTCATGGCAACTTTATAATTATAGTGCTGCTCCACTGGGAAATCAGGCCGCCTGCACCATGACCTGATATCCCACTCGGTCACATTATCCTGACAGTGAGCCAACCAGTCCTTGCGCTATCCTATTAATGCCAAGCTCCAGGCTAGGAAGTGACAAGTATCAATTTCATGGCATTGGTTTAACTCGACCGGGAACCAAACTCCCGATCTCCCACACGTGAGGCACGTGCTCTATCGATTCAGCCATCGCGCCCGGTTCGCGGAACCGGATGCCGCCATGTTGGATAGTGTGATGCGCACGGACGCCTGCGCACTGAGGGACGCTGCGTTCCACAACGCGGGGAATCCCCCTCCGAAGTTAATTGCAGTCGACCCTCGTCAATCTAGACTAATTTGTTCTCAGTTGTGAATGTTGGTGTTGGAAGAAAATCAGGTAAAACACATTTGTGGGTGGCGGGTCGGGGGAGGTGGGAGGTTTAGATTAGAGGAATACCACGCAGCTGCCTAGTTTGGGATTTCAGGTGGCATGTGAATGGAATATAATGCTATTGGAATAAGACACGATGAAATATAACACTACAGATCATGTTTTGCATTTGTTTAAAGTGTAATCTCAGGTGGTAGGCAGGTGCATACCTGCGGCTGTGCAAACTAGGTCCCTGCGATGAAGGGTACAGCATCATGGATATTTTGGTCGGATAGTGAAATTTAATTATAAATTGATTTAAAGCTGCATAGTCCGATGAAATATCAAATTTTCAAAACCAAATCAATTATCCAGATTTGATTTTACATATCTAACTTAGATACTGATACACTTATTAAGCATTTGTTTCTGCATAGACGGCAATACTGAGTCGATTTAACAGAACCAGTTACTGCAGAAACCTATGGTGTAAGAGTTTTGGCAAGCTTGCCAAAACTAATTTCCCATGTTTGCGTTCAAAATATCTAAAAAGTTTACCATTTAAAATAAAAGTAACATTGAACTAATGGAAAGTAGATATTAGTTATCAATCTGCTATATTTATCTCAGAAAAAATACAGAAATTCAAACCATCGGACTATGCAACTTTAACTATGTCAGACTAGCATGACTATATACAACACGCCTAATTAAGCTGTCTGGTGGCTCCCCCTAACGACCAGCCTGTCTGGACCCTCTGTACACATGGTGGAACCCCATAGGGGAAACCCCTATGGGGGAATCCAGGTGAGGGGATCCCGATGGGGGAACACCGTCCGGGGAACCCCAATGGGGGAACCCCCGATGGGGAAAGCCCATAGCGGAACCTCCATGGGGAAACCCTGTAGGGGAACCTCCAGGGGGAACATCATAGGGAACCACATTGAGGAGGGGGGGGGGAGAGACGAAAAAGGAGGGGGGTGAGGAATGGAGGAATTGAACAAGGGGTAGGGATGAGGTAGGTAACGTCGAGGAAGGAGGACGAGGGAGAAGAGGGAGCCGTGAGGAAAGAGGTGGGAGCTGAGGGAATGGACGAGGAGGGCTGAGGGAGTAGGGAGGGAAGAGGGAGTAGAGAACAGGGGGCAACAAGGCGGCTGGTAAGGTGGACGAGAGGGACGATGGTGGAAGGTGAAAGAAGGAGGTATGGTGG
>CM059192.1:2724829-2799883 GCA_030323885.1 Branchipolynoe longqiensis | reverse complement strand
TAAAGAAGGCCTTTGACCATTATTTCGAGGTGTAGACCAAAATTAATTTCATTTTAAATATCTCCAAATTTAGCCATTTAAAATAAAGTGTGTTTTTTTTCAAAACTAATCTAAGACAGACTATAAAAGTAGAATGATCGACCTACTACATATTTATATTTTTTTAAACATGGCAGAAATTATCAAATATTGTATTCTGCAAATCTAAGAATGAAATGAAAATTAAATAAAATAGTAACAATATCTGAGATATTTAAGCGAATTTAGTATTTAGTTATTGTAATACGGCCAGTAAGATATAAAATAAATCAGTAAGTGAAGACTAAAAATCAATGCCGCCGAGTTATTTTTTTTAATTAAATAAATAAATGATTGTTGAGTACTTAGTGGTGCGGAACAGTAGAGCGTCCTTTTGAAGGCATGTGTTTTTTTGTTTTTGTTTATTTTGCTCTAACTGGTCGAGCGCTAATTGACCTAGTTACATGAGTAATTAGGTGATTAGGGTGGAGTTGTGGTTAGATGCAGTCTGTGACGTGCTGAACAGTCAGCCTCGTGTCCTGCAGCAGTGAACTCAGCCGCATCAAAGCCGAGAGGGGAAAGTGTGTGTCGGGGAGGGGGGTAACTACATAGAGGAGACAATTTGGTTGGTTTCTTGTTGGAGTTTTACGTCCTGGCAACATCTCATGTCATATAAGACAAGTATCGACTTGTGACTGTGCACTCATGGGCCGTAATCGATTAACACGACCCGGGCGACTCGGCTCACCCGAGTCGTCAGAATTTCAAATAGAACACCGCGAGTGGAGTCAACAAATACACGTGCCGTGTGCAAAAGGACCCGACCTCAGTAACCCACCTCTTGGCTGGGGTTTGCTAGGAGCGATGACGTCACATCTGTGCTGGTACCTGTAGGATCACCGCTACCAGTACAACTCCTACGTGTTGTTTTAATGCTTTTTTTTTTAATAACCAAGATTGTCAGCTTCTACAATCATAAAATACTTTAAATCCTATTTTGCTGTACATACATCGGTTATTGAAAAAAAATATTACGTTTTAGATTAAGCCACCATTTTGTCCACCGCAAGCGTATTTGTTTATTCAACCCGAGTCTGTAGGATCTGCGCATGTGCCAAAAAGTGGCTCGGGTGACCCGAGTTGATTAATCGATTACGCCCTTGGTGACTTAATAGTGCCTACCCACTGGGAGACCAAGCCACCAGCATGACCTGATATCCCACTCAGTCATATCCTGACACTGAGCCAACCAGTCCTTGCCCTATCCTAATAATGCCAAGCGCCTGGGTAGGCAGCAACAGGTATCAATTTTGTAAGTCATTGGTTTGACTCGACCGAGAATTGAACTCACGACCTTCCACATGGGAGACCTGCACTCTACCGATTCGGCCACCATGCCCGGTTCAGAGGCGTTCACTTGCACCATGATCCAACATCTACATCAGTCATATTATCCTGACATTGCGCCAACCAGTCCTTTCCTTATCCTAGTAATGTTGAGCATTAAGGAAGGCGGCGAAGAATATCATGCTAACAGGTATGGGGGTTGATTGCAGGTTGTGTCAGGACACTGCACAGTAATGGTGACTTTATAGTGCTGCCCTACTGGGAGACAACGCCACTGGCACCATGACCCAACATCCCACTCAGTCACATTATCTTGATACTGAGCTAACCAGTCCTTGCCCTATCCTAGTGGTTGGTGTTGGGTTTTTTTTGTGGTTGGTGTGGTTGTGTTTGGTGTTAGTAATGCCGAGCGTCAAGCAGTCTAGCATTTGACAAGTATTGATCATGTAAGCAAGTCATTGGTTTGGAACCAGACGGGATGGCCGAATGAGCGTCCGTCTCCCATGTTGGTAGATCGTGGGGTCGTGGGTTCGAACCCCAGTCGAGTCAAACCACTGACTTAAAAAATGATACTTGTTGCTTCCTAGCCTGGTGCTCGGCATTATTAGGATAGGGCAAGGACTGGTTGGCTCAGTGACAGGATAATGTGACTGAGTGGGATATCAGGTCATGGTGCTGGCGGCCTGGTCTTCCAGTGGGGCAGCACTATAAAGTCACCATGACTGCGCACTATGATAAGTCAGTACCCGTCCTGATATGACCTTAGATGTTGCTAGGACGTAAACCAACAACAAACAAACATTGTGTAAAAATATAAGGATTTTCGGTTCAGAATTATATATTGGCAGAGAGCATTATTATTCTTGGATAATGGAGTGGGGACAAGGTTATGTAAACTAAAATCAATAATGTCCCACTCCCATTGTGACATGATATAAGCTATGTGAAATATATGTTCCTAAATGATGCCTGAAATTAAGTAAGAGATGTTCCTATTTAAGAAGACAGTACATGATTATTGACATGTTTCTCTATGCATCCATAAAGAGTGCAATTAGAGAAAAGGTCATATTAACAGAGATCTATTGTAACTGTCTGCTGCTACCTGTCCACCCATGACCACGGGGCGGGCCCACCAGCCTAATTTGCATATGCACCCAGAGCGCGACCTGCAGCTGAGTTGAGTGACAGCCACCACCACTGGGGGGTGGCTCCCACCCCGGTTATGGGGGTGCCTGATTGGCTGACTCTGGGACTACCCAGTTGCCTATGCCCTCTTGGCCCTCTGACCACACTAGCCTCATTCTGAGATTCATTAATTATTCAAGACTCTGCTTCAGACACACTGAAGGGAGATCACTCTACTCCTGGCTCTTGAGTGAGACACAACTACTCTAGAGCAGGACCCCAGACACTCTGTCTGATGCTAGGCAAATTCATATATCTAAATTGAGTTGAGTGCAACACCCAAGGGACTCCGGTTCAATGGGCTGTAGGCACTGATTCTTATACAGGCTAAATTAGTAATGAGATTCTGTGTGGACAGAAGGTAAGGGGTGTGGGTGATAGGTCACTAGTAGGTGTACAGGAGTTGATGCCAATAAAGCACAACTTCTTCACTGTTGATCTGTGTGACTTGTCTTCCCTCTATTCCTTAGGAGTTTGTAGAAGGGTTGTTTAAGGGATGCCTCAGGGAGTGAGATGAAGGGGAAGGGGAAGAGTTTTGTAGTATTATCTGGTGTTCATCTGGTATAATTGGTTTGACTCGGCTGGGATCCGAATCTCTAACCTTCCTCAAAGGAAGCTAGTGCTTGTACCGATTCGGCCATCACATCCGGTAGTTTCCGGCCATCACATCCGGTAGTTTCCGGCCATCACATCCGGTAGTTTCCGGCCATCACATCCGGTAGTTTCCGGCCATCACATCCGGTAGTTTACAAACTAAACAGCAGTAAAAGATCGATTCAGATTGTACAACATAAAGAGTTGCATGTAGTATTTAGGCGAAAGCACTTCACACAACTGAGATGCACAGCAGAGCTAAACTAGATAGCCATACTACAGTCTCATGGGGCTGTCACACTACGACGTTTCTCCCGGCGACCTGTCAGCGTTGAAAATACAATTTTAAGCGTCGAGAAAAGTTAAAGATTTAGGGGAAATATGGGGAAATTGGACGTTGGCGCAGCGTGTTAGTAGCGCGCCGCCAACGTGTGTCGACGTGTTGGGGGGGGGGAAAAAAAAAAAAAAAGTTTGGCGCGACGTCTTCATATAACCTTAAATGTTGCTAGGGCGTAAAACAAAAACGGCCCAGTTTGCCGCAACGTGTGAGCAACGACCCTCCCGCGCGCGCGCCGTCTTCCTAGCGTTCCCGTAACGTTATTCCGGCGCGTCCAACGCATTGCGACGGGCGCCTAACGTCCTTACCCATATATTTGCGCGCGCTGCCGGTCGTTGGTTTTTTTTTGACATGCTTAAAACCTTGGGCGACTACTAGCGCGCGCCGGCGTTTTGCGCCGACCATCAGCGTCAAGGATAGTGTACCGACGTGTAGCGAAATGTACCGACGCGCGCATAACGCGCCCCCAGCGTTTCTCGATATTTCACCCATTTTCGCCCAAAAACACCACACGTCGCCTGGTCGCCGGCGAGAAGCGTCGTAGTGTGACAGCCCCATAACCCCATTAAACCAAACTTGAAGGGACCCTAGAAATTTGTTTGGATTAACCGATCATTGGTTTAACCAAGCTATGGCTTCGACTTTGACTTGGCTTTGGCAAAAATGCAGGTGCATTAGGAATGCAATATACAATGTATGTGGACACTTTGATTATTGTCTTTTATGTATATACAATATAATTCCGTTAAACCAAGCTCGGTTAAACCAAACGATCGGTTTATCCTAACTTTTTTTCAGCAGCCTGGCAAAATACTACCATTTATCATATAAATCAGGGAGCCTAAGTGGTGAAATGGCTAGCACACTGGCCCAGAATGCAAGAGATGTAGGTTCGATTCCCACTCTAACCGCAATATTTCCAATTTTCATCACCCCCATGACCAGAGCAATACACAGATTGTATAGACACACCTGCATAGACCGTACTTTGAGTAGAGAGTGCCTTCTTAGACAACTACTGAGATGGTAAAGTCACCAGCTGTTTGAGGATGGGTCACCTTGGAGCTGGACACCAGCGCATGTCAGAATCAGTGATTGTTAGAAGACTTTCAAAGTAAGTCGCCAGGCAGCCTTGAATCGACCAGCGTAGGTCAAGGTGGGACAAGACCACGCAGAGGTCAAGGCCACCACGCAGAGGTCAAGGCCACCACGCAGAGGTCAAGGCTGGCATTCATTTCCTTATTCCCCTCCTCCCCGTCCCCGATAGGCTGTATACTCACACCCTCGTCTAGTAGCGACCGACTAGTGTGCCGACTTCCCCGACGAAATGAGTTTGGAAACGCTTCTCTTTGGGTGCTACTGAGGTATTTATTTAATCATTCAACATTAACCAACTCACACCAACTATAAGCCCGACCTGAAATTACCCTGAAGATCACTTCAACGCCAAAGGCTCACCCTACACCCCAACATCACCTCCGTCCTGATATGAACTTACATGTTACCAGGATGTAAAACTCCAACAACACCACCACCTTCTTCTAACAATATGTCACTTCTTACAAGGTAACCGGGCGCAGTGCCCTAATCCGTAGAGCACGGGCCTCGCGTGCGGAAGGTTGGGAGTTCGGTTCCCGGTCGAGTCAAAGCAATGATTTAAAAATGTATACTTGTCGGGACCTACCCTGGCGCTTGACATTAATAGGATATGGCAAGGACTGGTTAGCTCAGTGTTAGGATAATGTGACTGAGTGGGATATCAGGTGAGGGTGTCGGTGGCCTGATTTTCCAGTGGGGCAACACTATAAATTCGCTATGAATATGCACTGTCACAACTCGGTATCCGTCCTAATATGACCTTATAGGTTGCCAGGACCTAAAACTCCAACAACCAACCAACCAATCTTGAAAGATGTCCAACTACATCCCTGCTGTACTATCTCCATGCTAGTCGAACATGGCTCATTCTTCTGATACCGTTATTTTCTGTTACCCTGTTCTTTGCCTTTTCAATTCACTATCAGCGACTCGTACTGTATTTCCTTCTAGTCATCCATCTATGTTTTTTATAACTTTGCTCAGTGTGTAGCAGCGTTTGTCATTAGGCCTGGAAGGCGCCTGCGCACCGACATTTTATTCAGAGGAAAGAACGTCACTCGAACAAAAGACTTACCAAGAATTCCACCGGAATAAAAATGTGTCCACCCTTTGTTATCCAAGATGCCTTTCAAAATGGCGACAGACGCAGGACGCATTATCAAGCCAGGTCTAAGGTTGGTTGTTGGAGTTTCATATCCTGGCAACATCTAAGGTCATATCAGGAAGGGTACCGACTTGTGACAGTGCAGACTCATGGCGACTTTTATAGTGCTGTCAGACTGGGAAATCAGGCCACTGGCACCATGACCCGATATCCCCACTCAGTCACAGTATCCTTACACTGAGGCAACCAGTCCTTGCCCTATGTAATTAATGCCAAGCACCAGGCTAGGAATCGACAAGAATCAATTTTATAAGTCATTGGTTTGACTCGACAAGAACCGAACTCCCGACCTACACACGCGAGGCCCACGCTCTATTGATTAGGCCATCGCGCCCATTGCAAGGTCTAAGAACCAGATGTGGTGAGCCGAGGAGGCGGTCTGTAAGAAAAAAAGCTGCGCACGCAGATACAGGAAGCGGTATATGGGAAAGGTGGGCCAATGATGCTATTCATGCCGCAGCCATGTTGAAACCATACCGAGGCCACGTACGCATCTGCCAGGCGCCGCTGTATGAAAAGTGATGTGAATACTTTTTCATCGACCAATACCTCTCGAAATCACTCAAATTTGACTGTATTCATTTTTGAAACTACCATATTCATCTTTGCATACCTGTTTTCTATCTATTGGCCAATTTTCACAAAGATTGGGCGACCCTTGCATGGTGATTTTCCCATTCTTTAACTACAATGTGACTGTCAACTTCAAGTCTGCATAGTTATGGTGGTATCATGTAATCCAGCACTGTCAGCGTAGTTATCTTTGTAACACAGTTAAACAACTAGTCTTAGTAATTATAAATTATTAAAAACCTAAAAGGGTTAAAATATATATTTTAAATATATATATTAAGAAAGTTATGCAATTTTGAATTTAAGAAATGATTGGCAACCAGGGTGAGCTACCTTGTTGACATCGCCTACTGAAATGCATCTGATCATCACTCAATCTTCATGAAAATATACCAATAAATAGAAAAAAATGTATGCAAAAATTAATATGATAGTTTAAAAAGTGAATATCGTCAAATTTTACTCCTTTAATTTCTATCGTAGTTCATACACATCAGCACACAGCAGTGTCTTACTGCCATTTCCAATACCCGACGCGTACTCAGCCTCGTCCTGATGCCGAATTAGGTCACGCGTGAATAGTGTGAATAGGGAGTAGTAGGGACACAGTCAAAGAAGGGTTGTCAGTGATCAAAACAAGAAGTCACACTCTCATAGCAGCAATTAAATGGCACGTTATTTTGTTTAATTTGCAAACTATTGTTCTACTGCATTTTGTCTATTCATGACACTTTTTTCCCTTTGTCTTTATTTGTGTGGGTTTCCATAGGCAAAGAAGGTAAGTGAACAATACAAGAAGTGACGAGATCTCATCCCGTGATTTTAAAATGTGTTCCTGACATTAATATGTTATGCATTTTAATGAAAGGTCACACTTAGAATGGGTTACCCACACCCACCACACACACACCCACACCACACACACCCATACCACACCCACACCACACCCACACCACACACATACCACACCACACCCACACCACACCCACACCCACACCACACCCACACCACACACACCCACACCCACACCACACACACACCCACACCACCCCCCACCCCACCCCCAACACATTAACCTTACACCACACCCCACCCACACCTCCACACCACAACCACACCACACCACCGACACACCACACCCACCCACACCACACCACCACCCACACACCGCCAACACACCATCCACCACATCAACACCACACCCACACCCACACCACACCCACACCACACACACCCACAGCCCCCCCCCACACGTACCCAACCCACACCATACAGCATCAACCCCCCGCCACACCACCACCACACCACACCCACACCCACCACACCCACACACCCACCCCACACATACCACACCACACCCACACCACACACCACACCCACACCAACACACCCATCACCCACCACCACACACACCATCAACCCCCCCCCCCCCCACCACACACCCCCCACACACACACAAAACCACACACCCTCACACCATCAACCCCACCAACACCCACACATACACACCACACACCCACCACACACACAACCCATACCACACAACACAACAAACATACACCCCCAACCCACACCACACACATACCACACCACACCACACACACACACCATCCCCCACACACCCACACCACACCCACAACCACACTCATATAACCACCACCACCACCACCACATCCACACCACACCCACACCACTCCAATACCACAACCACACCACACCCACACAGCACCACACAACACCACACAACACCACACCACACCATACACGACACCACAACACCCCCACACCACACAACACCCACACCCACACCACACCACACAACACCCATAACCACACCACACAACACCACAGCACACCCACACCACACACAAACCCTCCACCACACCTCACTACTCACACAACGCCCACACCACACACACATGACACACACACCACACGCACACCACACCCACACCACACCCATACCACACCCACACCACAAACACACCACACACACCCACACCACATACACACCCACACCACACACACACCACACACATGCCACACCACACCCACACCACACACACACCACACACACACCCATACCACACCCACACCACACACATACCACACCACACCCACACCACACACACCCATACCCACACCACACCCACACCACACCCACCCACACCACACACACATGACACACACACCACACGCACAGCACACCCACACCACACCCATACCACACCCATACCACATCCATACCACACACACCCACAACCACACCGCATGCACACACCCACACCACACCCACACCACACCCACACCACACCCACACCACACCCATGCCACATCCACACCCACATCCACACCACACGCACACACCCACACCACACACACACCACACACACCCACAGCCACACCACACACACCACACACACACCACACACACGCCACACACACCATACCACACCCACACCACACCCACACACCCATACCACACCCACACCACACCCACACCACACCCACACCACACCATACCACACCCATACCACACCACACCACACACACACCACACCCACACACCCATACCACACCCACACCACACCCACACCACACCCGCACCACACCCACACCAACACCACACCACACCCACACCACACCCACACCCACACCCACCTACAACACCCACACAACACCCACACCACACGCACACCACACCCACACCACACCAACACCACACCCACACCACGCCCACACCACACCAACACCACACCCACACCACACCCACACCACACCCATACCCACACACACACCACACCATACCCACAGCCACACCACACCCACACCACCCACACACCCACACCCACACCACACCCACACCACACCCACACCACACCCACACCACACCCACACCACACGCACACCCGGGCTTATGTTTTAATTTTTTAATTTTATTTATTGAGGCTGTATTTATACTGTCCATAGCATATAAGTCTGGGTATTCAGGCTTGTTTCCAATGCTGGCCAGTTGTAGTGTTGCTGTTATCTCACCACACAGTCACTGCTGATAAGGTATTTGATTGCCTGCATTTCAGTAGCAGATAGATAGTTGGTTGGTATGGTTAGTAGCCTATGTTAGTTTTTTTGGATTTTCTTGGCATAGAAAAATATTGTCATTACATCCAATTTAAAATAAATGAGACGATGGAAAACCGACTACAAGATAGGAAAAAAAGGTCTTTCAGGGGGTTTCGGTATGTGTGTAAATTTCTGTTTGGCGACATTGAACGTGTGCCAGGATCTTTACAACATAGCCCTGCCTCTCAAATAAATTATTTATTTAGAAAGGTATGTGTGACGGTATATTGAACTCTGACGAATGATGTGGCCAAAATAAATAAGTTTCTTTGTCTGTATAGTGGCAAACAAGCTTTTCTTATTTTTAATTTTTCTGAGAACTTCTTTGTTGGTGATCTTCTTTGTCCATGATATTTTCATCATCCTTCGATAAGTCCACATCTCAAATGCTGCTAAACGTTTGTACATTTTCTTAGAGATTGTCCATGTCTCTGCCCCATACATTAGAGTAGACCACACATAACATTGTTGGAAGGGAAGGTGAATGGCAGCAGAGGGAGAGGGAGACCAAGAACATCATGGTTTACAAATATTTCACAGTGGACAGGCTTGAATTATTCACAGTCTATCAGAACAGCACAACATCGGGACAAGTGGAGAACCATTGCATCCAACCCTCGACTAGAGGATGGAACTATTGATTGATTGATGTGTGACGGTATAGAGGCTGAGCACATCTCATTCGACTGCGTGCAGGCTTATAGGCTATGGACAGTATAAATACAGCCTCAATTGAAAAAAAACTAAGAAATCTCAGAGACGTCTCGGAGACGCCTCCTATTTCAGACAGGAGACAAAAAGCGCCTCGAAAATGGCCGTCATATTCAGTGGTTTCAGCCGATCAGAGCGCTTCTTTTCCATTGCAAAATGACTGCCACCTATGGGGGCGGCCATTTTCGAGGCGACAGACTGCTTTTACCGTTCAGACTAGGGTGACGTCAGGGATTTCCCCGAGATGTCTCGGATGCGTACCCTGAACGTGGCCCAGGGTTCGGTCCTATTTAAATCATAGAGAATAGATAATAAGAAGTTCAGGCGTGAAACCATGTAAACCAGATCCAAAACTGGAGGTAAATATCGGAATCAAACCCGCAACAAGTTAATTCTTTTATATTCCTACGCTTTTGTTCATTGCTCCATAACCATGTGATCATATGAAAAGTTGAATTAGTGAGAATTAAAATTATTTTCAGGTAAAAATCTGTTATTTAAACTACATTTTTGGAGTGGCGTTTCCGTGGTGTTGCGTCTGAACTCTTCGCATTGTTTCAAGTTATGCATTTTCTGACTAGTCTTATTTGATCCTAATAATAGTGAATAATAAGTCACGTGGCTCTGGCCATGTTAGTGCCCCTTTAAGTGGATGGGATTGCAGAGTGGCTTTAGGCGCTCAGTTCCTGCCCAAGAAGTCGCCGGATCAATATATGCGGTTGATGGCTGAGTGCAATCAAAGATTAACAACATTGACACTTATCGCTGCCTAGCCTGGATCTGTCTGCATTGCAGGGATTGGTCAAGGACAGGTTTACTCAGTGCCAGGATAATGGTGGTGAATGATTGGGGGACACTCATTCGGGGTCATTGCTGGGACCCACAGCCCCACAACGACTCACCACCCACCCACCCCCACCCCCGGGGGGGGGGGGGAGGAAGATGGAACAGCCGCTCACCCATCACTAGCGCCCCATTGGTCCTCCTGGCCTTGTCTAGGATAATGTGACTGAGTGGGATATCAGGTCATGGTGCTCGCAGCCTGGTCTCCCAATGGGGCAGCACTATAAAGTCAACATGAGTGTGCACTGTCACGAGGTACCCGTGTTAATATGACTTTAGATGATGCCAGGACATAAATCTCCAACAACCAACCAATCAATAGAATGTATTGCTGTTGAAGCCTATGGTGTCAGATTGTTGACGTGCCTACCAAACTTAATTTGGCAAGCTGTCACCTCATTGTTATCTCCAAAGTTACCCATTTAAAATAAATGTAACGTCAGAATAACGTGATGTTCATTATAACGATCAATCTAATATATTTATCTCTAATTTTGACCGAAACCATCGGATAATGTACCTTTAATAGCCCAGTCAGTTCGGATATCACGTGGGACGTAAACAACAACAATCACAGGGTCACTGGTGAGAGGAACGCCAGCCGCCATTTTGCGATATCCGTTAATAATCGAGAAGGGTCCACAGCGACGAAAGAAGCAAAAACGGCTGACCACTGGGTCATATCGAGCACGAATAGTTTCCCATTCAGTAATTACTGATATTGTGTAATTTAAACAGAAATTGATGTAGATAAATTTCAAATATAGTTCAAACACTTTAATCCATTTATTTCTCCCCCCCCCCCCCCCGATATAGCTACAGCAAAGTATTTTATGATTGCGCGGGTATTTTGTTACTCCACTCCTGGTGTTCGATTTGAAATTCTAGCTCTGTGGAGGTCTAGCCTGGTCCCCTGGCATTCATTTGCTCAGGCAGAGGCACAGGAGTTTTCATCTATTATCACTCAGTCTCCAACGTGGTCCCCTAGCCTTTGTACCGGAAACAAGTTTAAACGAGCTGAAACGAGTTCAAACGTGGCTGGTTGGGTCGCACCGTGGCTAGTTGGGTCGCTCCGTTTAGCGCTGAATATGCTTATGTAATAATCGCAGCAGCCTCGTTTCAGTTATAGATCACGTGTATGGATCCCCTTAGCTTGGTCCCCCACCACGAACAAGCAGTCCTTAGACTTGGCACAAAGCATTACAACATCGGACCATGTATGTAAGATCTGTAGGGAGGGACCAGTGTAGTTGTTCCTCCGCATGCCATGCACTACTCTGCGGCGGGTCATCGTCAAGTCGTTAAGCCTCTAGGGCATCAATGCATTAAGCTTATAACCGATACTGGCATCTATTTTTGGATAGATATTTACATTCTCAAAATATATATAATTGAAATAAAAGTCTCAAAGTGAGATGCTGATACATGGTTATTGCACAACATAACCGTAAATTGGGCCTATGGGCTTAACGCCTTGACTGCCCGGCCGCAGAGTAGCGCATGCACTGAGGAACGCTTACACTGGTCCCGATGATGTCAGGCTTTGTGCCAAGCCGAAGGTCTGTGACCGAGGTGGGAAACCAAGCTAGGATCCCCTCCCCCCACCCCACCCACACTCAGAGCCTCGATCTGGGGACGGCTCTCCCAGTATGGATTCCCGCCTCTTGAAGCAGACGACATTTGTTTGCATTTCCAGAAACAATCTTTATTCTCGACTGTTACTGTTAGGTATTACTCAGTGTGTACCTATGAAAGACAGTTGCTGCAAAAATAATCAGAGTTGATCTATATGTTGTACTGTAAAGAATTAGTTTTTTTTAATTTGCAAGTGGGTCATGGTGCTCCACACATGGGGTACCTTGACCAACCCAATGGGCCACATTGAGATATAATAGAAACATGAAACTTTAGGCCTACTTGATGCAAAATGTAGATGGTTTCCTTGCTTAAAGTCATTAAAACACTGCTGGCAAGTATCCAAGTTTTAGCTAAGAATGCTTTATTCATAATTTAGACTCAGGCTTAAGGGGCTGTCACATTAGGGTTTTTTGCGGGAGCGTACGGCGGCATAGGCGCATTACGTCATATACGTCGGCATACGCCGCCATACGCCGCCATACGCTACGCATACGCTACGCGTACGCTACGCATAGGCCGTCATGTGCCGGCCTATGCCGTTGTACGCCGCCATACGCTTTCTCCCGTCTGTCCGTCCAAATTTGTTTGTGCATGCTCAAAAAATCTTGACCTATGGGAGTGTATGGTTCATACGCTACTCATACGCCGGTGTACGCTCCTCGTACGCCGGTGTACGCTCCTCGTACGCCGGTGTACGCTCCTCATACGCTAGGGGTGCGCCGGCATAGGTTACGCATACGCTCAACTTGCGTCACCGGTGTATCTCTAGCGTATGTAGCGTACGCATAACCTATGACTTACGTATGGGAGCGTACTGTTAGCATATGCACAGCGTATGCACAGCGTATGCACAGCGTATGCCATAGGTCTCGACATCGATCTTGATTCATACGCTACTCATACGATCATACGCTATGCATACGCTACGCATACGCTATGCATACGCTACGCATAGGTTCCATATGCCAATCAAAACTGTCAACAAATGTCAGAGTACGCTCTCATACGCTCCTCGTACGCTCCTCGTACGCTCCTCATAGGTTACACATACGCTCAAAATCACCCGAAAGGTCACCAAATGTCATCATAGGCCGGCACGCGCAGGACCTACGTAGGTTTTCAATACGCTCCCGCCATACGCCGTAATGTGACAGCCCCTTTACTGACAATTATAAAGTATATGTGGAATCGAAGCATCGATGCTACGCATTTGGTACCACCTGTGGAAAATGCTTTAGGGAGTCACATCACTACTTTCTTTCGGGACACTGAAGATATGTCATCTACCTGTGGGCGAACAAACATATTCGTTGCCTTTGAGCACTGCCTATAGAAGTCAACATCAAAGTCACTTGCATCAATGGCAAGAACTTAGTATTGCAAAGCATACTAAGGAGTATTGCTAAGTACATTTAGTAGTATTGCTAAGTATACTAAGTACTATTGCTAAGTATTCTAAAGAAGCTAAGTAGTGTTACTAAGTAAACTAAGTAGTACCGTTATGTATTCTAAGTAGCATTGCTAAGTATACTAAGCAGTATCGGTAAGTATTCTAAGTAGTATCGCTAATTATACTAAGTAGTATTGCTAAGTACACTAAGTAGTATCACTAAGTATTCTAAGTTGCATTTCTAAGTATTCTAAGTAGTATCGCTAAGTATTCTAAGTAGTATCGCTAAGTACACTAAGTAGTATTGCTAATTATTCTAAGTAGCATTGCTAAGTATTCTAAGTAGTATTGCTAAGTATACTAAGTTGATTGATTGATTGGTGGTTGCTTTACGCCGTGTCGGCAGCATAGGCCATATTCACGAGTATACTAAGTAGTATTTCTAAGTGTTCTAAATAGTAGTGTTGCTAAGCAAGCTAAGTAGTATTGCTAAGTATACTAAGTCGCATTGCTAAGTATTCTAAGTAGTATTTCTAAGTGTTCTCAATAGTAGTGTTGCTAAGTAAGCTAAGTAGTATTGCTAAGTATACTAAGTAGTATTGCTAAGTCTTCTAAATAGTAGTATAGCATGCATCTTTTTGTGGGATAATTGCGTAATCGGACTGCCTCTGAGGTCTAAGGCGTTCAATTGAACTTAAGTGATCTTGGTGGCCTTTTTCTCAGATATAATTACTTTCCTGGTCCGCAGAGCAATTAAATGACTTGTTCGCTGACTGATATAATTGCTTTTCTGGTCAGGGGAGCAATTAAATGACTTGTTCGCTTCTTCTTGAAGATTTATACTGCCTATCATGGATAAGTCTGAATGGACTTGTTTTCACCATTAGACAGTTTGTCGATAGAAAGCCCGAGCCTACACTTTTACCGACCCAAGGGAATTTTAACCTCCCACACCATATAGACATGGTATGAGAGCAACTGGCCTTTGATGTCGCTGCAAGTTATACACAGCGGTCGAAATCCAAATTGGCAGAGGTGGGGGCACGGGGAATCGAACCACCGACATTCAGATTAGGAGTCTGACCTAGAAAAAAGTCAGACACTCTAACCACTCCGCCACAGAGAACACAACAGTTCGCTGACTGATATAATTGCTTTTCTGGTCAGCAGAGCAATTAAATGACTTGTTCGCTGACTGATATAATTGCTTTTCTCGTAGTGCAGTGATTTTTGATTGACCAGTTGGCAGATTCGCTGTCCTTTCTTTCACAATGGTAGTTTCACATATAATTGTCTTCTGGTTAGAGGGGTGATTATTTCCATACATTTTTCTGACACATTCACTGAGCTTTCTTTGTTCATTGAGTCTACAACAAGCAGTAAATTAACGCCATAATATGTAGTTTTGGGGCCCTTTGGTCCTTTGACCTTGTTCATACCAAAAGCTTCTCGGGCTTCAAGCTCCATATCGGGCAATAACCGCATGGTAGTACATAGGTATGCAGGTATTGCAGGTATAGCAATACCTCAGGGAGTTTGACGCCCCTGCCCTGCAGAGTTGTAAACCACTGCCTTGTGGTACAGGTTCTTGACAGAACCGAAGGCTAAGGGAGCAAACCCTAAATAGAAAACCATGTCACTGTGGCAGCATTAAGGGCGGTTGATGTATGGAAGTCCCAACATCTCCCGACCAGCCACTGCAGGGACAAATAGTTTTGCGCCTGTCTTGACATGTTCTTGCCAGTGTTAAACCTCTATTTGCACCCCGAGAGAGTGCTGCTGGTAACTTGCAAAAGCCAGCAGCACTTCAACACTTTTGCAGGCAGCTTTCATGAAATGCTTAAAACCGACTCATGGACGCAACTCTTACAGCAGAGAGCTAAATGGATAGCGGCAGTCAAGTATTGAAAGCAGTCTTTGTCGCATCGCGACCGACAGCATGATGATGAGTACGTAGTCAATTTGAGGCAGAAACCGGGCACAGTGCCCGAATCGGTAGTGCGCGGGAGATCCGGAGTTCGATTCCCGGTTGAGTCAAACTAGTTACTTATAAAATTGATACTTGTCGCTTCCTAGCCTGGCACTCAGCATTAATAGGATAGAGCAAGATCTGGTTAGTTCAGTGTCAGGATTATGTGTCAGGATAACAGGTCAATGGCACTAGCGGCCTGATTTCCCAGTGGGGCTGCACTATAAAGTCACCATGAGTGTGCACTGTCAGAAGTCGGTACCCATCCTGATATGAACTTAGATGTTGCAAGGACATAAAACTCCAACAACCAACCAACCAATTAGAGGCAGAGTGGGAGTTGCTAGGGATGTGTAAGGGTCTGGTTTCGATACATGTGTGATTATCTAGTCAGCACCCTGGCTGGCTATGTGTGGGTAACTTGTTCACACCTCTAATAGGCAATCACAGCCACTGAGAGGAGAAGTGCGCCACGACATTCACATCAAATAATCGCTGGGCAGAATTTTTTTTTTTTTTTTTTTAGATAGAAACACCTTCTTTGTTAAGCAGTAAGACTGAGCACAATGGAGAGGAGAGGTGGAGGTAAAAAGGGCAGCTCCATTGATGTGATCCGAGCAGAAGAGAAACAAACTGCCCATTCTGATCCAGGTTGACGCCTGTGGATTTGCGCAGCAAACCGCTGGTGGCGCCACCTTGTGCCGAGCGGTGATTTGTTGACACACCTCCCGCCATGCCTCCCGTTTAAGGGTGCTTAAAATTGCATAGTCCGATGGTTTTTAATTTCTGTATTTTTTCTTAGATAAATGTATTAGAGGAGAGCTAAGAACACACATAAAAGTAAGTTCAAGTGCCTCTACCTAAATGCTGATTCACTGCCGAACAAAAAGGAAGAACTACAGGTTATCATCGATGCGCGAAAAGGAAGAAGGCAAGGCGGGGGTGGAAGTAAGGCGTTTATTTACGCCTCAAACAAACAGAGCATAGAGAGGGAGAGGCTCAGGAGGAGCAGGTAAAGAACTCATAAGGAGCAATGTAAGGTAAATCAATAAATGGAGATAAGGTAGAAGGGGCTCATGAGGAGCAGTGTAATGAGGAGCAATGTAAGGAACTCATAAGGAGCAATGTAAGGTAAATCAATAAATGGAGATAAGGTAGAAAGGGCTCATGAGGAGCAATGTACAGGTGAATGAAGGTTATAGTTGAGTGTCAGTAGATGAGGGAGGGGGTGCCGAGGAGCCCTCCACCAAAAAAGGCGGAGAGGGCTCGCGGCACGCCCGAGGGGGGTCGACAGGGCGGAGCATGTGGGGTGGGCCGGTATAGAGGCGGACCGCGTCAGGGGTCAGGTTCCCTCGGGGGGCGGCGAGTGTCCGGGGCCTGCGTCGACATGGAGCGGGCGGCCAAAAGGGAAGAGGCCCGCTCCTTGGCGGGATCCGGTGAGGAGGTCCGACGAGGGTCGAGCAGGGGGGCAGCGAAGTCCTCAGGGCTGGGTGGGGTGGTGGTCGGGGTCTGGGCGGGTGGGTTGTTGAAGGCGGTGTCGTGAGGGTCGGCGGCAGAGGGTTCCTCGTGAGGCTGGGCTGGGATGTGGTCCGAGGCGTGAGGCCTGAGGTGATGATCCCCGGCTGGGACTGGGCGGCGCTGCGATCGGTAGTCGCTGGGAGGTTGTCGATGGAGGTCGCGGGGCTGTCGGCAGTGGTGAGGGTGAGGCGCCGGGAAGGGCCCCCCCGGGCCGGCCGGGGGGAGGCCGGCGGATCAAAAATCCGCCGAGGCGGGGGGGGTCTGGCGCTCACGGGCTTGTTTGGTTATGCATCCGGCCTCGCAGTGCATAGTCAGTATGCGCCTCACGTTTGCGCAGTAGGCGCATATGTGACGGCGCCTGTCCCCCGCCTCGCCGTGGGCCTCTCCGACAGGGGCCCGATCGCACGAGGCGGGGTCGCGGTTCCAGGCCGGGCAGGGGGCCCCGTGGGTGTGCCTATCGTAGGCGGTGCGGGCGTCGACGTGGGCTCGGGGCAGGTGTGTGCCTCGGGGAGGGTCGTCACCTCGGGGGACCGCTTCTGCTGGGGCGGCCTGAGGGGCGGGGAGGGTGAGGGTCTGGACCCTCAGGAGGTCGAGGGCGACCGGGTCGTGCCACCCCTGGGGGAGCCTCCCGTCCGCTATCCATGTGAACACCGTCTCGGAGTAGCGGCGGACGGTGGGCCAGGGGTAGAGGAGGACGTCCCTGAGCACGGTGAGGTGATGGTGGTGTAGGCCCTGGAAGGAGTGGGCCGGGAAGTCGGGGTGGTCGATCAGGGTGAGAAGGGCGAGGCTATATTCGTCCTTGGTTGCCTCCCCCCTCTTCACCGACTTCCTCTCAGGCCCCCTCTCTACCAGGTCCGATGGGAAGATATACTCGACCGGGATCCCTCGCCGCCTGACCGAGTGCCGCGCCTCGGCGGAGGCAAGTATTTCCCGGACGGCGTCGGCCGCGCACGCCGGGGTGTGGTGCGTCGGCTCCTGGTGGTAGGCCGGCGACGGGGGAGCTGGGGGCTGGGTCCCGAGGTGATGGTAGCGCTCATACTGGGGGTGGGCGGCCCCCGGCAGGGGCACCGGGGGCGGCGGCGGGGGCCGGGCCCCGGCCGGTGCGCGCGCCCGAGGTGGACGGGCGGTGGCGGCAGTGTCGGCGGCTTGGCGTCTGGGCGCAGGGGAGGTCGCCTCGGGGGCGGGCGGAGCCCCTCCGGCCTCCAGGCCATCGATCCGAGCGGGGAGATCGGCGGTAGTCTGACGCTGCTCCAGTCGGAGACGCTGGAGCACCTCAAGTATGGCCGCGGTCTCGGCGCAAGAGGTGGGGTCCGAGGGCGACGCCGGGGCGGAGGCCCGGGACTCGTCCCGCCGCGGGGTTGAAGCCGGGGTGCCGCGGGCGGCCGCCCGGGAGCCCTTACGTCCGTTCCCTTTTCCCCGAGGCATGGTGTAGCAGCGGTCCGAGGTGGAGGTAGGCCCAAAGAAAAAGGGTAGAGAGCTGGAAGGCGGCAGGAGGGCGAGTGCCTGAGGGAGGCCGGCGGGCGACCTTATAAGGGGAAGGGACGACCGATGTAGAGAAACCAACTTTGATTACAGTGACTGAGGCTAAACCAAAGAACTGCACTTATGAAATTACAAAACAAGACATTAGAATCCCTGGATTCAGTCTGGTGTGGAACCTAGAGCACGAAGGTAGGCTTGTGTGTATTTATGTATTGGAAACTGATAATATCACCTATCGAGAAAGCAACATAAATCAGAGTATAGGTTTTTCAGAATGCGTCTGGATCCAAGAAAAAACAGAAAAGGAAGATACTATCCTAGTTGGGTATATATACAGAAGCCCAAACAGCAGTGATACAACCAATGACAAATTAGGTCACCTAATCAGGGCAGCAAATGACACAGAAGCATCCCATGTACTGGACATGGGAGACTTCAACATGCCTGAGATCGATTGGAGGGAAAACACAACAACAGTAGGGGAAACCCATCGGGCCAGCAAATTCTTTGAAAGCACCTGTGATGCCTTTCTGTTCCAACATGTCGAACATCCTACCAGGTATCGAGAAGGACAACAAGCATCAATATTAGACCTGATATTCACAACTGAAGAGAACATGGTCACAGATATCTCAGCCCAAGCCCCCCTAGGCAAGAGTGATCGCCTCACATTATTTTTCACCTTTCAGTGCCATACAGAAGAAACTGAAAAGTCATACTTAAAAACATTCTACTCACGTGGAAATTATAGTGAGATGAGGGAACTCATCGACATTGATTGGAACAGCCATTTCCAAGATAATAGTATACATGAATGCTGGGGTGAGTTATCACAAAAGCTGGAAGAAGCAGTGCGGAAACACATACTGACAACGACAATCCATCCGGATGCAAGAACCAGGCCACTGTGGATGAACAAAGAAGTGTCTACCAAAGTCATGGAGGAAATACTCAGCCACAAGAAGCTTTGATGAACACAAAATATATGCCAAATTCAGAAACCAGGTACGATGGCAGTCACGTAAGGCTACAAGAAACTTTGAGAAACTATTTGCCCAAGAAGCCAAGGATAATCCAAAATCATTTTGGGCATATATAAACTCTAAGATGAAAACCAAGAGTGGAATAGATGAACTGGAACAACCAGATGGGAGCCTAGCTTCAAAGGATATTGATTTTCTCAGGAGTTTTCACTAGAGAGGATGTTAACACATCACCCATGGTACAGAAATACAAATTGATGAAGGACTTCCCTGAGGTGCTATTCACACCAGACATTGTTTACATAAAAGCTGGACAAACTCAAAACAGGCAAATCAGGTGGACCCGACAGAGTACATCCAAAATTGAGTGTGGTGCTTGCAAAACCACTTGCTATAATTTTCAATAAGTCATTTGAATCTGGTTGCCTACCCAATGGGAAGCAAATGTTATCCCAATTTTTAAAAAAGGAAACCGGCATTCTCCAGCAAATTATAGGCCAGTAAGTCTCACATCTATTGTATGCAAAGTAATGGAAAGTATCATCAGAGACATGAGACATGCTCAGCCATATGCTAGAGAAAAAATTGATGTCGGACCACCAGCCTGGTGTAAAAATATACGGATTTTCGGTTCGGAATTATATATTGGCAGAGAACATTACTATCCTTGGGTGACGGAATGGTGATGAGGGTTATGTAATAGAAAAACAATGACTGTCCCACTTACGGTGTAACATATTTAACCTATGTGAGATATATGTTAGTACACCACGCCCGAGATTGTGAGGGGCTGTTCCTATATAAGAGACAGTTAATGTTTGGTTAAATGTCACTCAATACACCCATAAAGAGTGCAAGTGGAGGAAAATGACATTTTTAGTATATATATATTTTATTGTAACTTTTTTATTGTAACTATTGTAACTGTTTGCAACTACCTGTTACCGTGGGGCCGATGGGCCAGCACACCAGCCATATTGCATTTATTATGGACACCCCCTGCAGCTGGGTTGGGGGACCACTGCCCGTGGAGGGGCGTCACCTCCCAGGCTGTGCAGGGTGCCTGATTGGCTGGCTGTGGGAAGCCCAGTACCCCTGCACCCTGGTGCCGCCTGACCACACTAGCCTCACTTTGATATTGATTATTCTGGACACTGCTCCAGACACACTGGGCAGATTACTCTACTCTTGGCTCTTGAGGGAGACATACCTACTCTAGAGCAGGAACCCAGACACTCTGTCTGATGCTACCGCCTTTCCTATATATATACAAACTGAGCTGTGTGCAACAACCAGGGGACTCCGGTTCAATGGGCTGTATGCACTGATTTATAGATGGACTTCAGAGTATGCAGGTATTGCAGGTATAGCAATACCTCAGGGAGTTTAACGCCCCTGCCCTGCAGAGTTGTAAACCACTGCCTTGTGGTACAGGTTCTTGACAGAACCGAAGGCTAAGGGAGCAAACCCTAAACAGAAAACCATGTCACTGTGGCAGCATTAAGGGCGGTTGATGTATGGAACTCCCAACATCTCCCGACCAGCCACTGCAGGGACAAATAGTTTTGCGCCTGTCTTGACATGTTCTTGCCAGTGTGAAACCTCTATTTGCTCCCCAAGAGAGTGCCGCTGGTAACTTGCAAAAGCCAGCAGCACTTCAACACTTGATCAACAACATGATCAACACGTGAAAGTTCCTGAATGCTGAGTATAATGTGGATGACGTCTTCCTATTCAGACGCATACAGGGAAGCAGTACCAGAGGTCACTCCAAGAAGCTTTTCAAGCCAAGGTACAACAGCTCACTCAGAGGGGCATTCTTTTCACAGCGAGTGATAAACATGTGGAATGAGCTACCGGAAGAAGTGGTGGAAGCAGCTACCATAAATCAATTCAAGAATGCGCTGGACAGGGCCTGGGCCAGAGAAACATTCCTGTATGATTTTGAGGCTGCATACCACTAGAGCTGAGAGCTACGAGCTTTGTATAGGCTACCACAAGCCTGCATCAAAGAAGAGGATAATAATAATAATAATAATAATTAGATCGATCACTAGTATCTACTTTACATTAAAGTTACTTTTATTTTAAATGGTAAACTTTTTAGATATTTTGGGTGCAAACATGGAAAATTAGTTTTGGCAAGCTTGCAAAAACTCTGACACCATAGACTTCTGTAGTAACAGGTTCTGTTAAATTGACTCAGTATTGCCTTCTACGCAGAAACAAATGCTTAATAAGTGCATCAGTATCTAAGTTAGATATGTCATATCAAATCTAGATAATTGGTTTGGTTTTGAAAATTTGATATTTCATCGGACTATGCAGCTTTAAGCTGCTCCCTCTTCCCGCCCTTCAACCCCCGCTACCACCCCCGCTCCCACACCAACCCAACCCCAACCCCACCCCACCCCACCCCGGTCCCTTTCATCGTTTGAGGAGGGGGATCTCGATGCGTGGCACCCATTTTGAGAACTGACTATCTCAGTGTCGGCTGCTCTGACTAAAACAAATAGGAGCAAATGCTCAGATAGGACCGAAAAGTCGCAGGTTTGGTAGGAAATAATTCAGTTCCACTGGAAGTGTTGATTTTGTCATCTGCTGCTCTAGTTCTGTGTCGGGCAGACGACATTTGGCGGCCACTTCCGGTTGGCGCGCTCAGTGCGCAGCCGTGTGGTGATGAGCCGGCTTGTTGATGTGTGGAATGTGGTGCACATACGTCAGGCCGGCATCAAAGATGGCGGCCGGGCGATGAGAACGAGGCTGCGCAGACTCCCGCTAAAATAAAACTACCGACCGGCGAGTCGAGCAACGCTTCTATCACCTCTACAGAGGTTCGATTGGTTGATTTAGTTTATTGGTTGGTTGATTTGCTATTGTGATGATTGTTTGATTGTTTGACTGTTGGGCTGTTAGACTGTTGGGCTGTTAGACTGTGAGACTGACATACTGTTTGGCTTTGACTGTTGGGCTGTTAGACTCTTTGACTGTTAGACTTAGATTGTTTGGCTGTTAGACTGTTGGGCTGTTAAACTGTTAGATTGTTTGAGTGCTGGGATGTTTGACTGTTAGACTTAGATTGTTTGGCTGTTAGACTGTTGGGCTGTTAGACTGTTAGATTGTTTGAATGTTGGGCTGTTTGACTGTTATACTTAGATGGTTTGGCTGTTAGACTGTTGGGCTGTTAGACTGTTAGATTGTTTGACTGTTGGGCTGTTAGACTTAGACTGTTTGGCTGTTAGACTGTTGGGCTGTTAGATTGTTTGAGTGTTGGGCTGTTTGACTGTTAGACTTAGAGTGTTGGGCTGTTAGACTGTTGGGCTGTTAGACTGTTAGATTGTTTGACTGTTGGGTTGTGAGACTGCTGGGCTGTTAGTGCTAGGCTGTTAGACCTTCAGACTGTTTGACTGTTGGGCTGTTGGACTACTGTTGGACTATTAGACTGCTAGACTGACAGACTGACAGACTGTTTGACTATTTGACTGTTTGCATTTTTGCCTGTTTGACCACTTGACTGCTTGACTGTTTGGTTGTTTGATTGTTTGATTGACTTCTTGATTTATCGATTGCTTATTTGATTAATTGATTGCTTGATTTCTTGATTGTTTGCTCGTTTACTTGTTTGCTTGTTTGATGTTGATCGGTCGATTGATTAATTCATTGATTGATCAGTCAATTGATTGATGGATTTTGAGGTGGCGACGTAGGCGGTGTGGTGGGGTGGATATAGTAACATCTCAGGCAAGGAGCCACATACACAGGTGAGTGTGCATAGGGTGGTGACATCAGGGAGCCTAGGTGGTACAGTGTGCATGCTAGCCCTGGAATGCAAGAGGTTTGGGTCCAAATCCTGCTCTTGGTGCAATATTTTACATTTTCGCCAGCCTCATTACAATAATGTAAGCACAGAACTGACCACCTTAGTCCATAACTGTATCTTTAAAAAAAACTAATGCAAAATGTTGAAAGCATTGCATGCCCCTTTAAATCAAGCTAAACTAATTCCATTGGAAATGACGGAAGGGATGCAATCTTGTTAATTTTGAACCAAAGCTTTAAGAAATAAATTAAAAAAATTGCGCACTTATTAATTATAAATTGAATCATTGAACCTTGTGTAAAGATGTCAGGATCATTCAATTTAAACCGCAGTCACTGAGGCCATTGCTACAGCCATTAAGCCAATCCTTGTGCAAAATATTTGTGATTTTATCATTAATTTGAATGCATGTACAAAATGTGTCATTTGGACTAAGTCTTACTGGGAGTGTAGTCGTCCGTACATGAGCTCCAGTACCATGTGGAGACTACGCCATCGACCGTCGCAGTAAGATTGCATCAGGTGGTGGCAGTCTACTGGTGGCATAATAGCCGTCGGGGCAGTGCCACGACTGGGATGCCATCTACTGTGAGAGGCTAGCATACCCCCCTATATGAGGTGACTTGGGATTGGCGGGTTATCAGACACTTGCTATCCTGACCGCACTTTGTCCACACCTTTCTCTGTCTCCTCTCTGCTGGCCATGCTCCTCCTTGATTAAAAAAAAAAAAAAAAAAAAAAATGGGTATTTTTTATTGAAAAGAAGTTCCAGGAGGGGGAGCCGCCGCCAGCATTTCACTTTCTACTCTTACCTCTTTCCATGTCTTTGGCTCGCTGATGGTTGCCATAGAGCAAATAGACACTCCCCTTTGACTCAACATTCTCATTTCCTTTCCTAGACTACCCTTTTTATTTCTCCCAGGTATACTTCTCCCCCTGACCAGGGGAGTTGTCTGCTTGGGTGGAGCCCTTACTGTAAGTTTCTCTCACTTTGTTTCTCGTTGCTGGAATACTGCTGGACCACATCTTTACCCGCCCTTTCCCTCGGAAACCCTTGCTACTGGTCTGGCTGGATACAAGTGCTGTGCGACCGCCGACCGAGATTCTGGACTTGTCCTAGCGACTCGTCATTTAATACATTGTAAAGACAAGCCCCCAGCTTCTACAACCATCCCACCAGAAGATTATTCTTCAACCAAAGATTGGGCCAATTTATCGGAGCCTCTCTATATTGTTGCAGTTCTGCAAGCAGTTGTAAAGTCCTCGGCTGGCAGTTTTAGTTGTGTAGCTAGGCTAAGAGGAAATCACTACAGGCAAGGAAGGAAAGCAGAAATAGAGTGAAAGTAGGAGATCTAGACTCACTTCTTTATTAACATTTTAGCTTCAGGAAATCAAGATGGTGGCAACACGTAATCAAACTCTCCAAATCAGCAACAGCATTCTTACATCAACCAATGATATTTCATAGAAGCCTTGTAACCAAGGCATGGTTGTTTAGGTATACAGTGCCCGTTGTGTCTGGGGTGTGCATGATTCCATAAATTAACACTTGGGGGAGGTGTCTGTGTACAGAACTCCAAAGACTCTGTCACATTTTCAAAAGTGTCCCCCTCTGAACACTAATCTATTATAATCCAACAATCTCATATCTTACTCAGTAAATGAGCACCAAACACCACAGCACAATCATATATGCCTTTGGTTTTACATACCATTTACCATTATATAGACCATTTGTAATTTATTATAGATATTCACACCATAACCAATGTCTTAAATATCGGGAAATTTTACACAGTAACAGTCGTAAGTTTACAAACAACCCAGTATCTCTGGCTGGTTAGGGGACAGACGCTTGGTTGTATAAACGTCTGGAAGCTTCAGAGATATATATATGTGTGTGTATCGAGATATGTGTGTGTGTAATATCTCAGAGATATGTGTGTATCGAGACTCGGCGACGTCTCCAAGCGCAGGTTGGTTACAAATCAACAAAAGAGCACCATGTGTTCTGCATGGAGATTTCAGCCAGGGGTGTTATGTATGTACTAAGTCAGGACACGCCGGCAGCCAGCGGGCCGGGACGAGCGAGCGGGCAACCAGCGCAGACTGGGAGGCACCGCAATAAAGTATTTATGCAAATAGACGTCAACGTGTGTAGTCGGTTCTTCATCACAACTTTACATGGTGTCAGATGTGGGGTGGAGGAGGCTCCTCCCAGCGGCAGGGTGGGACTGGGCGCACCACACACGGTAGATGTCAGTTGGGCAGGACGTCCGGCAGCAACAGGGCACCCACACTCACCCCACATCCACCCCGCCCCACCCCACCCGCACACACACGCACAGCCCCACACACACCCCACGTACCCCACACCACACACACCCCACGCCCACCCCACACACACACCACACCCTCCCGCACCCACACCACACCCACCCCACACACACCCCACACACATCCCACACCCACACCACCCCACCCCACAAACACCACACACACAGCCCACACCCACTCCACCCCACACCCACACCCACCACACACCCACCCCACACCCACACACACCCCCATACCCACACCACACACACCCCCCACCCCCACCCAACCCACACCACAACACACCACACCCACCCACCCAAACACACACCCCCCAGCCCCCCCCACCCAACACCACCCCACCCCACCACACTGCAACCCCCAAAACACCGCACTCCACCCCACACCCACCCCACACGGCACACCATCCCCGACCCCCCACAAACCACACTCACAACCACACCCCACACATACCCCATACCACACCACCCCCCCACCCCCACACACACCGCACCACACCCCACACACACATACACCTTACCCAAACCCACCCCACCCCACACACACACCACCCCCCCACACACAATGCCCACCCCACACCCACCCCACACCACCCCCCACACCCCCACCCCCAACACACACCCACCAACGCACACACACTACCCACCCCACACCACCCACACATCACACCCACACCCCACCCACACCACACCACAGCCCCCCTCACCCACCCCACACCCACCCCACACCACCCCCAACCCCACACCACAGACCACCCCCACACCACCACACATCCCTACAACCACAACCCACTCCCCCCACACCCCACACCACAGCACACCCCCTACACCACAAGCCCACACCACAGCCACACACTCCCACAACACCCCCACCACACACCACTCCCACCCCCACACACACCCAACACACACCCACCCTAATAACCACACACACACACCCACACCACACCCACACCACCCCCCTCCACACACACCACAACACAACCACGCCCATCCGATCCCACACCAACCCCACAGACACCCCACACCACACCTACCACACACCCACCCAACACCCACAACCCAACCCCACCCCACCCACACCACACATGCCCCACACACACACCCCACACCACCCCCCACGCACACACCCACACCACCCCCAACAACCCACACACCCCACCCCCACAACACCCCCACCCAACAGCCCAACAACCACACCCACCCACACCACACCCACCCCAAACCACCCCCCCACACCCCGCACCCACCCCCCGCGCACACACACCGCACACCCCAAACCACACCCACACAATCCCACCCAACTCGCCACCCCCACCTAAAACCCCCAACCCCACCCCACATCCCCACACCACACTCATTCCCACACCCACGCCCTCCCACCCCCAGGACCACACACCACACTCAACGCCACCCCCACACGCCACCCATACCACCCCACCACCCACCCCACATAACACCCCACACACACCCCACACCCACATTCACCCCCCCCCCCCCCACACCCACCCACACCCACCACCAACACCCCACCCACCCCACACACACCCCACCCCAACACCCAGACACATGCCCCACCCCACACCCTCTCACACCCACTCCACACACCCCACACCCAACCCACATCCACCCCCACACCCACGCACAACCACCAGCCCCACACCCACCACACTACAACACCCCCACGCCACCCCACCCACAACACCCACACCTATCACCCACACCCACACCACACCCACCCCACACCCCACCCCCCACCCCCACAACCCTAGCCAACACCCACACCACACCCACACCACCCCACCGCCACCCCACACCCCACACCCACACACAACCCCACACCCAACTCACACACACACACCACACCCCACAACCATTCACACCCCACACCACACCCACACCACACCACACCACACCACACACACCACACACACACACACCCCCCAACCCACACCCACACACACCCCCCCCAACAAAATAACCCCCCACCCACGCCCTACCCACACCACATGCACCCCCTCACCACACCAACTCCCACACCCACACCACACACCCGCACACACCACCAAACCACAACCACGCCCACCCACCCCACACCAACCCCACAATACATCCCACACCACACCTACCACACACCCACCCCACCAACCCAAACCCCAACACGCACACCCACACCCCACACACATCCCACGCCACACCCAGCCCCACGCCCACCCCCAGCGCCACACGCCCACACCAATCTCCCTCCCACACCCACCCCCCACCCACACCACAAACCATACAGCACCCACAACCATTGCCCACCCCAACCCCCACACCCACCCCACACCCCACAGCAAACACATCAACAACACACACACTACACCACACCAACACACATCCCACACACACCCACACCACGCCACCCCACATACACCCACACTGCACCCACCCCAGGCCACATCCACATCGACACACCCACACACACCCACACACACACACCCCACACCCACAGTACACCCACACCCATACTCAATACGACACCCATACACACATCCCACCAACACCCACACCACACCCACACCACACCCACACACACCACATCCACACCACACCCACACTACACCCACACCTATAATCTATACGATACCTATACACACACCCCACCAACACCCCCCCCACCATAAAAAACCACAGCCCACAGCTCCCACACCACACCCCACCCACACACACAACACACCCACACCACACCCATACCCCAACCATAGCCACACCCACAGCCACAGCGACACCCACCCACACCCCACCCACACCCCACCTACACCCACACTCCACCCACACACGCAACACACACACACCCAGACCACACCCACATCCACAACTCACCCACATCCAGACCCACAACACTCAGTGGTAAATTAAATCCTGATGCGTAAACTAGTCATTGGTTGGTTGTTGGAGTTTTACGTCTTGGCAACATCTATGGTCATATCAGCGCGGGTACCGATTTGTGACAGTGCGCGCTCATGGTGACATTATAGAGCTGCCCCACTGGGAAATCAGGCCACTGGGACCATGATATGATATTCCACTCAGTCACATTATCCTGACACTGAGTTAACCAGTTCTTTCCCTATCCTATTAATGCTGAGTGCCAGGCCAGGAAGCGATAAGTATCAATTTTTAAGTCATTGTAAACTGGCCTGAGTTGTTTTCCAGAGTGTGCTGGCGGTGTTTGACCCTGATCCTCCTTTACATACTCGAGGTCAAACACTTTACATACTCGAGGTCAAACTCTTTGCTGACGGTATTTGACCTTGTACTCCTTTACACACTGAAGGTCAAACACCTTGCTGGGGGGGGAGGTGGGTGGCGTTTAGAACCTCGCCCATCCAGAGCTTTTATGTTGAAGGCTGAGAGCCATCCCTTAAAAGTAGAAGGATCAAACTATCTATGCAATATGTAAAAAAATTAAAAGGAAATATTTTAAACCCTGCATATAAGTACATTTGTATGCTACCATACAAACACTTCTATGAGGCAATGCCAACATATATAAAACCACTAGGCCTCAGAATGAAGACCCAATTAGAGGCTCTGGCCACAAATCCACATAATATAGCACCCTCACAATATTCAGATGTTCCTCCCTGGTAGCTGAGGAAACCAAACATCATCCTCTGGCTGGCCATGTCGAAGAAATCCCAAACGCACCCACTTTCATATCATGAAAGCTTTATTGATATGCGAAGTAGCTTTAGTTCCCAACTAACCATTTACACTGTGGGTCAAAGACAAATAAAAGAGTCTGCTGCAAACAGCTTGCATGGCCTTTTTACTCAATTAAAACAAGAAAACAGTTTAGCCTTTTTGAAGACAGTTGGTTTGTACCACCTCATATAGTTTATTAAACAAATTCCATCAATGAATCATCTATATTTCTTTTTACCTTGACCACATATTATATGATTGTGAGTTTTTTTAATTCATGAGCGTCTATTGACACATAATTGATTGTAAGTTTTTACATGTAAAAGCAAGGGTTTGAATTTGTTTTTGTAAACAGTTCTCGCCGTGAATATGCCCTATGCTACCGACACGGCATAAAAAACCCACCAATCAGTCAACCTTGGTGGGGTGTTCGACCTTGGACCTGTCCTATTTGTACTTCTTTACATAAACTTCACCATCCATGTCTACTTTCCCCCCTGGTCGCCGGCCAGCAGGCTGGTAACCAGCTGTACATGGCTCGGAGGTCACTGCATGACCTCGCCAGCCAGATAGTTTGCCTCTTCAGACTAAAAAAGAATGTTCTTTTAGTTGACTAAGAGGAGGCGGCTTTAGGTGTGCCAGTCTTGGAGTTTGCGCAGGTATTCAGCTGGTTTGTCGCTTCCATACCAGACACCGCATGTAGCCATGCACTGACCTGGTACCTGTTTCCATACCTGGGAGCAGGACTTATCTCAGGCGGTAGAGTGTACACCTGTATAGGTGTAGATCATCCTATTGATCCTGCTCAGTGGACCCATGTGCAGTTTGACCTATTTTCTGTTTCGACCAGTGGTCCACAACTGGTTCATCAAAGGCTGTGGTATGTGCTGCCCTGTCTGGTGGAAAGTGCATATAAAAGACCACTTGCTGCTTATCGGAAAGAGTAGCCTATGTTGCAGAAGAGGGTTTCCTCCAAAGAAATATGTCAGAATGACCATATGCTTAACATCCAATAGCCGATGATGAAAATCAATGTGCTCTAGAGGTGTCATTAAATAAAACAAGCTTTACTTTTTTTTTTTGCTTCCATACCAGACACCACGTGACTTGATGCATCCCGTCTCCGCACACCGGAAGTTTCCGCTGAGAGACTGGCAGGTTTCACATGAGCGACTCCTCAGGTGCGATTCCAGACCTCACGCCATTATCACCGTCTGGGGTGGC
Organism: Branchipolynoe longqiensis; assembly: GCA_030323885.1. Lineage (NCBI taxonomy): Eukaryota > Metazoa > Annelida > Polychaeta > Phyllodocida > Polynoidae > Branchipolynoe > Branchipolynoe longqiensis. Next base: position 2,768,836 of record CM059192.1, on the reverse strand, counting down.
TGTTATGACAACTGGTTGCTATGGCAACCATTTGATGGCTATGAGAAAGTCCTTAGTTCCCATGGCAACCCGGAGAGTTGTCAACTTAAAGGTGTCCCTTTGATGGTGCGGGTTTTTGCAAGCGTTGGGAATGCAATTTCCTCACATAGGTGGCGCCACAGTGTCAATAACTAATCTTGACACAGTTGTAATACATGCAATACACACACAGAAATATGATGTATAACTTATACATCACATATATATGTGTGTATTGCACGTTCCCATTAATTATACTTGTATAATGATTATACTATAAGCATTATAGTGCGACTGACACTGGTCAACATCCGGGGGGAGACAAGGTGTGTGAGATGGCGCCACCGGTAGAGTGTTGTATCTTATGGAGGATAACAATAATAATAATAAGTAATATTACCTTGTGAATCTTTATTCTCGCATAATACGTTATACATCACATAATTAATCAGAACCTTTCATTCCGTATTATATTCTATGTTTATCTACTGGACTTATCTATTATTAATTGGATATATACACCTAGATTGTTTTGTTGTGGTATTTTTTATATACATATTTGACATATTTTTTTATTCATAATTTCCATACACAGTACACACACATAAATTAACCTGTTGAAAATCATAGAAGTTGTAGAACAGTGTAAACCATTCATGGTTTACGCTCAGTTCAGAACTAGTAATATGCTGGATCGAGTAAATGTTAAGACGTGTACATTACAGCAATGACCAAGCAAAATTAATTACATATGACCTAAGCAACGAAGTTGGTTGGTTGGTTGGTTGTTGGAGTTTTACGTTCTAGCAACATCTAAGGTCATATCAGGATGCCTACCGACTTGTGACAGAGCACACTCATGGTGACCATAGACCTATTTCATAAGACGTCAGCATAGGTATTTAGGTCAGTGCGCGCACAGCTTTGCTGCAGGACGACATCCAGTGACACTGCAAACTTAATGGCAGTGAGCAATCTTCATACAGAAAAAGTTAAATATCTCTAAAACCACACAACTTAGAAATAAACTGTTTGGTAAACAAACAGATCAAATGTTTAACAACCAGATTATATTAAAGGTATATGCTTAATCTTCTGTATTTCTATTAATTTTGAATAAAAACTGACGTTTTGCACTGTGCGTACCGGCAAACTCAATGAATTGTCAATGGCCGTGAGCAATCTTTGTACAGAAAAAGTGAAATATCTCTAAAATCATACAACTTAGAAACAAACCGCTTGGCACACAAACAGATCAAATATTTAACGAACAGATTATATTAAAGTGATATGCTTAATCTTCCGCATTTCTATTAATTTTGAATAAAACTGACGTTTTACACTGCGCGTACCGGCAAACTCAATGCATTGTCAATGGCAGTGAGCAATCTTCATACAGAAAAGGTGAAATATCTCTAAAACTGCACAACTTAAGCCCCGTTCACACTGGCGAGTTAAAACGATTCATTTAAATCGACTTGTATAGTTCGACTCACATTTGCCGTGTAGACGCTACGCTAAAGCGATTTATGTGTGAATCGCTTCATCTAGTTCACTGCAAGTAAACCACCTCGCGAGGTAGTATAGATGAAGCGATTTAGCTGGTTCCTGGGCGGTGATAGTGTAAAATAGCAGTGCTTGCCAGATACAGGCTCAGGTGTAACTATTGCTAGTGCCCGGCAGTGTTAGGGCCTGATTAGGCCGAAATCTATTGAATGCGATCATATTTAACAGAATTATATCCTCAAATAATGAAATTTAATTAAATTAACCTTAAATTCCAAGCGATATTAACGTAGCAGCTACATCAGCATCGAATCGACTAGTGAAAACTAAACAAATAGCAGTGCTCGCCAGATACAGATGGGGGTTCTTGCTCATGCGCAGATATCGATTTCCGCCTTATATCGCTCCATGTGTGGACACGACACTAGTTCGCCTCATCTAGTTCGCCGTATCTAGTTCGGCCTAAAGTTGTGCTGTGTGAACGGGGCTTTAGAAACAAACCGCCTGGTACACAAACAAATCAAATGTTTGACAAACAGATTATATTAAATTGATATGCTTAGTCCTCTGCATTTCTATTAATTTTGAATAAAAATTACGTTTTGCACTGTGCGGATCGGCAAACTCAATGGCAGTGTGCCTTGGTCCTGCAGCCAAGGCGCGCGCGCATACACAATGTTTATAAACACTGACAGGGGTCTATATAGTGGTTCCAGGCCGGGCAGGGGGCCCCGTGGGTGTGCCTATCGTAGGCGGTGCGGGCGTCGACGTGGGCTCGGGGCAGGTGTGTGCCTCGGGGAGGGTCGTCACCTCGGGGGACCGCTTCTGCTGGGGCGGCCTGAGGGGCGGGGAGGGTGAGGGTCTGGACCCTCAGGAGGTCGAGGGCGACCGGGTCGTGCCACCCCTGGGGGAGCCTCCCGTCCGCTATCCATGTGAACACCGTCTCGGAGTAGCGGCGGACGGTGGGCCAGGGGTAGAGGAGGACGTCCCTGAGCACGGTGAGGTCATGGTGGTGTAGGCCCTGGAAGGAGTGGGCCGGGAAGTCACTAGTCAGCCATCCCACTAGGAAATCAGGATGTCAGCACCATGACCCAATATCCCACTCAGCCATATTATCCTGACACTGAGCTAACCAGTCCTTGCCCTTTCCTGTTAATGCCGAGCACCAGGCTAGTAAGCGACAAGCATCAATTTTATAAGTCCTTCACTTGACTGAACTGGGAACCAAACTCCCCATCTCCCACACGCGAGGCCCGCATGCTATCGATTCGGCCACCACACCGCGACGAGGTCGGAACTCATGAAATCCCTCAGACGCTAAATCCCATATCAGGCAATAACCACTTAGCGTCTGACGCTGTGTCCATCTGTGATAACGACGTGGCGATATTACGCCGGAAACACGTGACAACGCGATCGTGCCTTCTGGTTCTCATTGGTTGAAGCCTTTTCATCGCCACAACGAGAATCTCGCGAGAGCAGACGACAATTAATGCCGGCGCACGGGCGGGAGGGTTGTGAGAATAGAGGCGGCGGCAATCAGCAGACGACACGCGCCCTCAAGGTCAAGGTCAAGGACATCTTCACTGTGCGCCCCACACACTAACACACAAAGGAAACACAGACACAAGCACCACTCATACACAAGGAGCTTCACACAAAAGGAACATTCACACACAAGGAACAATCACACAAAAGGAACACTCACACAAAAGGAACACTCACACAAAAGGAACAATCATACAAAAGGAACAATCATACAAAAGGAACATTCACACAAAAGGAACAATCACACAAAAGGAACAATCACAAAAGGAGAACTCACACAAAATGAACATTCACACAAAAGGAACAATCACACAAAAGGAACAATCACACAAAAGGAACAATCACACAAAAGGAACATTCACACAAAAGGAACAATCACACAAAAGGAACACTCACACAAAAGGAACAATCACACAAAAGGAACATTCACACAAAAGGAGAACTCACACAAAAGGAACACTCACACAAAAGAAACATTCACACAAAAGCAACACTCACACAAAAGCAACACACAAAGACAAAAGCCCTCCCGATATTCCACAAAGAAAGAACCTCAAGAACCACTTGGGTACTGATGACGTCATCAATATGTGCGCGCGATATACAAAAGGAACAGACAAAGGACAAAGCCCTCCGCACATTCCATAAAGAAAGACCATCAATAACCACTTGCGTAGTGATGACGTCATCAATATGTGCGTGTGATATCAGTGGACCTGTGATGTGTACACCGATGATGAGTGCGGGCCTCACATGCAGGAGATCGGGAATTTGGTTCCCGGTTGAGTCAAACCAACGACTTATATTCATAAAATTGATACTTGTCGCTTCCTAGCCTGGTGCTAGGCATTAATAGGATAGGGCAAAGAGTGGTTAGCTCAGTGTCAGGATAATATGACTGAGTGGGATATCGGGTCATGCTGCCAGTGGCCTGATTTCCCAGTAGGGCAGCACTATAGTCACCATGAGTGCACACTGTCACAAGTCGGTACCCGTCCTGATATGACCTTTGATGTTGCAAGGACGTAAAACTCTAACAACCAACCAACTGATGATGACGTTTCTAACCATGTACGTGGCTAAAGAACAATAAAGTACCCGGATGTTAGTTCTAGACAGTCAGCCATCTCGTTGTGTCACAGTTCTTTGATCCACAGCTTGAGTCGATAACCACTTGTTTCCTGAGTATGCCAGGGCCGTTGTAAAGTCGCCGGCTGGTGGTGTGAGTGGTGTGGACAAGCTAATGAGAAATCAATACAGGTAATGAAGGAAGGTAGAGAAAGAGTGAAAAGTAGGAGATCTAGACTCCTGGTTTATTATCTTATATAGGTTTCTAGAATCCAAGATGGCGGTGGTCACATGGGTTGATCCACCAATCAGGGTTCAATCTGTTGTATCCAACGCCTTGTCATGCTGGCTACAGTGCCTTGTGGTGGCCAGTGATCCATAAATAACACCTGGGGGGAGGGGGTATGTGAGGTGACTCCTCCAAAGACTGTATCTAAGAAGTGACACTCCTCCTCTATACTATTTTACTATACAATTTCTATACCTAATGAGTAATAGTTTACCAACTCCACATATCCCTCATGTGCCTTTGGATTGTATATATCACCATTTACCATTATATAGATAAGTTGCAATTTATTATAGTAGAGTTCACATATATCCTCATGCCATTAGATCGGAAAATTGTACACCGTGTTCAACGAGGTGCCTCAGAGGCGACTCGGAGAAATTCCAAATGCTGCGCTACTCTGAACAGCGCTTTAGCAGTTTGGTGCTTCAAAATTGACGGCCTCCATAGCTTGCATTTCCTGCAGCCATTTGCAACTGAAAGAGAAGCTCTGATTGGCTGAAAACCGCAATTTGGAGGCGGTTTTGCCTCCTAGTTGAAAAGCGCAACATCTCGGAGTCGACTACGAGGCCCACATTGAACGCAAATTTGCAAAAAAAGACGTCACAGACGCATCTCAGAATCGATTCTGAGGCATACCCTGAACAAGGCCTAGGTATTCGAAGCACCATAAATGTCGTCTGCTGTCACCATGGGGAAATTGTGTCGCTTTGCGGTGGAAGCAGACGATTCTCAGCGCAATGGAATCCGCGTGACAGCAGGCAACATTTGATTAGCGCAGACGACCGTATTAAGGAATGTATGGAATGTGCTTAAAGAAGCAGACGAGATTAGGCGGCGCGCGCAGACGTCTGAGCTGTGGAACTGTGTGACATTCCCGCCAAATCCCTCACACCCCATCGTGAGCAGACGACCTGTATTGAAGCAGGTGATAACTTCGGCAGGGAGACTAATCTTGGAAACCTAACAGGAAATGATCTTTTCTCCTGTTATTTATTGTTTGACATAATGAACTTTAAATTATATTTCACATTGTTCTGTTCTTATTCACTTCGTTGCCACCATTTCCATCAGCCATCCACACATGACTGAGTTTACTTCATGTAGCAAGGTGTCATTGAATGAAGCGGATATAGCACCCCAATATCGAAGTATCACCTGTGTTATAATTAAATTATATATCATGATAATCCGCCCACGGCCACTAGGACTAGGAGTCCCTTATAATAGTGGTTGGTGTATTCGACAAGGCACTCCGCAGCCGGTTGTAATATATTGGTTATTATGTTCACGGTGTTGGCCGCCTCCTACTGCTCACCTCTACTAGTCATCAAGCGTTTCTCTATGCCACACAATTCCACTATGGCCACCAACCCCACGCCCGTAAATCTGCTAGCGCTCACATATCCACGCCCACAAATCCACTATGGCCTGCAAGTTTACTTCCCCTCTTAGCAGTGGACTAGAACCCTGCTCCCAGTCTCTGACCTCATAACCTCTTACTATATACACATCCGTAAAGCATACAAGACACTCGTGCCTCTCCCCTCAAGTACACTAATCCACTAAAAGGCCCTTTATTTCTGAACACAGGTCGATATACATTCATGACATCATTTCTCCAGGCTGCAACCAATCTCTGTACATCTCTCGGGTCTCTCAGCCAATCTCCAAGCTCTGTCTGCAGACCCTAGTCCACACAGCCCCGCCCCACCGCCCTGCCCTCAGTCGTCGACTTCCGCCCCGGTGATGCGGATTCCGAGGGACACCAGTTTGCCAGGGACACTTCCATTCAAATGCATTGTTAACGGCCGTGAGCAAATCTTCATACAGAAGAAGTCAAATATCTCTCAAATTACACCATCTAGAAACAAATCGCTTGGTACATGTATAGAAAACATCTTTACCATAAAGACTATATTAAATTTATAAGGTTAGGGTTCTTGATTTCTATTAATTTTGAATAAAACTAACGTTTTGCACTGCGTGTACCGTCAAACTCAAGGCATACAAAAGAAGTCAAATATCTCTCAAATTACACCATCTAGAAACAAATCGTTTGGTACACATATAGAAAACATCTTTACCAAAAACATTATATTAAATTTATAAGGTTAGTGACGATGCTGTTCGATTTTGACGCATGTGCAGAAGCGATGTGTCCCTCGCAAACTGGTGTCCCTGGGAAACCGCAACACCGGCGTCCCTCCCTCGCTGGTGCTTGATGTTTTCGCCCACCATTTTAGACATCCCCCATATCTCCTGCCCACCCCAACCTCAGGTCAGAGTGCTTCCTGTTCCCCATTGTGATGTTCACGTTATATACTACACCCATGTAACCCCATCTCCCTACTTTTATTGGAATATTTTACACTGCATTTTTTTATACTAAATCCGCCATATTGGTTTTCATTTGAATCAGCATTTAAAATGAACCCGCAAAACTAAATTCAATCTAACAGAAACACCAAATATATATATTTCAAATCAACATAAGTTTAGCTTGCATGATAATCGGCAAGGTGATCCATATAGTACAACCTTAATAAGTCACACTCTAGAAAAAAAGAATTTCCAGCACCAACCTGCCATCTGATGGCAGTGCCAAGAACTAATATCAGACTTAGAAAATAAACAGAATTTGATGTTAATTCTTTTTTAAAGTGATATATGTTCTTAACAAGGATATAGCATGGCGAGCATTCCCTGTGTAGACTACAAGTCTAGAAGTGTGCACTCATGTGTGACCAATATTTCACTTCAAGAAACACGATGGCCACACACCCATTCCCAGTCACCTCTACATTAGTGTAGTAGTCTGTACTGACCTCTCAGGCAAGGAGCTGCAAAGACAGGTAAGCGCAGATAGGGTGGTGACATGAGGGAGCCTTGCTGATGTAATGGTTAGTGAAGTAGTCTGCACTGACCTCTCAGGCATATGCAAGGAGCCGCATAGACAGCTAGGCGTGGATAGGGTTCTGACATGAGGGAGCCTTGCTGATGTAATGGTTAGTGTAGTAGTCTGCACTGACCTCTCAGGCATATGCAAGGAGCCGCATAGACAGGTAGGCGTGGATAGGGTTCTGACATCAGGGAGCCTTGGTGATGTAATGGTTAGTGTAGTAGTCTGCACTGACCTCTCAGGCATATGCAAGGAGCCGCAAAGACAGCTAGGCGTGGATAGGGTTCTGACATCAGGGAGCCTTGGTGATGTAATGGTTAGTGAAGTAGTCTGCACTGACCTCTCAGGCATATGCAAGGAGCCGCATAGACAGGTAGGCGTGGATAGGGTTCTGACATCAGGGAGCCTTGGTGATGTAATGGTTAGTGAAGTAGTCTGCACTGACCTCTCAGGCATATGCAAGGAGCCGCATAGACAGGTAGGCGTGGATAGGGTTCTGACATCAGGGAGCCTTGGTGATGTAATGGTTAGTGAAGTAGTCTGCACTGACCTCTCAGGCATATGCAAGGAGCCGCATAGACAGGTAGGCGTGGATAGTTCTGACATCAGGAGCCTTGTTATGTAATGGTTAGTGAAGTAGTCTGCACTGACCTCTCAGGCATATGCAAGGAGCCGCATAGACAGTAGGGTGGATAGGGTTCTGACATCAGAGCTTGGTGATGTAATGGTTAGTGAAGTAGTCTGCACTGACCTCTCAGGCATATGCAAGGAGCCGCATAGACAGGTAGGCGTGGATAGGGTTCTGACATCAGGGAGCCTTGGTGATGTAATGGTTAGTGAAGTAGTCTGCACTGACCTCTCAGGCATATGCAAGGAGCCGCATAGACAGGTAGGCGTGGATAGGGTTCTGACATCAGGGAGCCTTGGTGATGTAATGGTTAGTGAAGTAGTCTGCACTGACCTCTCAGGCATATGCAAGGAGCCGCAAAGACAGGTAGGCGTGGATAGGGTGGTGACATGAGGGAGCCTTGCTGATGTAATGGTTAGTGAAGTAGTCTGCACTGACCTCTCAGGCATATGCAAGGAGCCGCATAGACAGGTAGGCGTGGATAGGGTTCTGACATCAGGGAGCCTTGCTAATGTAATGGTTAGTGTAGTAGTCTGCACTGACCTCTCAGGCATATGCAAGGAGCCGCAAAGACAGCTAGGCGTGGATAGGGTTCTGACATCAGGGAGCCTTGGTGATGTAATGGTTAGTGTAGTAGTCTGCACTGACATCTCAGGCAAGGAGCTGCATAGACAGGTAGGCGCGGATAGGGTGGTGACATCAGGCAGCCTAGGTAATGTAATGGTTAGCGTGCTATCCTCATAAGGTTGGGTGATATCTGCTCTTGCCGCAATCATTTCCAATTGCATCATCCCCATGACACGTCACACTGTGACCCGGATCCTGTACAAACTATGTCATGTATGGTTGTTGAACCTACGCTGTGTATATATGTAAGTGCATTGCATGTATGTGTAATTGTAAGTATTAGACGACTTATGGGAGTAAACAATTTAACAGACTTACAATTCCAGGGGACCAGTGTAGGAGCATGCACTAACGTCTCAGGCAAGGAGCCACATAGGCAGGTAGATGTGGATAAGGTGATTGCATCAGTAAGACTAGATAGTCTAATGGTTATGACACTAGCCCCCTAATGGCAATAAGGGGTTTGAATTCTCGTCTACTTCTCATTTGCATGACCCCCATGACCTTGTATACAATGATGAGTGACCCCTAGCCATGTTCTATCCCCTCAGTACAGCACAGGTCTCTTGTACGTAGTTCAGGCGGTACCAGGTCCGCCTGTGAAGGTGTGGGTCATCCTATGGATCCTGCTCAGTGGACACATTTGCAGTTTGGGCTATTTTCCATTCAGAAAGAGTAGCCTATGTGGCAGCAGCGGGTTTCCTTCAAAGAAATATGTCAGAATGACCATATGTTTGACGTCCAATAGCCAACAATATGAAAATCAATGCGCTCTAGAGGCGTCGTTAAAGAAAACAAGCTTGTTTTATGTCTCCAGGCTTCCGGTAGTCACATCAGTCACTCAGGGCCTGGTAAGAATGTCACTGATGTTCACTCACCTCAGTCTTAACAGCCAATTAAGGACTATTAAAATCTGTTACCTGGACTACGACAGAAAGCTTGACTGCTAAAAAGCAATTAATGGCTATTAGCCACTATGATTACCCACACCTAGTCTGGCCAAACGAGTATATAAAAGTTCGAAATCTACTCACCTTGTGGGAGAGTTTATATATATTTTATCCTAATTCAGGACTGGGAGCGGTGCCATAATCGGTAGAGCACGGACTAGGTAATCTCAGGAGTTAGGTTCCCGGTCGAGTCAAACACAATGACTTTAAAATTGATACTTGTCGATTCCTAGCCTAGCGCTCAGAAAGGGTAAGGACTGGTTAGCTAGGTGTCAGGATAATGTGATTGAGTGGAATATCGGGTGATGGTGGCGCCGGCCTGATTGCCCAATGAGGCAGCACTATAAAGTCATGAGTGTGCATTGTCACAAGTCCGTACCTGTCCTGATATGTCCTTAGATGTTGCCAGGACGTAAAACTCCCAAAACCAACCAACGTACCTTGTGGGAGAGTTTATATATATTTATCATAATTCAGGAATGTGGGACGACAATACAGTGTAATATTGCCATCATTTATTCAGACAGTCAACAAAAGGGGGTTCGGGCGCCGGTCCAGTTTGAGGCTTGAACATTATCTGTGAGGGTTCCAGGTCGCTCAACCCTCAGACGTAGGCAGTCTTCTGCTGGGGTGGGTGGGAAGGAGAAAACTACAACTGGCTCGACACCATGCGTTAGTTTGGGTGTTAGTGTGGAAATCTTAGGTCGAGTGCAAACCTTGCGGATTCAAGTCCAGATGGCAATGAAAGAGGAATTACCCATGTTGCTTAGCAACATGGGTAATTCACAAACATCAAAGAACTTTGCTAATGGCTAGGACACTTAATCCGGAAGGACATACACATAGGTTCGAGTCTTGCTTCATGTGTGATGGTTCTCATTGTTGACAAAATACACCACTGTTGATGAATATTGACCAAATCCAGCTATTTTTCAAATGGTTTTATGGCCGACATTCCGAGACCACTTCACAACAAAAGAATAATACAACAGAAGAAGCCAAAGACTTGAAATAATGACTTTATTAACTCCTGCTCGTCAATCATGGACCTAAAACATCATCAGACTTTCTGGGTCTTTTTAAAAGACCGAATTAAAATTTGGCTAACGTATCAGTGAAATGTCACATTGCTTTTTAAAGAAATTACATGCTATAAGAGTTATTATATATATATATATATTATATATATGAGCAAATCAGACATTAAATAAAAGTGATATAGCACCACTTCAAAATCAAAATCAAATTTGGATTTTTAAATATTTGATTTATTTCTTAAATAGTTCATTTTTAGTAGTATAGTATCAGCAAGCAAAGATGACTTCTTTATTTCAGCGATAACCCTGATGTGTAATATTTAGTAATACATAGGTAATATATAGGTAATATATAATATATTATGTTTATATAAAGTTAGTACAACTACTACAGTGCTCTTCCTCATATGGCCGGTAGGAACACCACTTTCGTAGCATCTACACTAGAGATGCCACCTTGTGTGCATTTCAGGAGCTCCTAAAACCTATTATCGGCCATTCAGGTTAGGGGTTGGACCATGGAATCTCCCCCATCTCCAGTCATAGGTTACCGTAAACCTCATCTATAAATAAATACTGATCAGAAACCACATACGCAAGTACTTATCATACATGGTTATTTCCACAACAAAAAACATCTGTAACTTTGCCATGTTATATAGTTCAAGTCATCAATGCACTTTCTTTCGCAAGCTGACTTTTTGCCTCTTAACTTTGTTCAGTGATGAAAGTAAAACGTTTCATCGAAACAAATATGGATGAGAAACCAGGAGACACATGCTGATCCAGGTATGTACAGTGACTGAAACAAACTATTTATGTGAATAAAAAATAAACTGTATATACATACAGAAAGAAATATAGTCTACATACAGATCACAGTTTAAATGTTGAATAATAAAATTCATCCCATGACGACTAGGAAGTGTTGGTCTCTCATCGACTGTTTTACCTTCTGGTGGCTACCAAACAACTGGCAGCCACCTAGATAAAAGATTCACCTCTGACTCTGTTACAGAGGTGAACCACAAGGCTATGTAAAAGCTGGCAAAAATGTGTCTCACAGTTGATGGCCTTAGGTTGGCTCTCCTACCTTTCCTACCTTATGGTGATTAAAATCCATAAGCCACATCCAAATGTATATGTTTCCCCTCAACATATACACTCCAGAGTGCTCAAATCACATAATATATAAGCATGTTTACACGAAATCAGTTTGCAGTGATAGAGTCCATGAAATAAATCCTCCATGTTTGAATGAACTGTTTGTACCACCTGACTACCTCAGCCAATCAAAATGACCGAGATTGGACTCCACCAAAATGGCTGACATGTGGATATATTGATTCAGACTTTAAACTTCATACATCTATGGATTTAATCGACTAATCAGCTCAAAATTTGCGGGTAAATACATCCAGGTGGGTGAAGAATATATTTTGCTTCTTAGATTGTGAAATTAGGCTCCTATTTCATTTCCCCATTTTTTCGCCAGCTTTTATATAGGGTTGGTATTCACCCATGTACTGCATGTATACGGTGAATCTTTTATCTAGGAGCTACCCTCCCCCCCCCCTTGTTTAATCCCTACCCCATTTCAGCTCCACCAACCTCACAACAAAAGTTATGGACAATTTTACTCTTTTTTTGTGTGGCTAAATTTAAAGCTGAATAGTCCAATGAAAACATCAACATTTTCAAAACCAAAACAAATATCTAGATTTGATTATATATATCTAACATAGATACTGGTGCACTTATTAAACATTTGTCGCAACATAGAAGGGAATATTGAGGCAATTTAATAAAATATATTACTACAGAAGTCTATGGTGTAAGAGTTTTGGTGTGTTTGCCAAAATTAATTTAGCATTTTTGCACTTCAAATATCTCAAAAGTTAACCATTTAAAATCAAATTTACTTCAAACTAAAGTAAGGTAGATTATAACGGTCAACCTAATATATTTATCTCAGAAAATGACGGAAACTCAAAACCATTTGACTATGCAAATTTAAGCATGATGAAATGCTCTACAAATTACAGATGGTCTACAAATGTCAATGGTATCCACAATCTTCACGGTGATAGGAATAGGTTTAACCCATTACTGTAATCCTATCATAAAGACGCAGATAAAATGTGACCGATGTTATAACCTGAAAAGCTATCCGAACATGGCTCTACCCCGACCCCGCTATGTTGATTACATAAGGAAACATCAATTATCCCCCTTTGGAACATTGTTCGCATTGTGAAGAACATAGATATTTCTGGACCGTCCTCATGTAAAATGTTTGGGATTTTGTATATTCACAACTGGGTATGCGGTTAGGTTGCCCCATTTCGAGATGAGCTGTAAAGGTCCAACAGATCACGGTGAGCAGCTTTTGGTTTGCTCCAGTTTCTGGACATGTATGGTTCTCCTCTTTATTATTGATATGGCCTATGGGTATCATGTCTATGATACCCCCCCCCCCCACCCCTCCTACCACCGTTGGGTAGTGACATAATAAGTTGCATAGTGCGATGGTTTTGAGTTTTTTTGTGATTTTATTAGATCTATTAGATTAATCATTATAATCTATCCTTCTTTCGTTTGAAGTAAGTTTTATTTTAAAGAGTTAACTTTTGAGATATTGAAGTGCAAGCATGCCAAATTGTAAACTTTGAACACGATAGGCTGCAGTAGAAACAGGTTCTATTAAATTGACTCGGTATTCCCTTCTATGTGGCAACAAACGCTTAATAAGTGCAGCAAAATCTGAGTGAGACATGTAGAATCAAATCTAGGTCAGTATTTGGGTTTTGAAAATGTTATGCTTTCATCGGACTATGCAACTTTAAGGAATCATTGAATCAAGTTGGAAAAACGTATTCAACATATGAACTATGTCTGTAGTTGTTATTGGTGCATTTGGTGGCTTCTAGTACACACCAATTATTTATCCTGCAGACGCACACCTTATACCCCTGTCACACTATGACGTAACGAGCAAATGTAAGCCTGACGTGATCACGTTTCGTCATTACGGTGATGTACGTTGGGCTACGTTATGATGACGTCAGAATGACGTTAGACTAACGTCAAGCTACGTCATGTTACGTTGTGTTACGTTGGCGTGCGTCAAAGTTTTGAACCTGTTCAAAACTTTCGACGTAACTAGAACGTAAGGGTTTACATTCGCCCTACGTTCTGTACACGTTCAGCGAACGCAATGACGTTAAATGGACATTAGTCAAACGCTGGTCACTATGTTGCACTACGTTGCATTACATTGCATTACGTTGCATTATGTTGACCCACATTAAAGGTGGTGGGAACGTGCAGTCCGCATAGTGAAAATGTCAGGATAACGGACGCCTAACGGACATCCAACGTACGTTTACCATTTTGCCACCATTTCATGACGTAAGTAACATAAGGTAACGTAAAGCAACGTAGTTCTGGCGATCGAATAATGTTAATAACGTCCCATCAGCGTAATTATGTTGTCCTCTCTCGTTGAACGACGCTATCACTATGCTTTACCGACGTTACACTCTCGTCAACTACGCTGCATCCACGTTCAACTTGTGCCAAAATTTGCATACTACGCCGAGAAGTTCAACGTTTTTCACGTTCTCCCCACGCTGACATCGTTACATCGTAGTGTGACAGGGCCATTATAAAGAAAACCATGTAAATAAAGGAGCAAAGGTGCGCCCAGTGTGTCTGTACATGAATAAGGTCTATTACAACTCTTCGCTTTCGCTTCATACAAACACAACATGAATAGGTCTACTACAACTCTTTGCTTTCGTTTAATACAGACACTACATAAATAAGGTATACTACAAAATTCTTCGCTTAATACAATCACGACATGAATAAGGTCTGCCACAGAACACTTTGGTTTTGCTAGATACAAACATTGGATCATCATCAATATCTTTCAATAACATTTTTAAGTGGAGGAACATTTATTTAATTAGTTAGGACCACTAAATAATTTTAATTAAAGTTGCATAATCTGATGGTTTTAAGTTTCTGCCTTTTCTTTGAATAAATATATTATCATTAATTTGAATGTTATAATCTACCTTTTTTTAGTTTGAAGTCACTTTTATTTTAAATGGCTAACTTTTGAGATATTTGAAGTGCAAACAGGCCAAATTAATTTGTGATGGTGAATGTGCATACAATATGCGAGTTTCCCACTAACCCACCTAGTGGCGGCTTGTCTTGAATGTACAGATAGGGTGGTCAAGGTTGATGCAGTGAGTGCACTCCATCAATCAATCAATAGTTCCATCCTCTAGTCGAGGGTTGGATGCAATGGTTCTCCACTTGTCCTGATGGTGTGCTGTTCTGATAGACTGTGAATAATTCAAGCCTGTCCACTGTGAAATATTTGTAAACCATGATGTTCTTGGTCTCCCTCTCCCTCTGCTGCCATTCACCTTCCCTTCCAACAATGTACGGTATATTGAACTCTGACGAATGATGTGGCCAAAATAAATAAGTTTCTTTGTCTGTATAGTGGCAAACAAGCTTTTCTTATTTTTAATTTTTCTGAGAACTTCTTTGTTGGTGATCTTCTTTGTCCATGATATTTTCATCATCCTTCGATAAGTCCACATCTCAAATGCTGCTAAACGTTTGTACATTTTCTTAGAGATTGTCCATGTCTCTGCCCCATACATTAGAGTAGACCACACATAACACTGAAGAATAACGTAACCATTATGAGTAATGCAGACATGATCAGCTGAATGTAGGGCACGCGCAGCTGGCTGTTTCCAGTCTACTTAAAGCTGCGATGTGGTGTTCTCTGTGGCGGAGTGGTTAGAGTGTCTGACTTTTTTCTAGGTCAGACTCCTAATCTGAAGGTCGGTGGTTCGATTCCCCATGCCCCATCTCTGCCAATTTGGATTTCCACCGCTGTGTATAACTTACAGCGTCATCAAAGGCCAGTTGCTCTCATACCATGTCTATGTGGTGTGGGAGGTTAAAAATCCCTTGGGTCGGTAAAAGTGTAGGCTCGGGCTTTCTATCGACAAACTGTCTCATGGTGAAAACAAGCCTATTCAGGCTTATCCATGATAGGCAGTATAAATCTTCAACAACAACAAAATAAAAGCATCAAATTCTCAAAACCAAAACAATTATCTAGATTTGAGCCTAATCTGACTTAGATACCAAGGCACTTATTAAACATTTATTGCCACGTGGAAGGGGATACCGAGTCAATTTAATAGAACCTGTTACTACTGAAGCCTACGGTGTCAGAATGTTGGTGTGCTTGCTGATATTAATTGTGCTTGTTTGCACTTCAAATATCTCCAAAGTTAGCAATTTAAAATAAAAGTTGCTTCAAACGAAGGTATGATAGATTATAACCATCAGCCTAATATATTTATCTCAGCAAATGACAGAAACTCAAAACTATCGGACTATGCAACTTAAAGTATGCTAATGAGCTGCGCCAC
Source organism: Branchipolynoe longqiensis (assembly GCA_030323885.1). Classification (NCBI taxonomy): domain Eukaryota; kingdom Metazoa; phylum Annelida; class Polychaeta; order Phyllodocida; family Polynoidae; genus Branchipolynoe; species Branchipolynoe longqiensis. The sequence continues at coordinate 2,752,792 of CM059192.1, read as the reverse complement.
GTGACCTGTCCCCCATCGATATGTCCAATAGCCGTGCTTTGTACTGCACCTCGTTGTGTGCTGAGCCTATATACATAATAGAATTGGAAACTTTGGTCTCACCAAGATTATGTGCATGGAACTTTATCGTGGTTTCCAACTGAAACAAAAGGACCCTTCCTCCCAGACACGCACTGCGGCTTACAGTCGCTACACAACTTACTTGGGAAATTCCAACATGTCAGATTTTGTTCTAGCGCCAAGCAAAGACGAATTGTTTTTGTTGTTGGACTAGCAGCTACTGAGCTGGAATGGGTTGAATGCGTTGAGCATCTACTTCCCATTTTGGTAGGTCATGTGATTCGGACCCGGACCAAGTAAAACCAATGACTTAAAAATGTTATACTTGTCGCTACCAAGCCTGGAACTCGGCATTATTATGATAGAGCAAGGAGCAGTGGAATGAGGAAGACCAGTTGTCCACGATTGAAATCTCCCCCTCTTAATAAACAAATGAATAACAAAATCCCCACAAAAACCTGTAAATTATTTGCTATGAGGGGCACGATGTCATACAGAAGTTACAAATTCCGCAATGAAAAGTGAAAACACACAATCAAACACACACACACACATCGTAACACTGTGATCTTTACACTCAGAAACTGATACATAACCACAAAATAATAATTTCTCTGGTTTCAACTCACTCAATTTTCGACCGAGAATATTTTGACTGATTTGAACGAAAGAAGGCTGTGTCCTTTACTACTCTTCTCCCTTTCTTTCTTTTTTGGGGTGGGGGTTGCAGAGAGTAACCATTCGGTCTTGGGTGGAAATAAAACACCCTCGTGACGTCACAGTGTCTGCCATTTTGTACAATTATGATCAATCAACACGCATTCACCTCAGTTAAGGTGGAGAACCTTCTCCATGGCTTCACAAATCAAAGTCCGAAGTTTACCAAAGAACTTCATCAATTCACTTCAATGACAGCATTTGCGTGAACTGCCAAAAACAAAATGGCAGACAAAACACAAAGGGACCGCTCGCCACATGGGGGCGGGCCGTGTTTTGTACTGGGTTAAAACATATCAGCTGAGTTAGTGTTGTGATTGTGTGTGGGTTGCAGCACTTCGGCTCATGATACATCAAGCTCCAGTTTCTCGTCAAAGTGATTCTCTGCAAACGCCTTCGCCTCTTGGAGTCGCGACCGCCTGAAAAAGACGAAGAGAAAATGTGGCACGACGTTGAGGGGAGTATGTTATGATGTGGATTCGAAACTTGTTTCTGTTCGCTTTTTATTGGTGTTATTTATATTTGCTGATTAAGCAGGGGAAATTGGTTCCTACTGGGTCATATATGTCCTACTATACGTATTACTTTATGTCTTACTATATATCCCATTCATTATCCTCCTATATATCCGACTATGCATCTTATTATAAATACATAATATAAATGTAATAAATACATACTATGAATGTAAGACACACTGGTGTCGTTTGGTGCTGGTTGGAGAGAAGTATGAGAATTCACTGAATCATGCAAGCACTGTATGATGGTTTGACCATGTGACCTTGGAGAAGGAAGGTGATTGGCTAAGGAAGATTGACCGTGACCATCCTGGAGTGAAAGCAATACGCAGAATAAACCCAGGGGCTTGTTTGTTGTTTTACGTCCTAGCAACATCTATGGTCATATCTGGAGAGCTCACTGACTTGTGACAGTGCACACTCATTGCGACTTTATAGTGCTGTCCCTCTGGGAGGACAGGCTGCCAGCACTATGACCTGATATCTCATTCAGTCACATTATCGTGACACTGAGCCAACCAGTCCTTTCCCTATCCTAATAATGCCGAGCGCCAGGCTAGGAGGCACAAGCATAAATTTGATAAGTCACTGGTTTGAGTCGACCGGGAACCAAACTCCCGAACTTCCGCACGAAAGGCCCACACTCTACCGATTCGGCCACCACGGGTCATGGTGCCAGCAACCATCCAACCATCAAGTGTGCTTGGTGGCTTACCTTGAAGGTTTTAACAATCAGGGTCTCTGCACATGCCGGTAGCAAGTTCCAAAGTATGTTCCACTAGGTTGCAATTTTCACAACCGAACAGTAGCCTACAGCCTCTTTTAAGTCTGCAGTAATTATGTGACTATTATGTGACATTGTCTGATGTAGTCTGTGTGCACTCACGACTGTCATTCAAGGCCTAACTCCTAATAATTCTTCAAATGACCTCATACCCTGACCTCACAAAGTCATAGCGTAAACTGAGTATCTCTACTAACACTAGTGCAGGGGGTAGGTATATACCAAAGTGTTGCAAATGTGGCACCAAAAGAAACAAGATAACTTCTAACAGCTAAGCTGACACGGCAACTACCAAATTGAGACTGTTGCTGTTTAGCGATGAAAACAAGCCACGATGTGACTTACTCGTTATGGACAGGGTAAATAAGCCATCAGAACAAAATATATAAAAAAGAGGATTATTTACAACTTGCAAAAATCATTCTTCCACAGCTTTCTTTAGTAAGCAGATGACATTTAGGCAGGCCAGATGACAAAAACAGACCTGTGTATGAAAGCGGCTGTTTTGTGAATCCGATAAGAAAAAGCAGGCTTGTGGCAAGACGGCTGAATCCGATTCTGCGGAAGGATTAAAAGTGGCCAGACAAAGCCGACTTTGGCCAAATTAACAAACAACAAAATAAGTACGAACATATAACAGTGGGCGGTGTAGCAAGCCTGGTCATCATTAAGGCGGAGACCTTCGATGTTTCCAAGGTAACAAGAACATGCAGATGGATGTTGGATTTACATTCGAAGGGCTGATGTAAAGTTCACAAATATGGGAGGAAGAAAGAGGCATCTGGCAAATAACGCGAAAATCTGGCTGAGACCATGACATCACCTAGTGGGTTTTGGCAGAACCAAGCCATAGGTAAAACACCCATGGCATCTTCCATGAAAATGCCGATATTCCCCCATAGGATTAGCACTGTCAGGGAATCGCGGGAAAATGCCAGAAGTCAGGTTTCAACTGTTCTTATTGTGACAGTAACATCCCTAATGCCAAACTCTTTCTTGTTTTGGGGGTTTTATGGTCTAGCAACATCAAAAGTCATATAAGAATGGGATTCAAACTAACCAATTGCCATCATGTATATTGGCATTATGTGAAGTTAATCGGTGAATATAAAAAATCATGGAATTCCACAAAATCGCAGAGATCTTTCATCCCTGTGAATATTAGAAATGCCATAAATCGAGCCTTCATGAACTCTGCTTCACTATCCACTCTTCACTAAGGGAGCTACAGCACTTTAATGTTTCAAGTTGAATGGTCCAATGGAGACTTCATTTTTTCAAACCAAAACACTAACCTACATGTGATCATATATCTCCAACTTCATCATCATCATGCTGTCGGTCGCGATGCGACAAAGACTGCTTTCATTACTTGACTGCTGCTCTCCATTTAGCTCTCTGCTGTGAGAGTGATGTTTTGTGCGGTTGTACATCTCATGAAAGCTGCCTGCAAAAGTGTTGAAGTGCTGCTGGCTTTTGCAAGTTACCAGCGGCACTCTCTCGGGGAGCAAATAGAGGTTTCACGCCGGCAAGAACATGTCCAGACAGGCGCAAACTATTTGTCCCTGCAGTGGCTGGTCGAGAGATGTTGGGAGTTCCATACATCAACCGCCCTTGTTGCTGCCACAGTGACATGGTTTTCTGTTCGGGGTTTGCTCCCTTAGCCTTCGGTTCTATCAAGAACCTGTACCACAAGGGAGTGGTTTACAACTCTGCAGGGCAGGGGCGTCAAACTCCCTGAGGTATTGCAATGCCTGCATACCTATCTCCAACTTAGATACTAATATATTCACTAATGATTTTGGAAAGCATATGTGGTATGTGTACCAGGAATGCCACGTAGTGTGAGGCAGACCGAGAGGTCACGTGATGTGGGGGGCGCGTGAGGACCGTACCACAATAAAGCCAGTCGTTCAGTAGCTCTCGTGTTGTGCACATCTGTTACATACATTACATGGTGTCAAATAGGTGGCGACTCACACACCCGATATGGCACTGTCAGGGCTTAATCCACCGGCAAAGTTACAGCTGGAAGGCAACATGGCGGAAAACTGGAAGCTCTGGCCCAGTACATATGAAATATATGCAGGAGCGACAGGTGTAACCTCAAAAGCCGAAAAGGTGCAATGTTTCGTATTTCTGCATGTAGCGGGCCCGGAGGCCCAAAAGCTGTTTCACACGTTCGACATGGACAGTTCGGACAGGGAGAAGATAGGGCCTCTGACGGAAGCGTTCAGGGAGTATTGTACAGGAAAGTCTAATATAACCGTTGCCCGATATCAGTTCATGACATACCAACAAACCACAGAGCCCATGGAAGTGTTTATACGTGAGCTGAGGCAAAGGATATCGTACTGCGGCTACCGTGATTTGGAGGACAAACTCCTATGTGACAGGCTCGTATGTGGAGTGCGGGACGATACTCTACGAGATAAGCTTCTGCAAACGCCCAACTTGAGCCTGCAAGAATGCCGACAAATGTGCAGAGTGAGTGAGCATAATACGACACTGCTGAAGCGTGGGTCTCAACAGGCGGTTGAGGTGCACATCGATGCCGTCAACAGACAAGCAAAGCAGTGGACACGCCCACTCGCACCGGCGGCCGTGGCATCACGAAGCGGGAGGAGCCAGGTACAAAGGACCGCCGAACAACAACAACCGGAGTGTAACAAGTGTGGATACAGACACTCCCAAGGAATGTGTCCGGCTCGAGGAAAAAATTGTGCAATTTGTCAAAAGATAGGCCAATTTGCCAAAGTTTGTCGTGGTAAGCAAAAAATTGCAACCCCGTGAACGAAATTGGCATAGACATTAACAACACACCAGGAGAGTGGATGCGCAACCCCAGTGAAGACGAGGATGATTCATCTGGCTATGACTTGGCCATCGGATCGATTTCTGAAGATCCCGAGGAGGAGCCGCATCTGTGGTTCAAGGAGTTACCAGTGCAGGATCAGAAGATTCGGTTCAAATTGGACACCGGCTCGGAAGCCAATATACTTCCGAGGCGTATATACGACAAACTGGTAGGGACCGAGCTCACACGTACCAGGTGCCAACTAGTGACTTACGCAGGACATCGCATAACTCCGGCAGGGGAAACGATGATTGACATCTAGAAGAAGACATTCAAGTTCCAAGTGACAAGAACCGGAAGTCCCATCCTAGGGAAAGACGCATGCGTCGTGTTAGGAATCATCACGAGGGTGGATACTGTCAGCAGCCATGACATCAAAAGGAACACAGAAGAATACGCCAAGAAAGTGGTAAACGACTATAATGTTGTATTCACAGGGTTAGGGAGAATCAAAGCAAATGCAACCATTCACATTGATCCATCTGTCACCCCTGTAGTAGACCCTCCCCGACGTATACCTCATGCATAATGTCAGACGTGCAAATTGAGCTAGATAGAATGATCAAAATGGGGGTTATCGCTAAACAACATGAGCCCACTCCATGGGTCAATTCAGTTACGATCGTTAAGAAGCCACAGAAGATACGCATCTGTTTGGACCCGACCAAACTGAATAAGGCGGTGTTAAGGGGCCCTTATCCAATTAAAACAGTTGGAGAGGTGGTAGCGAAAACCAGTGGGGCTAGATATTTCAGTGTATTAGACGCAAATAGCGGATACTGGCAGGTGGAGCTGGATGAGCCCAGCTCGTTGCTTTGTACATTTAACACGCCGTGGGGGCGCTTTCGATATACCAGGTTGCCTTTCGGGATAAAGACGGCCGGGGATATCTTCATTGAAGAGATGAGCAGAATACTGAAAAATCTGCCAGGTGTCGACGTCATTGCAGATGACATACTTGTATATGGTTCGAATTTAGAAGAGCACAATGTCAGACTCGAGTCAGTGTTAAAGAGAGCGAAAGAAGTGAACCTCAAACTAAACCCAACAAAATCTGACATTTGTAAGACTGAGGTTGCCTATGTGGGGCATTTGCTAACACAAAATGGGCTAAAGCCAAACCCTGAACGGGTCCAAGCTATTATAGAGTTAGTGACCCCAGAAGACAAGCCAGCAGTCCAGAGGTTCTTGGGAATGATTGGGTATGTGGGGAAATTCATTCCGCACCTCTCGGAAATCGCAAAACCCCTGCGCATCTTATTAACGAAAGAAGTCGCTTGGCACTGGGGGGAGGAACAAAAAATCGCATTCGACAAGTTAAAGAGCCTACTAGTCAGAGCCCCAGTCTTGCAATATTTTGATGTACGTAAAGCAGTGACGATTCAGGTAGATGCATCCAAATCAGGGCTAGGGGCCACACTTTTTCAAGATGGGCATCCAGTAGCCATGGCATCAAAAGCATTGAACAGCGCGCAAGAGAGTTATGCAGTGATCGAGACGGAAATGTTGGCGATCTGTTTCGGCTGTAACAAGTTTCACGAATACATATTCGGGAGAGAGGTTACAGTCGAGACAGATCACAAGCCGTTAGTCAGTATCATGACCAAACCACTGCATAAACTCACTGCCCGCATACAGCGCATGCGAATGGGCCTTCAAAATTATAACCTGAATGTGGTTTATATTAAAGGCACTGAAATGCATTTCGCTGATGCCCTGTCTCGTGCGCACTCAAATAATACAACGCCGAATGACCTCTTTAACAAACAAATCTCTATTGCAGCGATAGAGTACATGGATGCTGATCTACAGCGGCTAGTGCAAGAAACTGAGAGCGACGATACTCTCCAAAAGGTTATAAAGTATACTAAATAAGGGTGGCCACAATCTAAACAAACAACACATGTAGACACTTTACCATACATGACATTCAAAGACGAGTTCTCTGTTCGACAGAATCTACTAATGAAAGGTGATCGAATCACAGTCCCTACTTCAATGAGGAGTGAAATGTTAGACAGGGTACACAAAGCACCCCTGGGTATTGTTAAAAGTAAGCAAATTGTGCGCGATTTCCTATTCTGGCCAGGTGTTAGTAAACAAATCGAGGATAAAGTGTCCCGATGCCCTACATGTCAAGAATGTCGCAACACCCCTCATTCGGAGCCGCTAATAAGCCATCGAATAATTGACGCACCATTCCGAAAAGTAGGAGTGGATCTATTTGAGTATCAACACGAGCAGTACCTCGTCGTAGTCAACTATTACTCAAAGTTTCCCGAGATTGCCAGAATGCGCAGTACATCTAGCACAGCGATCATTGCTCGAATTAAAGAAATATTCTGTAGACACGGGATACCTGAGGTGGTTGTCTCCGATAACGGTCCCCAGTTTTCGAGTTTCGAGTACAAAACCTTTGCAGAAAGGTATAATTTCAAACCTGTGTATTCTAGTCCAATGTACCCACGCAGTAATGGGCAGGCAGAGCGAACAGTACAGACCATGAAACAGCTGATAAAAAAAAACACGCGCAGACGGCAATGACATAAACCTAGCATTACTCATATATAGAAACACATCGCTGTCGGACATGGCCGCAACGCCGGCCCAACTGCTTATGAGTCGAACGTTAAGATCCACAATCCCAACAATACGAGTGAACTTAGAACCACGAGTAGTTAAAACAAGAAAGGTGCAAATCGCCAGTGCACAAAAGAAACAAAGGCACTAACATGACAAGCGAGCCGGAAAACAACACCCAATACTACAAGTAGGTGACAAAGTTCGATATCGAACACACAAACACAAATGGGCCATTGGCAGAGTAACAGAAAGAAATGTACAAACTAACAGAGATTATAAAATTGTAAAGGAGAAGAGCAAGGTACTCAGACATAACAGAACACAGGTATTCAAGATAAAGGAAGAGCCACAAGTGGCAGCAAACAACACAACCGGAACACCGACACAAACACCAAAACAAAAACATGCATCGAAACCAACACATTATGTAACCAGGTCGGGTCGCACTAGCCACCCCATAGCACGATTGGGGTTCTAGCAAGTAATCATGCTGGCACTCACTCGTTGATAGGGATATAAACACATGACACGACGTTAATTAAGTGTAGGTGATTACGCAAAAGTGATCAATGGGCATATGGGACGTAATGAATGTAAACCATACATGTGCCCAGCATGTAGAAATCTTGTATGATCTCGGTGATTATTGTTGTTATTATGATTGTTATGTTTGTCATTGTTGTAACCAGGGCCGTTAAAAAGGTGATTATCGTATTGATTGCAGGTGTGACATGTGAGTATTATTCAATTGTAAATCGTGCTGTGTAATTGATCGAGCATACAGATGCCATGACATGAATGACCCATCAATGATTGATTGTTGTATTGTAAATGAGATGTAATGCGTGGATGTTCCATGTGGAACGTGTCCACGAATATAGATAGGAATATGGTTGCAGAGACATAAAGGAACATTATGTATATTCAAGGAAGACAAATAGGTCTTTGTGGAATGTTCAAACAAATGGACACGGACAGAACTTTAAATATGATGCATATTATTGACTGCTTTTGTAAAAGGGGGAAGATGTAAGGTATGTGTACCAGGAATGCCATGTAGTGTGAGGCAGAGCGAGAGGTCACGTGACGTGGCGTGAGGAACGTACCGCAATAAAGCCAGTCGTTCAGTAGCTCTCGTGTTGTGCACATCTGTTACATACATTACAAATCTCATGACCTCATTATTCTTGCCCTCATTCTAAGTACCATGTGTAGTTTAGACAGGTTCCAGGAAGCTACCTACATTAGTAGGTCAGCCTACATCATGTGGCCATCACGTGGAGATCTGGGTCATAAGCTACAAGAGTTTTTTAGTTTTTTTTGGTGTGTTTATTTTTAATGAATTTATTCACTTTGCTCATAACGAATCACTTGTTTTCACCGTTTTGGGGGGTTTTTTTTCTTGAAGATTTATACTGCCTATCATGGATAAGTCTGAAGAGACTTGTTTTCACCATTGGACAGTTTGTCGATAGAAAGCCCGAGCCTACACTTTTATCTACCCAAGGGATTTGTAACCTCCCACACCACATAGACATGGTATGAGAGCAACTGGCCTTTGATGACGCTGTAAGTTATACACAGCGGTGGAAATCCACATTGGCAGAGGTGGGGGACATGGAGAATCAAACCACTGACCTTCAGATTAGGAGTCTGACCTAGAAAAAAGTCAGACACTCTAACCACTCCGCCATAGAGAACACCCACCATGTTGGGCAGCACTAATCCAATTTAAATCTTTTGACAACTTGTTGAAATTATTTTGGGTTCTTTCAGATAAAATTGCTTCCAAATTAGCCATTTTTCATCTAAATGAATCCAGACTAATGAATAATAGGTTATAATGGTTAAACTGATATATTTATCTAAAAGAATACGGTCAAAATTCAAAAGCCAACAGAATATGCAACTTTCCCGGCTGGACTCCCAGACCCTGAACGAACCAGTTGGTTGCCAATAGACCCTGCCAGTTAAGCAAGTGACATCTGTCGGCAGAATCTGGAACCACTCTAGCTGGATACATTCCCCAACTGCCTATGATTGCACATGCTATATCTCCGTGAAGAATGCTTGGATAAATAATAAAATGCTTGATTATATTCAGATATTCATATAGGAACAGGATTCAAGATCTTATCCTTGTAATTTTTTTTTTTTTTTTAAAGACAACTATACTGTATTTTCCTTCTGGAATTTCACCGCCACTCTCTTCACGTATTACACCCCCCCCCCCTCCCCCCCAGTTAAGCTAGTGACATCTATCAGCAGAATCTGGAATCACTCTATTTGGGTGGAACCACTCTATTCGCGTACTTTCCAGCTTAACTGGCGAGTCTATTGGGACCCTGACGCTCACGCACTCTACTTTTGGGGCGCGTAGCCTATTTCAGGAGGTCACATGGTACTGCCTCCCATGTTGATATTAATCGCCCTCTCCTCTGTCCACCAATCAGAACACTCACTGAGTGGCACCATCTAGTTTCCAGCCATGTGGTGGCTGTTTATAAACACTGAGTGGACAGTTGCCATGGCGACTGACCCTGCAAATTACTAGCTCTACTGGTTTTGGCTATTTGAATTAAAATAGGGTGAAGCCGTGATTTATAGATATTAGACAACACACTGTTTCTAAGCACACTGATGTTTGTATGTAGCGAATATCCACGAAGACATGCAGTTAATATGAAGATGCAGAGCAGGCTAGTTCTAGGCCAAGTTTCCTGAATTCACAACTCTTCAGGCAGTGGGTGGGACTAATGATACAAACGCTGGACCATGGCCAGTAAAAGCAAAAAAAAAAAAAAGGGGGGAAAAAAACACCACAGGGAAAAGCTCATTAGTGACGTCAGAGGTAATTGATTAATTAGTCAGAAGACGTCAGGACTGCATGGCGAATTTTAATTGACCTCAGGGAACGCTGGTATTGTTGACCTTTGGCGACGACGACTACTCACTCTAGCTCCTTGCCCCCCCCCACCCCCCCACACACCTCCCAGGTCCGTATGTAACATGCAACCATGTTGATTGTGTAGGGCTGTGTATCCATAGACTGTTCCCTTGTGGTGTGTTCCCTTGTTCCGCGTGACCTTGTGAGGCGCCACATAGACAAACAACCTGTGTTTTGCTTAGTGGCCGTTCCCATAGGTTGGACCCAGGAACAATACGCCTAGGATAATGTGAGTGAGCGGGATATCAGGTCATGGTGCTGCCGGCCTGGTTTCCCAGTGGGGCAGCACTATAGTTGCCATGAGTGTGCACTGTCACAAGTCGGTACCCATCCTGATATGATCTTAGATGCTGCCAGGATGTAAAACTCCAACAACGAACCAACCTTCGCAGGAAAGCCCTCGGGCATCATATCCCATATTGGACAATAACCGCATTTGAATAATAATGTTACATTATTAAGAGCACACCGTCGGGTTGCAGTGGATCTAATTACCGCCGTGTGGCGCCACCCCCGGGGGGGGGGGGGGAGAGGAGGGAAAGTCCAACTGTAGAGAACCTGACTGCAGCAAGCCCCAAAGCCACCGCCCGGAAGCAAACCGGCAGTAAGAATTGACACTTCCTGCTGACAGCACGCTGAGGATTTGTTTGTTTGATTGTTGTTGTTTTATGTCCTAGCAACATCTACGGTCATATCAGGATGGGTACCGACTTGTGACAGGGTGCACTCATGGCAACTTTTATAGTGCAGTCCCACTAGGAGACCAGGCTGCCGACACCCAATATCATACACATTCACATTATCCTGATACTAGGCCAACCGGTCCTTATCCTATACTATTAATGCCGAACGCCAGGCTAGGTAGCGACAAGTATCAATGTCATCGGATTGACTCGACTGGGATTCGAACTAACGATTAGGCCACCGCGTCCGGTAGCGTGCTGAGGAAAGTGACAACTAGTGGCACCAGTTTTCCCTCTGGTGGCTGATTGCATCGATTAATTGAACTGGAACATTTTTATTTAGTTATATTTCTATTAATCCATGGGTCTTAGCTTTAATTGGGATTTTATACCCACAGGTTAGATATTGGAGGAGCTGGACGCAGCTCAGGCGGTAGAGTGTTCACCTGTGAAGGTTTGGGTCATCTGTTCGATCCTTCTCAGTGAACACATTTGCAGTTTGGGCTATTTTCCGTTCCAACCAGTGACCCACAACTGGTTCATCAAAGGCTGTGTTATGTGCTGTCCTGTCTGTGGTAAAGATCATACAAAAGACCCCTTACTGCTTATCGGTAAGAGTAGCCTATGTGGTGGCAGCAGGTTTCCTCCAAAGAAATATGTCAGAATGACCATATGTTTGATGTCCAATAGCCGATGATAAAAATCAATGTGTTCTAGAGGCATTGCTCAATAAAACAAACTTTCCTTTTTTCTGGTTAGATATTAATAAAAATCAATGCACTCTAGAAGTGTGGTTAAATAAAACAAACTTTCCTTTTTGCTGGTTAGATATTAATAATATGCAGATGTTATTTTATGTCAGGTCAGTTAGCATAATAGCCCGAAATGCAAGAAATGCGTGTTCGATTCCTGCTCTGGGGACAATATTTCCCATTTTCATCACCCCCATGACCGTGGTGCAGTGACCAGGATTCTGTGCAAACTACACACTGTATGGTTGTTGAACCTACCCTGTGTATGTATCCTGCATGTATCCAAATGTAAGCATTAAATGGTCATTTAAAAGACTTACAATTCCAGGGGGGACGAGTGTAGTAGTCTGCACTGATCTCTCAGGCAAGGAGCCGCATAGACAGGTAGGAGTGAATAGGGTGATGACATCAGGGAGCCTAGGCGATGAAATGCTTAGCACACTGGCCCAGAATGCAAGCTTGTTTGTTATTTTACGTCCTAGTAACATCCAAGGTCATATCAGGACGGATACCGACTTGTGACAGTGCGCACTCATGGCGACTTTATAGTGCTGCCTCACTGGGAAAGCAGGCCGACAGCACCATGAGCTGATAATGTGATATCCCATTCAGTCACATTATCCTGACACTGAGCCAACCAGTCCTTGCCCTATCCTAATAATGCCAAGCGCCAGGCTAGGAAGCGACAAGTATACATTTTTAAGTCATTGGTTTGATTCGACCAGGATTCAAACCCACAAACTCATGGGTTCGGACCTCCCGATCTCCCAAAACAGGAGACGGACGCACTACTCATTCAGCCACCCCGTCTGGTCCCCAGAATGTAAGAGATGTGGGTTCGATTCCTGCTCTAGATACAATATTTCCCCTTTCATTACCCCACCGACAGTGATATCAGGTCGCGGGAGTTTGTTCAAGATCCTCCAGTGAAACCCACCAGCTATTGCTATGTGCCTGGTGGCAGCCAATGGTGGTGGCGCTTCTTACCCACCTACTAGTGCACTCTTTGGTTACAGCTACACTGATTAGTGTAAGGTTCCGGTAGAAGTACACGCACAGTGAAGGCGATATCTCAATTCGCTACGTGGGCTCCAGCTTAGCTTCATCTGGTGCTGTGTTCAGTGAAGGTTTTGTTTGATTTAAACCTACAGTGAACGCAGCGACACCAGGTGGCGCCTCGGTGAGAGAAAAATTCACGCTTTCTTGGTTGGTTGTTGGAGTTTTACATCCTGGCAACATCTAAGGTCATATCAGAATGGGTACCGACTTGTGACAGTACACACTTATGGTGACTTTATAGTGGTGCCGCCAGCACCATGACCCGATATCCCATGCAGTCATATTATCTTGACACCGAGCCAGCCGGTCCTTGCCCTGTCCTTTATTAATGCCGAGCACCTGGCTAGGAAGCGAGAAGTATCAATTTTATAAGTCACTGGTTTGACTCGACCGGGAATTGAATTCCCGACCTTCCGTACGGGAGGCCTGCGCTCTACCGATTCGGCCGCCTCGTCTGGTAATACGCGCTTGTCGCCACGCCGTAATTAACTCTCTAAGTCAGCTCTACTGGGCAGGTACAGGCGAGTTCAAACTGACTGACTCTATCTAACTCCACAACCAGTGGTCCACAACTGGTTCATCAAAGGCTGGGGTATGCATTGTCCTGTCTGTGGGAAAGTTCATATAAAAGACCACTGGCTGCTATCCGGACCGCACTTCGTCCACACCTCTCTCTATCTCCTCTCTGCTGGCCTTGCTCCTCCTTGATATGTCTGAAAAGAGTTCCAGGAGGGGGAGCCCGCCAGCATTTCACTTTCTACTCTTACTCTGTCCGTGTCTTTGGCTCGCTGGTTGGTCACCATAGAGCAAATAGACACGGTCCTTTAACTCAACTCTCCTCATTTCTCTTTCCTAGACTCTACCCTTTTTTTTCTTTCTCCCAGGCGTACTTCTCCCCCTGACCAGGGGAGTTGTGTGCTTGGGTGGGGCCCTTTACCTTTACACTTCTCTCGCTTTGTTCTTGTTGGTGGAACCACCGCTGCACCCATCTTTACCCGCCCTTCCTCAGAAACCCTTGCTGCTTGCTATCTGCTGGATACAAGTGCTGTGCTACCGCCGGACCGGAGTGATTCTGGACCACCCCAATGACTCATAGTTTAATTGCTGTAAAGACATCCCCAGCTTCTACAGCCGTCCCACCAGAAGATTATTCTTCAACCAAAGATTGGGCCGATTTATCGGAGCCTCTCTATAATGTTGCAGTTCTGCAACCGGTAACCGTCGTAAGGTTACAAACAACCCAGAACTCAAGTATTGGAAAGAGTAGTCTATGTGATGGCAGCGGGTTTCATCCAAAGAAATATTTCAGAATGACCATATGCTTGACATCCAATAGCCGATGATGAAAAGCAATGTGCTCTAGAGGTGTCATTAAATAAAACAAACTTTCTCTATCTAACTCCAGCAAGAAGGGCGAGTGACTGGAGTTTTACATCCTAGCAACATTAAAGCAATGACCTGTCGGCCAGGAAAGTGGAAGCCCGATACCACTCGGTTTAACAATTGGGAGTTAAAAGTGGTGGTGTTTGCATTATACAGAAGTTATACAGAAGCCACATCGAAGTGAGACAGAAACCATAAAGAAACCGTACAGAAACTATACAGAAACCATACGGATACATACAGAAACTATACGGAAATAAACAGAAACCATACAGAAACCATACAGAACACATACAGAAACCATACAGAAAACATACAGAAACTATACGGAAACTAAACAAAAGCTGTACAGAAATTACAGAAATCATACAGAAACCATACAGAAAACATACAGAAAACATACGGAAGCCATACAGAAAACATACAGAAACCATACAGAAACTATGCGGAAACTAAACAGAAGCTGTACAGAAATTACAGAAATCACACAGAAACCATACAGAAACCATATAGAAACTACACAGAAATTAAATGGAAACTATAAGGAAATTATACGGAAAGTATACGGAAACAGAGGGAAAGGTGGTGATGGAGGAGGCACAGGAGGGAGAGCGTTGACCGAAGGAGATAAACAGTGCTGAAATAGGCTACCCCCCCCCTCCCTCCTTCCCCCAGTAGTGCTCTCCTTACCCCGCTCTCCCCAGCATCTCGACACCCGCTCCACACCCACCAGCCGGCACTCTCCAGGTTCGCTAACCCAAAGCCTGACTCCTGGCTGAAGACCACCACAGAAGCCCGGCCCGGGCTGCCTGCCAGGAACCCCTTTCAGCACACTGCAGCATTTCGTGCCATATCGGCCATCTTTCTATGCGTATATCAAACTCTCGTTGATTTTACTTTTAGACTATTATAAACGTGAATGAATGTACATGTAACATGATATGGCCAGAAGACCAGTGCCTCGGCGCTGAAAAAAATACCTTTATTCGGTGAATAAAATGATCATTAACCAACAAAATATAACCGGGTAGTATTCAATAACTATGACTGGCAGACGACAGTTTAGACATTTTGCTCGGAGCAGACGACATTGTGGGCGGGTGAGGCGTGGATTTGGCGCGGAGGGACCCGTCCACAATGTCGTCTGCTCTTATGACTGCCGGCCCGGGTACCCGGGGGCTGCTGTGAGGGGACGGCCACGAGATCTCAGAGAAAGCCCTGCTGGCAGTGGACTACTGCGGGGATTTTGTTTGTTTGTTTTTTGGGGTGTTTGTTTGTTTATTCTGCTCATATTCATAATGGTTAAGTGCATGCACTTGTTTTCTCCGCTGTGCAATAGTGGTCATTATCCATATGGATTGATTTCCTTCATCAATCATTTCTGTAAACGTGTTTATGGTGCAAAATTGGGGAGTTTCCAATTTGTTTTTGTTTTTTATGATATTTTTGTGCATAGTTCGTTTAGTACGTCTCCTTTTCGATGTTTTCTGGCTTACCTACTGTTTATCTCTGATCTATTTATTACTTAGTATACATTTCTTTATCTATATCGCACTTCCAACCTTTCTTAATTTTCTTTTTGAATTCTTTTAGTGTTTTGGTGTTTCTTAGAGTACTGATTTGCCCATTCAAAGCTTTGGCTATTCTTAGGATTGCTGGTACAGGATTGCTGGTACAGCATTGCTGGTACAGGATTGCTAGTGCAGGATATTTTTGTGTTTTTTTTAAGACATTAGTTGATTAAGGAGGAGAAATTTCAAGTGTGAACAAGTGGTCTTCCTTTTTTCCCTATCCTGCCAGAATTTCTGTGGGGATTACTGTGAGGGATTGCTGGGGAGGATTGCTAGGGAGGATTGAGGGATTGCTGGTGGTGCACTGATGTGAGGGATTTCTTACATGAGATTGCTGATAGTTGCTTTCTGTGAGGATTGCTGGTAGGGATTGCTGGGGAAGGATTGCTGAGGGATGGCGGAGAAGGATTGTTGTGAGGATTGCTAGGAAGGATTTCTGAGGGATGATTGCTGTGACGGATTATTGTGCGGCAGATTACTGTGAGGGATTGATGGGTGGATTACTGTGAGGGACTGCTTGGGGTGGATTGCTGCGAGGGACTGCTTGGGGCGGATTACTGTGAATGATTGCTGGGGCCGATTACTGTGAATGATTGATGGGGTGGATTACTGTGAAGGATTGTTGGTAGAAGATTACTGTGAGGGATTGCTGGGGTGGATTACTGTGAAGGATTGCTGGGGGCGGATTACTGTGAGGGATTGCATGGGACGGATTACTGTGAAGGATTGCCGGGGCGGATTGCTGTGAGGGATTGCTGGGCGAATTGCTGTGAGGGACTGCTTGGAGCAGATTACTGTGAGGAATTGCTTGGGGCGGATTACGGTGAGGGATTGCTGGGGGTGGATTACTGTGAGGGATTGCTTGGGGTGGATTACTGTGAAGGATTGCTAGGGGAGGATTGCTGTGAGGGATTGCTATGGATGGGTTGCTGTGAGGGATTGCTGGGGCAGATGGCTGTGAGGGATTGCTGGGGCAGATGGCTGTGAGGGATTGCTGGGGCACATTAATGTGATGGATTGATGTGAGGGATTGCTGTGAGGGATACCTGTGATGGATTGCTGGGGAGGATTAATGTGAGGGATTGCTGTGAGGGATTGTTGGTAGTGGATTGATGTGAGGGATTGTTGGTAGTGGATTGATGTGAGCGATTGGTGGTAGTGGATTACTGTGAGGGATTGTTGGTAGTGGATTACTGTGAGGGATTGCTGGTGTGGTAGTGGATTACTGTGAAGGATTGTTTGTTGGTAGTGGATTACTGTGAGGGATTGTTTGTAGTGGATTACTGTGAGGGATTGTTGGTAGTGGATTACTGTGAGGGATTGCTGGTGTGGTAGTGGATTACTGTGAAGGATTGCTGGTAGTGGATTGCTGTGAAGGATTGCTGGTAGTGGATTGCTGTGAAGGATTTCTGGTAGTGGATTGCTGTGAAGGATTGCTGGTAGTGGATTGCTGTGAAGGATTGCTGGTAGTGGATTGCTGTGAAGGATTGCTGGTAGTGGATTGCTGTGAAGGATTGCTGGTAGTGGATTACTGTGAAGGATTGTTGGCAGTGGATCACTGAGGGATTGCTGGTAGTGGATTACTGTGAGGGATTGCTGGTAGTGGATTACTGTGAGGGATTGCTGGTAGCGGATTACTGTGAAGGATTGTTGGTAGTGGATTACTGTGAGGGATTGTTGGTAGTGGATTACTGTGAAGGATTGTTGGTAGTGGATCACTGTGAGGGATTGCTGGTAGTGGATTACTGTGAAGGATTGTTGGTAGTGGATCACTGTGAGGGATTGCTGGTAGTGGATTACTGTGAGGGATTGTTGGTAGTGGATTGCTGTGAAGGATTGTTGGTAGTGGATTGCTGTGAGGGATTGCTGGTAGTGGATTGCTGTGAGGGATTGTTGGTAGTAGATTGCTGAGGGATTGCTGTGGGAGGATTGCTGTGAGGGATTGGTGCGGAAGGATTGCTGTGAGGGATTGCTGTGAGGGATTTCTGGGCGGGATTGCTTTAGGGTGTCTCAGCCTTCCTGATTACCCTCAGTGTGATACTTTTCACGTCACGCTAGCAGGATCACATGACCACTACAGTACGTGACTCCTTTGACTCTGACACAGCTGGTGTAGTAGTCTGCACTGACCTCTCAGGCAAGTAACCACATAGACAGGTAGGCGTGGGTAGTGTGGTGATATCAGGCAGCCTAGGTGGTGTACTGGTTAGCACACTGGCCCGGAATGCAAAGAGATGTGGGTTCGAGTCCCGCTCTATGCGCAATATTTCCCATTTTCATCACCCCCACAACACTATTTACTAACAATTTGCCATCCAGTTTGACACCCACACAGAGTTGGTGAATAGAGAGGGAATCGCTCCTTGGAACTCAAATCTAGCAAATAGTAAAATTATAGAAATGTTGCTAATATAATAAGAGTTTCACATTTTTCTACTATTATTTGTTTGTTTGTTGGAGTTTTACATCTAGCAACATCTAAGGTCATACCAGGATAGGTACCCACATCTGACAGTGCGCACTCGTACTGTCATAGCAATTTTATAGTGCTGCCCCATTGGGAGACCAGGCCCATTCCCCACTCGGTCACATTATACTGATACTGAGCTAACCAGTCCTTGCCTATCCTAGTTATGTTGAGTGCCAGGATAGGTAGTGACAAGTATCAATTTTGTAAACCATTGGTTTGATTCAACCAGGGATCGAAACACCCGACCGATCGCATGAGAAGCCTGCACTGTACCGACTCAGCTGCTGCGTCCATTTTTCTACTAATTTAGGTGATTTCCTCTCCATGCTCCAGGACAATGGGGCGTAGAACCGGATACGTCAGGACTGGCGGCGTGCGCATGTCCGCCAGGAAGTGCTTCTTAAACACTTCCGGCATGAATACATCTTGAGGTAAACAAGACCCTACGGCAAGCTCCAGCTTAGAAACAGCATCTAAATTAAAATAAACACCGCAATTTGCGAGTTGGAAAGGTTCTACAAACACTGCAGTCGTGCACCATACACATTAACGAAAAGCAGACGGGTTGACCAAATGAGTTCAGTGTCTGCCTCAGGTTTTGGTAGGTCTTGGGATTCGAATCGCCGGGATTGAACACTGGCCGAGTCAAACCAATGATTCACTAAAAATTTATACTTGTCACGACCTAACCTGGCGCACAGCATTAACAGGATATGGCAAGGAGCAGTCGAATGAGGAGGAACGATTGTCTGCGATTGAAATTTCCCCTGCTTAATCAACTAACGAAGCGCACAAAAAAAACGTTAAGGGCTTCCACAAAGTGCTGAAGGTAGAACAGGACGGGACACTGACTAAAATTCAAATGGATACTGTGGCCACAAAATGATTCATGACTAGTAAGCAAGGAATGCAGTTGATTATAACTGAATATAACATGAGCATGCGTCATATATATAGCCGACTGTTTAGTTATCTGGCCACCACTGAGCACCGGTCCATGCGGTTTCATCCAACCCGTAAATAGGTTCTGTTCAATAGACGGGTTTGTAATTCCAGCCGCGCGGTGCATTGTGAGATGTGTGGCAGCAAAACAAATCTGCACGAAGCACATGACTCATGTTGAAGCAGTGAGTGTAGCTATGGAATCTGTAAGGTTTCAGCTCATTTCAGCTAATGTTTGAAATGTAGAATACCAACTAAAAATATATATACAATAAAATAAGATGTTAATCTTTCATCTAGCATTGCATTTACACCAATCTAATCAGCATGTCTTATACCATCTGCATTTAGATCTAGACAAGTCTTGTCACTCGGACTAGTGTTAGAACTATAGCCAGAGTCAGTTTTACTTATTTTATTCATGTTTTTATTTATATCCTATGGTTAATAACATCTCTAGAGCTAGGAAATTGGTAGGGTTAATCAGACATTGGTCATATATTTCTTTGAAACAAGTTTCTTTTGATACATTTGACATTTTAATATTTAGAACAAGAAATAAAAATGATGTGAACATCAGCCTGTGAAGTGACTGAAATTGTGGGGAATTGTATGTTTCTTAGCTCAAAATGCTTAGTTATGGTTGAGCGAACTCTGGCTGGACCCTAAATATATTCATTATATTATTATATTGCATGCGTGCATCCGTGTTTGTGCTAAATTGTTCTGTACTTCTATTAACTTCAAATAAAATCGAAGTTGTGCACTGCGCGTATTGGCTAACTCAATGGCCATACGCATTTGTTTTGCTGTCGACACAATTTTCAGTGCATGCGCAGTCGGAATTACGAACTCGTCTATTGCCTCAGTATTCCCTTCTCTGTGGCGACAAATGTTTAATAAGTGCACCAGTATCTAAGTTACATATGTAGAATAAAATCTAGATAATTGTTTCGGTTTTGAAGTTTTGCTGATTTCATCGGACTATGCGCCTTTAAGGGCGAGGTCTACTTACTTGCCAGACTTGGTTGACGGCCTGGAGGAGCCTGGGGTGGAAGGAGTGTCGCTCATATTGGACGCCACCCTGGAGTTGTACACCTCTAGGGGCAAGGAGTCAATGTCGGAGCGCAGGGACTCGAACCTGCGGAGGAATTATAGCATTAGCAATATGGTTGGTTATTTGGCTGACTGTTGAAGTTTTACGTCCTGGCAACATCTGATGTAATACCGGTACCGACTTGTGACAGTGCACTCATGGTGACTTTATAGTGCTGCCCCACTGGGAAATCATGTTTAATTATTTAATTTTGGTACATTAATTGATTGAGCAGGGGAAATTTCAATTGCAGACAATTGGTCTTCCTCATCTCACTGCCCCTTGCCCTATCCTAGTAATGCCCAATGCCAGGCTAGGTAGTGACAAGTATAAATTGTTAAGTCATTAGTCTAAACCTGGGGATTCGAATATACCACAACCTACAAAAACAGGAGGTGGACACTCGACTCATTCGGTCATCCCATCTGGCTTACTGCGCTGTGCTTACTTCGATGAGACGCTCGACTCAAAGTCCATCACGTCCGTCTCCATGCTCAGCAGCTGGTTTTGAACTTGGCGCGCTGTCACAACTGGAAATAAGGGAGACGCGTATTGAAAAACTCAGGCGCAATGGTCAAATATTGGTTGTTGGAGTTCTATGTGCTGGCAACATTTCAGGTCACAACAGAACAGGTACCGACTTGTGACAGCGCGCACTCATGGCTACTTTACAGTGCTGCCCCACTGGGAGACCAGGCAACCAGCACCATGACCTCATATCCCACTCTGTCCCATTATCCTGACACTGAGCCAACCAGTCCTAGCTCTATCCTATTATTGCCGAGCGCCTGGCTAGGAAGGGACAAGTATCAATTTATAAGTCATTGGTTTGACTCGACTAGGGTTCGAATCCGTCGGTTCGAATCCCACTATCTACCAAAACGGGAGACGGACGCTCGGCTCAAAGAGGAACTACCTGTAGTTAGTGTAAGACACGCATATTCCAAGTCCCGCTTGCTCCTTCAGGAAGGACTGAAGATGCGACCCAGCATGCCGGTGATGCGGATTCCGAGGGACACCAGTTTGCCAGGGACACTTCCATTGAAATGCATTGTTAACGGCCGTGAGCAAATCTTTATACGGAAGAAGTCAAATATCTCTCAAATTACATCATCTAGAAATTAATCACTTGGTAGACATATAGAAAAATCTTTACCATAAAGACTAATTAAATTGATAAGGTTAGGGTTCTTGATTTCTATTAATTTTGAATAAAACTAACTTTTGCACTCGGTACGTCAAACTCAAGGCATTGTCAATGGTCGTGAGCATGTTCATATAAAATACAGAAGAGTCAATATCTTCAAATTACACCTCTAGGTCACAGCTTCAGCTTACACACCGGAAGTTGGGGTTGGTGCCCTTTCCATTACAATAGTCTCTAGGCTTTAAAATACCACTTTGTGTATGTGTATTCATCAGGCCACACCTTTCGCTGTGTAAGTTGAAGCTGCGACCTGGTGTGTTGGGTCTCAGTATTATTTATATTATCACGCAATTAAAAAGGCACAGACAACAAGTTTGGTTAAGCGAACTCTGGCTCGACCCAATTGGCCCCCTCCTTTATTTAAAGTAAAAAATCTGTGCGAGTGAGGCAGGTAGTGGGGATGAGCACGGTCACGTGACATCGCCCACCGATACAGTAGCATAGCTTAGAGCAGTGGAACAGTTATGCAAGGCGCTCAGGGCCTGGATAACAAGCAGTAGTGAGTTCAACTTTAGTAGATAGCGCATGGCCGGCAAATAGAAACATATAGCCGTGTTCACACGGGAAAAGTTTAAATCGATTTAGACGAGGCGAATTATATAAATCGATTTAGAGGCCGGTTCACACGGGCAGTACTTGAGCCGGAAATCGATATCAGCGCATGAGCAAGTCCATACTAACCAGCACCAGTTTCGGTTAGTCGACTTCGGCACGAGAGAGTGTGGGTTCGACCTAGATATGTATGGACTGAATCGTATTGGTTTGGAACGGTCAAAACTTCTGCTGGGCAGTGAAAACCTTAAAATAAATCACGAAAAAAATATCTGTGGCCAGCTAGCGGTTTCATAGACCAAATTATATAATATGCGCTTTTGATCGACTGGAAAATAAACAAACTCAGGTCTGGACTGCGCATGCGTGTGACGTCCTTAAACCGGCTCATAAAATCCACTTGGGTTCACACGGGCGATATAAGTCGAATCATAAAATTTGGTTCATATAAGCCACCTACTTAGGTGGTTTATAAAATCCGAATTATATGATTCGATTCAGGCTTAAACCGCCTCAGCCACGCATTCACACACCAAATGTGAGCCGAACTATACAAGTCGATTTTTATGATTCGAATTAACTGCCCCGTGTGAACAGGGCTATTATAAGGTTACTGAGTAGGATATACAATAAACACATTTGCAAGTTAGTTAATAAAGTAACCTGACACCGGGTATGCATTAGCTAGACGATTGTATCAGAATAAGTACTACATATGACAATCAGTAAAGATGGAGAATCAGTGTTTGGCGGCATCCTAAATAATATCTGCATAACAAGTTATACCTCAGTTTAGTCCTCCTGAAGACCAAGCGGAACTTAGAATACGCGTATTGCCTGATAGTTAAGTCACGTCACCGTGATGGCAATAAGATGAGTATTGA
This sequence comes from Branchipolynoe longqiensis, assembly GCA_030323885.1. Classification (NCBI taxonomy): domain Eukaryota; kingdom Metazoa; phylum Annelida; class Polychaeta; order Phyllodocida; family Polynoidae; genus Branchipolynoe; species Branchipolynoe longqiensis. Next base: position 2,729,727 of record CM059192.1, on the reverse strand, counting down.
AGCGCGGGCAAGGGATAAGGTTTGTTTGTTTGTTGAGGTTTTACGTCCTAGCAATATCTAAGTTCATATCAGGACGGGGAGGGGTTATGGTGAATGGATGTGTAGGGAAAGGGTTAAATTAAACATATAGAGGGCACCACCTGCACTCACGGCAACCACTGTTTGTGAAGACAGGAGAGGGTAGCGTTAGCCAATAGGAGACCCGCTAGGACGTCCTGAGAGCGGGAGTGAATGTAGTTGGGTTGCATCCAAGGGAAGCGAGGGATTAAATGTCAATCTGTATTATATATAGGGCCTGCAGCAACCAATAAGAAACAATCCAATCAGGCTTCAGGTCTCATAACACTATATATACTCTCAAAGAAACATTAATGCAGCTATAAGTTACCAGATATTAAACACTTCTCTACTTGCTGATACACGGTGTCAGCTACGTTGTTTTGAATTACCTTACTCGGTTTAAAACTGCCACTCCTGCCTGTACGAGTAATCCTAGCGTGTTCTAGTTCATAGGGTAATAGGAGATAATGCTATTCTAAATAGGGATTTAAGCACCCAGTACTATCCATGTCTAATATTTCTTAATGCCCGGCCGCGTTTTGGACACCAGATAATATTAAAAACCCTTCCGCTTCATATCACCTGTGATGCTGTTATTCAAATACCGACTATCAACTCATTAACCAATACCAAGGAAGAATGAAGACAAATCACACAGATAAACAGTGGAGAAGTTGTGCTTTATTGGCATCAATTCCTGTCCACCTACCAGTGACCTATCATCCACACTCCTTACCTTCTGTCCACACAGTATCTCATTACTACTTTAGCCTGTATAGAAACCAGTGCCTACAGCCCATGGGACAGGAGTCCTATGGCTGTGTACACACCCAATTGGAATATATGAATTGTGCTACCATCAGACAGAGTGTCTGGGGTTCCTACTCAAGAGTAGGTCTGTCTCACTCAAGAGCCAGGAGTAGAGTGATCTCTCTTCAGTGTGTCTGAAGCAGAATCTTGAATAATTAATGAATGTCAAAATGAGGCTAGTGTGGTCAGAGGGCCAAGGTAGTGTAGGTGACTGGGCAGTCCCACAGTCAGCCAATCAGGCGCCCCCACAGCTGGGGTGGGAGCCAACCCCCAGTGGAGGTGGCTGTCACTCAACTCAGCTGCAGGTGGTGCCCTGGGTACATATGAAAATGAGGCTGTGGTGGGCCCGCCCCACGGTCATGGGTGGGCAGGTAGTTGCAAACAGTTACAATAGATCTCTGTTAACATGACCTTTTCTCCAATTGCACTCGTTATGGATGCATAGAGAAACATGTCAATAATCATGTACTGTCTTCTTATATAGAAACACCTCTTCAGTAATCTCAGGCATCATATATAACATATATTTCACATCACTCATTATCATGTACAATGTGAGTGGGATACTATTGCTTTTAGTTTACATAACATTGTCCCCACTACGTCGCCCAAGAATAATAATGCTCTCTGCCAATATATAATTCTTAACCGAAAATCCGTGTATTTTTACACATGGTAAGAGTAAGTCTGCACACAAATGAAAGTGAAAGGTGGTACAAAACGGGTGAGTGACTGCGACTTCATCCACCCACCTATATTTACTTTACTTATCACCCACCCACCTATATTTACTCTACTTACCACCCACCCACCTATATTTACTCTACTTATCACCCACCCACCTATATTTACTTTACTTATCACCCACCCACCTATATTTACTTTACTTATCACCCACCCACCTATATTTACTCTACTTACCACCCACCCACCTATATTTACTCTACTTATCACCCACCCACCTATATTTACTTTACTTATCACCCACCCACCTATATTTACTTTACTTATCACCCACCCACCTATATTTACTCTACTTACCACCCACCCACCTATATTTACTCTACTTATCACCCACCCACCTATATTTACTTTACTTATCACCCACCCACCTATATTTACTTTACTTATCACCCACCCACCTATATTTACTCTACTTACCACCCACCCACCTATATTTACTCTACTTATCACCCACCCACCTATATTTACTTTACTTATCACCCACCCACCTATATTTACTTTACTTATCACCCACCCACCTATATTTACTTTACTTATCACCCACCCACCTATATTTCTTTACTTATCACCCACCCACCTATATTTACTTTACTTATCCACCCACCCACCTATATTTACTACTTATCACCCACCCACTTATATTTACTTTACTTATCACCCACCCACCTATATTTACTTTACTTATCACCCACCCACCTATATTTACTTTACTTATCACCCACCCACCTATATTTACTTTACTTATCACCCACCCACCTATATTTACTTTACTTATCACCCACCCACTTATATTTACTTTACTTATCACCCACCCACCTATATTTACTCTACTTATCACCCACCCACCTATATTTACTCTACTTATCACCCATCCACTTATATTTACTCTACTTATCACCCACCCACCTATATTTACTTTACTTATCACCCACCCACCTATATTTACTTTACTTATCACCCACCCACCTATATTTACTTTACTTATCACCCACCCACCTATATTTACTTTACTTATCACCCACCCACCCACTATATTTACTTTACTTATCACCCACCCACCTATATTTACTCTACTTATCACCCACCCACCTATATTTACTTTACTTATCACCCACCCACCTATATTTACTCTACTTATCACCCACCCACCTATATTTACTTTACTTATCACCCACCCACCTATATTTACTCTACTTATCACCCACCCACCTATATTTACGCTACTTACCACCAACCCACCTATATTTACTTTACTTATTATCCACCCACCTATATTTACTTTACTTATCACCCACCTACCTATATTTACTTTACTTATCACCCACCCACCTATATTTACTTTAGATATCACCCACCCACTTATATTTACTTTACTTACCACCCACCCACCTATATTTACTCTACTTACCACCCACCCACCTATATTTACTCTACTTATCACCCATCCACTTATATTTACTCTACTTATCACCCACCCACCTATATTTACTTTACTTATCACCCACCCACCTATATTTACTTTACTTATCACCCACCCACCATTATTTACTTTACTTATCAGCCACCCACCTATATTTACTCTACTTATCACCCACCCACCTATATTTACTTTACTTATCACCCACCCACTTATATTTACTTTACTTATCACCCACCCACCCACCTATATTTACTTTACTTATCACCCACCTATATTTACTCTACTTATCACCCACCCACCTATATTTACTCTACTTATTACCCACCCACCTATATTTACTCTACTTATCACCCACACACCTATATTTACTTTACTTATCACCCACCTCTTGTGTATACTGATGTCGTGTGTATAGAGGCAGAAGGTCTCAGGTCACGAGAGGTCACGAGAGGTCACGAGAGGTCAGCTGGGCAGGTCGCCGGCTAATAAAGTCAGTTCTACTACGCAACTCAACGGGTCAAGTCATACTTTACATGGTGTCAGACGAGGAGACGAACGAACAAGACATGTCACTCACAGGCTTAAAAGCGCTGGCGCCTTTGAATTTGGAAGACGATATAGGAACGAATTGGCGAACATGGATACAGGCTTATGAGATTTATGCAGTTGCTACAGGAGCTGCAAGTAAGGCGGAGAAGGTGCAATGTGCTATATTTTTGCATGTTGCGGGTGCGGAAGCGCAAAAAGTGCATCGTACTATGGAAATTGACCCGTCGGAGAGAGACCGCATAGGGCCGTTGGTTACGGCTTTTAGAGAGTACTGTGAAGGCAAAGACAATATAACTGTAATACGATATAAGTGTCATTCATATAACCAGAGTGAGCAGAATATGGAAACGTATATCAGGGAGTTGAGAACTCGGGTGGCTCAATGTGAATACGGTGAGTTGGAGAGCTCATTATTATGTGACCGTCTGGTATGTGGTGTGAAGAGTAATGTGCTGCGTGACAAATTGCTGCAAACAAAAAATTTGTCGCTTGAAAAGTGCATTGACATGTGTAGGCTGAGTGAGCATACTTCAGCTACACTCAGGGCGACACCGGGGGCGACAAGCACCGGTGAACACAATGTGGACGCCATATCGTCAGTGGGCAGCCAGAGGTCATCACAACAGACACGCCCCCCAGCATGGAAACGCCCCCTGGGACGAACAACCAATACAAGCATGGGGAAGGCACAGTGTAGTTGGTGTGGGTATTCACACGTACGTGGACAATGCCCGGCAAAGGGGAAGGAATGTGCTGGGTGTCATAAGATTGGGCACTTTGTGAAGGTATGTAGGTCGCAACTGAACAAGGCAGCAGAGGTGAATGAGGTTAGTGTTGATCCAAATAACACGTATGACGGTGGAGATAGTCATGGGTCAGCTGACGAGTTGTCGTATGACTTGTTTGTGGGGGCGGTGTTGACGGACGACGCAGAAGACGAGGAACCATGGTTTACTGACGTGACCATAGGGTTGCAGGCAGTTCGATTTAAGATAGATACTGGGGCTGAGGCGAACCTCATTCCGCGGCAAGTGTTCAACAAGTTCAGAAGTGTCAAGATGGAGCCATCGGGATGTACGCTCCTCACGTTCACGGGACAGAGGGTGAAACCTGAGGGCGAAGCTACAATAAGAGTGCGCGGACGGGACCTCAAGTTCCAAATCACCGAGACCGGCAGCCCTATCTTAGGACGGAGGGCGTGCATATTGCTCGGGCTGGTAGCGCGCATCGATGAACTGGGCAAACCAACAGTGGACAATGACACCGCAGCTGCTGCGAACAAAACGGTAAAAAATTTTAAAGATGTGTTTGAAGG
>CM059192.1:2707338-2724332 GCA_030323885.1 Branchipolynoe longqiensis | reverse complement strand
GCTACAGCATCGATATACCAGCGGGGTCGAACCACGCCTTCTGCCCAGTGTACGCATGGGCCAAGTACACCAGCCTTAAGGCGACGCATGAGGGCGCCCCAGCCTTCATGCTTCGCAAAGGGCATCCCCTGACAGCGACGATCTTCAGCAAGTGCATGCAAGCGGCGCTGAAATCATGTCGACTCTCTCGTGTCCCAATTTGGCTGAGAGATTATGGCTCCTATCCCCTTGTTATAAAAGTGCTGAATGAAATGAGTGGCGAGTGTGTGTGTGTGCCAGATGCGAGCTGAACGTGTGACCGTGATCTGCCCGAGCTGCTGCCTCATGTCTTCTGTCAAGTTGTCTCAAGTGAAATCATAAAGTAGCTAATATTCTGTAGCATAATGAATCATATGTCATATGATAGTACAATCATTGGCACGACCTGCATACAAGTAATGAAATGATGAACTATTATTTGCTACCTAGCAGATGACCTGCACATAAGTAATGACCCGACTAAGTCTGCCTAATAGATGATCTGCACATAAGTAATGACCCTATAGAAGTGATAAAGACACAGGTTGTACTACCTGCTGATGATAGAATAATGATAGCTAATAGTCCAATTGTATTATTGGAAACAGCTAATATAATATGTTCACAAAGGTGTAGACAACAAGGCTGCTGTAAAAATGTATTATGCCTGAGTAATAAATTTATTAGCCCATAAAAATGAATTATCTGTGTCTGGTTTTGAATTATATAATTAGTGATGCAAATAGGGTCCTCACGGCAAACGAGTCGCCCCATTTGTCGCCTTTTATGATCTGCAAGGGGGTGCAAGGGAACTATTCTACCCCGGTTCCCCACGGGGTGTCATTAATGAGTAATTGTAAAGTAAAATAAAAGTATTACGTATAATTGTTATTACTAAATACCATATTTCAATTGAAACTTTACATATGAAACCATTAATCACTGTTAAACTGAAAATGTTGACCAGGGACTTTGGGTTCATTTTAATCCCTTCTGTTTCAAATTGCAGTGGGGATCTTATGTCAAACACAACGAGAAGTCGGAGCCAAGCCTCGCGGTCGCCGGCAGGATTCACGGGACTAGCGCGGGTGGCGAGATTGATTAATGTCATTTACAGCCGTGAACCAGCCCGTTATAGTCGCGCTGACTTTTCCGTTCTTAGACAAACATCAGTTTCTGTTGTTTGTTTGAGGGGGCTGTGAAGTCGGCGAGACTATACTCGAGCTGTGGCCATTGCGGGCTCGGGTCGAGCAAACCCGCCTTTGGAAATGTGGGCTGCTCGCCAAGACGATCCCGCATTGGCCATCAAATGTGGGGCAGGGTTCAGACCCATCGGACGTGTTTCTACACGCTCTGATGTTTTAGACGAGATTTAGGCTTTAATTGTCGGAATTCCAAATTGTTTTAAATTAATGAAATAGGAGGGGATGTATTTATTTGTATCGATCGTTATTAGAGAACTTAGATTGTACCAGTAGGAAAATGAATAAAGCTGTGAGCTCTGATTGGAACGTTCCTTGCATTCTTTACTATTCTCCAGTCCTTAAGCGCCGTGAATATGGCCTATGCTGCCGACACGGCGTAAAGAAACCACCAATCAATCAATCAATCAATCAAACCAGTCCTTAAGTATATTAACCGCTATGGTCAGCTTGATATTGATATTTGATTATTCTATATGTAGTTAAGGGCCCTCTGCCCGACGGGCTGTACGAAGCCGATCAACCCCCCCCCCCCCACCAGGAACACAGTAACCACCTTCTTAATAAAAGCACAAATTACAATAATAACATCTAGCTATCTAGGCTGTCTATAGGTGACAGCGGTGGCACCACATATAGATTGTCTGTTTTGGTTTAGACTATTGAAAGTATCACATAACAAGCTACATGGCGGGGAGGAGAACCAGAACATTAAGGGAATAATTAATATACGTCCATAAAATGCGGGAAGAGGGTCAGTCCATATCTCTTGGCACTCTGGCTATCCGCCCTTGGCCCGGGTTACACAGCGACGAAGGTGGTCAACGAGAGGCGGCAGCGGCCCGCGGCAGGCCCAGGAAATTCACATGGAAATTATTATGGAAAATAACATGTAGGCTCGCCTTAGGCCGAGAGCACTGCAGAACGGTTAAAGATTCATTATTATCTCTAGTATTAAGGGCCTTCTGCCCAGCCTTAACTTAAACATGAAAAACAAGTAGTAATATCTCAGGTGTTTATATATGACAGCGGCGGTGGAGTACATCGGAACAATATCAATTAATATACATAGGAATAATATCAATTAACATACATAGAATGCCGAAGGGTTAGAGCCAGTATACAATGAAAGTAATTAATACATATCAAATACGGGAGGGGTAGAGCCTGAACATATGTAGCACTCAGGCTGTCAGCACTTAGCCCAGAATTCATCCAACAAAGGCGGTCAAACGGCAGCGGGACAGAGAGGCAGCAGCGGCCCGTGGCAGGCCCAGGAAAAACCTTGGAATAATATGGAAATCAGACAAACTCGAACGGTTAAATATATATATGAATAAACACAATATCTGTGTAAATAAATACATTCTTCACATCATGACTCCCAGGGTTTGGCAAGACCAGCCGATTGATTGGACCAGGCCAGTCCAACCTCTCACCTAGGTGAAGTCGGGGCCAAAGTGCAGTATTGGTCAACAGGAAGCCAGAGCTCCGTGAAGACCTCATGCACCAGGATCTCTTCCTCCACTGACACGAGCCACGACTCACGGCAAACGAGTCACCCCATTTGTTGCCTTTTACGATCTGCATGAGGGGGTGCAAGGGAACTATTCTACCTCGGTTCCCTACGGGGTATAGATAATGGTATCAAGAACTCAACTCTACCAAACTGGCACCATTCATCAAGCATTGCCTCAGGACTGCATAATTCCCTCTGACACTCCTGAATGACTAGCTGCCAACTTGAAGCATCATCTGGCATTACCTTATGTTTACATAATTCCCTTTGACAATCTGGGATGAATAGCTAATGGTATCAAGAACTCAACTCTACCAAACTGGCACCATTCATCAAGCATTGCCTCAAGACTGCATAATTCCCTTTGACCCTCCTGAATGACTAGCTGCCAACTTGAAGCATTCATCTGGCATTACCTTAAGTTTACATAATTCCTTTTGACAATCTGGGATGACTGGCTAAAGGTATCAAGAGGTCAACTCTACCAAGCTGGCACTATTCATCAAGCATTGTCTCAAGTCTGCACAATTTCCTGAGAACTGACTTACTGATATTTACCAAGACGTCAACTCTACCAAACTGGCACATTTATCTGTATAATTCCCTTTAACACTCCTGCATGACTCATTGATATTTACCAAGAAGTGAACTCCACCAAGCTGGCACCATTCATCAAGCATTGCCTCAATTCTGCACAATTCACAACCTACAATTAGTTATTATTGGCCCCATTCGCTACCAGATACTGATATCACAATATGGCTAATCGCGGTATTCGGGTCAAAGGATGCAGCTAGTTACAGGTAAAAAGTGGTTTTACTGATTGTTAGCAAATGAAGTGGGAGAGACTACTCGACCGATGGAAATGCGGGCAGGGCTGATTAGCTCGCATTCTGAAATGCAGGCTACTCACCAGGCTCGCATTTGCCACCATTTGCGGGGCCGGGTTCCCTGCTGTAAAGCCCTAGGATATGTCAATTGTGACTTTCCTAGCAACGGTGGAAGGTCGGGCGTTCGGGCCCAGACCCATCAGACATGTTTTTGCATGCTCTGATGTTTTAGACGAGATTTAGGCTTTTATTGTCGAAATTCCAAACTTATTCAACTTAATTATATGGGAGGGGATTTACTTGTTCATATCCATCATATTGCTAAACTTATATTGTTAGTTAGGGTAAGAATAAAGCCGTGAGCTCCTAAGAAGTAATTGGAACGTTCCTTGCATTCTTTACTATTCTCCAGTCTTATATCATTAACCGCTATGGTCAACTTGATATTGTTATTCGATTGCTCTATAAATGTATTTAATTAAGGGCCTTCCGCCCCACAGTCTGTATGGAGTTGAACTCCCCACCTCTAAAAATATATTAACCACCTTGCTAGCCCTAGGTCAAGCTAGCGGGAAGGCGGACAACCGGCGGCGGGAGGCTCAGGCAATTCACATGGAAACAATTATTTATTAACACGTAGGCTCGCCTTAAGCGGGGGTGGAATAGCTGAACGGTTAAACTGGTGCCGTGACCAGGATACTAAGGAGTGTAATACCTTTTAATTTACTTCTGTACGCTTAGAAATAGTTTTTTGTGGGTTTTTTTGTAGATAGATTATTCGGGTAGTGTTGACAGTGTCAGACCGGCGTCTGTCCTTACGCTTCAGACGGGACGTCACATTTTATAGTGTAGCTAGGTCACACTAGCCATAGGGAAATGCTAGTGCTAGATCACTATGTTACACTTGTTATTATTGCGGCTAGTCTTATGTCTTTCGCTATGAGGGCCAAGAGCCTTGAGTCCATAGTGGGTACCTAAACGGTGAGTCGTTTACCAATAATAACGTCGTTACCCTTGTGTCGCTCTGAATGGATAGTCGTTTGGGACGAGGATTAGCTACCCCGACACAAGGCTATAATGTCGTTATATTTATTTAGAGTATTAAATTGTGCTACTGCGCCCTGCCGATATTAGGATCGGTCAGATGATGGAAGGTTTATTTGGGCTAGAGGCAGTTAGCTTTGAACTAGTCTGCTGTATTCTCTATTTTACAACTTCACCAAGCGACGACGCGTGTCGCTAGGGATAGGTGACGTCACAGAGCTTATTTGAAGCGTCAGGTTAGTAGTTTGGTAGATCTCAGACTGATTGGTCGAGTCTGCTACGTGCTGCTCTGTTTTGTTTTTATTATTCTACCTTTTCATTTTTACTTGTGGTCTTTTTACACATTTAGGCCTCTTTTAATTTATTTTATATACATTAACTCTAATTTCTAAAATTGTCTAAATTTATACGCTTATATATATATATAAGTGAAGTGGGCGAGACTACTCGCCTTGTGACAATTGCGAGCTTGGGCCGATTAACCCGCATTTGGAAATGCTGGCTACTCGTCAGGACAGACTCGCAATTGCCACCATTTGCAAGGCCCCGGGTTTCCGGCCGTAAAGCGTTGCTAGGAGACGTCAATGGCGACTCTTTTGGCACCCCAGACCCATCCGACGTGTTTATGCACGCTCTGACGTTCTAGCCGAGATTTAGGCTTTTATCGTCGAAATTCCAAACTTGTTTAACTTAATGGTATGGGAGGGGATTTAATAGTTCATATACGAGATGTTGCTACAATCCTTTGTTAGCCTTGGGTAAGAATAAAGCAGTGAGCTCTTGGAAAGGTAAATTGGAACGTTCCTTGCATTCTTTACTATCCTCCAGTTTTCTTGTAGATTAACCACTATGGTCAAACTTGATATTCGATTGCTTTGTATGTAATTAAGGGCCTTATGTCTAATAGGCCTTATGCAGTTAATTAACCCATCTGCGGGAAGATAATAACAGACATATTAACGGAATTAACGTAGTGTTATTTTGGCTAAAAATATAACAGTAACTTAGGCTGATTAACAGTGACAGTGGCAGTAACACAAGAGTGTCTGCTTAGTTTTGGATTAAGTTAATCATATTAATATACATCGAATGGCGGGGAGGACAGCCAGTTAGTTGAAATACCCTAGTAATTGTTTTAGGCCGATAAATGCGAGTAGGGGCAAAACCTGTATTTAGATGACACTCTGGCTGGTCGCCCTTAGCCCGGAAATGACAGCGACAGTGACGGACTACCTGCAGACGGGACGAGAAGCAGCGGCGGCCCGCGGCAGGCCCAGGAAATTCACATGGAAATAATTACATAAATTAACACGTAGGCTCGCCTTAAGTGGGGGTGGAATAGCCCAACGGTTAAATAAATATATTAAGAAAACAAATAAGTCAAAAGACACACTAATATTTGGTGGTATTACTGTGGATTTTACTTATTTTTCTGTTGAATGGCCTATTTTTGGCCTTAGTGTGACTTTTAGTTCCAAATTTGGGGTTTATTTTGCTATATTTTGCTATGATTAGGCATTTCGGATGGCTTTTGTGATAATATAAACTTGACTCGCATAATTGCAGGGAAGGGATCCCTCGGCAGACTTGGATCAGATCGACTGACCCCTGACCCCATTGCATTGTACCTTGTTCCATTATCGCTTAGTTTAATAAACCTTTTTCTCCCACTTCCGTCTCGGGCTTCCTTTGTCCGGATAGGTACACAAATCGCAGTTTGTCTGGCAACCGTTTATCTGTTGGGAGATTCGAATACTTTCTACATTAATAATACAATACATCATTTATGCACCCATTAATGTTGCTTTTAATACACAATTAAGGTTTACTTTGTCATATTCATTAATATATATAAATTGGAGTGGTAGGTAACTAGGTTTATATACAATAACCTGATGAAGAGATCGATCTATCTCGGTCGTTTTCGTCGGTGTTCCTCTAAAAAACTTCATATTGTTGGCATTATTTTGCCCTTAATGTTACTTTTAATTTTTTTAAATAGGAGTTATTTGTGTTATATTTATTCATATTTACAGATTTTAAATATTATATGTTTATATCAAGTAATATCCCAGATAGCACACAGCCGTCGGCCCGACGGCAGCCTCTCCGTCGGGCCAACGGTGGAAACCGTCGTCGGGCCGACGTTGTTTTGTCCAACCTCCCACCGTCACCTCGACGGCTGCTGCCGCCATAGGCCCGATGGCGGCTGCCGCCGTAGGCCCGACGGTGGCTGCCGCCGTAGGCCCGACACAATATATTTATTCTAAATTAATAGAAAACCTTCTACAACCACTCTACGTAGAAACAAATCGCTTGGTACACATATAGACAACATCGTTACCAAAAAGATTATATTAAATTTATAAGGTTAGGGTTTGTGATATCTATTAATTTTGAATAAAACTAATATTTTGCAACGGTACGTATTGACATTATAGTGACAGTGTCTTCTCGGAAAAAAACAAGATGGCGGTTCTTCGTCAACATTCCGTACAGGGTAATTCAAATCGTATTAACACGAATAATTCCATTAATACATCCTAATAAATTACAAAACTTTTACAAAATAATCTAAACATATTAATAAACAAACCGGTTAAATAATTCCTTAAAATTCCTCCGATTTTTGGAGTTATATGTAGAAAAAGAACGCTGCTCAACGATCGCACGTTTGCCAATGGCGACTCGAGCTGGAAAACATATTTAACAAACTACGCATGCGCGTATCAACACCGTCAGCCCGACGGTGGCTCAAAAGTGGAAAGGGATTGAAACCTAACATCGGAAACCACCGTAGGCCCGACGGTGGCACGATGGTGGCTGGAATGTGGAAAATGAATGCAAACCAGCGGCGGGCTACCGCCGTCGGCACAATGGTGGCCCGACAGTGGCTCAAAAGTGGAAAGGGATTGAAAGCTAATGTCGGAAACCACCGTAGGCCCGACGGTGGCCCGACGGTGGGTCGAATGTGGAAAATGAATGCAAACCAGCGGCGGGCTACCGCCGTCGGCCCGATGGTGGCCCGACGGTGGCCCGTCGGTGGAAAGGGATTGAAACCTAACGTCGGAAACCACCATAGGCCCGACAGTGGCCCGACGGTGGAAAGTCGGTGGCGACGGTGCGACCAATAGCCGACGTCGGCCCGACGGCTGTGTGCTATCTGGGATGACGACGATATCAAACATATTCGGCCGTTTTTCGTCGTGTTCTGTTAAAACCTCTTATTTTTTGCATTATTTTGCCATTAATGTTACTGTTAATTCCAAAATTATGGTTGACTTTTGTGTAGTTATTTAAATATATACATTTAGAATGGTATTTCACCATTGATTTATTAAACTCCTATATTATATGCATTTTAAGCCTTGTTTACACTGGCGATTTAAAACGCTTCATATGAAACCACTTGCCTAGATCGACTCACATTTGGCGTGTAAACGCGGCTCTGTGGCGTTTTAGGGCTGAATCGATTCGTATGAAACGTTTCATCAATACCACCTCGCGAGGTAGTATAGATGAAGCGATTCAGCTGGTTCCCGGCAGTGTTAGGGCCCGATTAGGCTGAAATCTAGTGAATGCGATCATATTTAACAGAATTAGATACTCAAATAATGAAATTTAATTAAATTAACCTTAAATTCCAAGCGATATTAACGTAGCAGCTACATCTGCGTCGAATCGACTTGTGTAAACTAAACAAATAGCAGTGCTTGCCGGCTACAGGCGGACCTAAGGCTGCTTGTTCCCGGCGACAAAACACTTTCAAAACTCTGTCGTGTAAACGTGTCTCTAAAACGCTTCATATAAATTGCTTTGTCTAGAACGTTTCACAATTCTCCGTGTAAATACGGCTTTACTATGCTAAACATGCATGTTACATTAACTCTCTACCAACACTGTTATCCAAAATGTATAGGTGCATATAGAATGTTCATATTATAATTAGGCCTATATTGAATTATTCTGTATGTATATCGATTTTGGTCAATACCATAGTTGTACCAACGATAATATTTTGCAACTGTACGTATTGACACTATAGTGACAGTGTCTTCTCGGAAAAAACCAAGATGGCGGTTCTTCGTCAACATTCCATACAAGGTAATTCAAATCGTATTAACATGAATAATTCCATTAATACATCCTAATAAATTACAAAACTTTTACAAAATAATCTAAACATATTAATAAACAAACCTGTTAAATAATTCCTTAAAATTCCTCTGATTTTTGGAGTTATTTGTAGAAAAAGAACGCTGCTCAACGATCGCACGTGTTCCGGTGGCGACTTGAACCGTCAACAAACCGTTGGAGACCGTCCAACTAACACGTTGGAGACCGTGTTAGTGTTGCTTAGCACCATACCGGGATATGTTGCTGAGACGTCACAGCACGTCTGCCCCCAAGGTCCGAAGCGTCTTGGTTTAGAACTCCTAAGGTAAAGCATTCATTACGAGAGCAGCAAGCAGAGCAGTTCGGTTTAGCTCTCCTCTGTGATTAATACGTCTGCGCTTTTATAATGCCACGTTCCACGAGTAGTAGGAGAATTTTTAAGTCCAGGAAGCGGCTCTCAATGGAGGAGACAGAGAATGATAGTTCTTGTCGAACCCAGTCGCCTCGACGTAGAGCAGCAGTTGGGTCGACTTCGAGAGACATTGTGGATTCGGCTGCCACTGTTTGTGGAATGCCCTGCTGAAATCACTATGTCGTCATTACAAGACACTCTTAAGTCATTCTGGGAAAGCAGCAACAAGTCACTTTGTGATCGCCTAGAGCGCATTGAGGGGTCGATGGGCAGATGCAAGGAAAAAACACTCAACACAGGATGTACCAGTGCCGTCGTCTAGCGGTTCGAGGAGGAGTCAGAGACGTGGTCATTCGCCGTCTGTGCAGCAGCGAGGACGATGTACGTGTGTCGGCACCTCGTGTGAAAAAGGCGAAAATGACGGAGACCAGATCAAGGAATGAGTGCGGCCGCCATCATGTGAGGCATCGTCAATGCAGGGACGCGTGGACTTCGGATTCAGATGCTTCCGAGTCGGGTGAGGACACTGATGATTCTGACAATGCTATTCGACGGCTGTTGAGAAAGCATGGGAAGGACCGCAAAAAGTCTAAGGGTAAGAAGGCCTTGCTGCCGCACTTATTTGTGATACGCAATGATGTCATGGGTACTGTTGGGAAGGGAGGTTCGACATGGTGTGAATATCTTTCGGCCATTAATCGGCTGCTGGAAGAACCTACATTACCACAGTATTGGGTCAAACATATGAGGCGACATGTTGTCGACATTTCACAAATGGCAGCAAACTGGGACTGGCAAACTGTGTTGCTCTGGTCAGAAAAGATTTTCTCAATGGTGAATGACGGCAGAATCGAAGATGGGTGGACAGATAGGGCGACAATAAAAGACATTCAGCGGGATGTTTATGCGGTTGGGGTTAGACTAGATGTGAGGAGAGATCGTAAAGGGGATGGAGGGACGGGTTCGACCTGGGTAAGTAGGGAAATTAATGAATCCGTGGATGGTAAACCGTGTGAAGAATGGAACAAAGGTAACCCATGTAGGTTTTTCATGTCTCATGGGTCCCTGCCGAACCGTTTTTGTCACTGCTGTGCCTGGTGCACCGTAAAGTTTAGGAAGCCGTTTCGTGTGGATTACGTGTGGATAACTGCTTATAATGACGTTGGAGAAACATGGATTTCCAGTACTAGAATACGCTGAGATGTCGCTTCGGCGTCTTCCAAGTTATCAAAGTAGTACATAATTCTCGCTACAAGAAATACGCATTTCAGGTTCTCATCGTCTTAGTATCTCGGATTGTTGTGGAGTACGGTTGGATGGCTAGTCTGTGATTACGCAAAAGAAAGTGGACCTTAAGTGACAGATATATGCTATGATTTTATGTGCAAAACCAAATTTCTGGCAGCGTTCCACTGCCTTCCATTCCTACCACTACAGCGCTGAAGCTCGCTCAGCCCGGTGCTTAGGCACCGCGCACCTCTCAGCGCCAACATACACTGGTCTCCTGTCCAAGTCTGGTAGTGCGCACTCTTACCAAATAATAGCGATTATTTATAATACTATGGATTAACTGTAGTTCCTTGGAGTGCTCGGCACCCCATTTAATAAGACAGTGGACAATACTTCGGCCTCCATGCGCATCGGGATACTCGTCGCCTCAATATCTCGGATTAATTTGTGGATTACGTGTGGATGGTTACTCTGTGTTTACGCAAGGAAAGTGGATTGTAAGTGCCGGACCTCATGTAGGACTTCAGCGTCTGCAGCACATTCAGCGTGGTTGCCTATGCACCGCGCCCCCCTCTCGCCGTAATATCTCGGAGTATTTGTGGATTACGTGAACTGCTGTGATTGGGGAGTTTTCGCGCAGCTCTCTCAGTGCTGCCGACTTTGGCTGTCTTGTTGACGGCCTCGACACCAACTCTAACGACTGCAAGTGCAAGTTAACAGTGCTCCGTGAATTCGTCGTCTGTGTTGTGGCAATTGGGGATATGGATATATAGTTGTCTGATCATTCGGTGAGGATTATTCTCTCTTGCTACTCTGGATTCCGGGGGTCGCTTGGAGTGGTGCTTACGTCTCGGGAGTCCAAGTTTGTGCCATGACTTCTGCCATTGGAGGCTTGTATAAGTTGTCTCCATTGTGGAATACCCACGACTAACAGGATCTTGCACTTACTCTTAGTTGTGGCGCGAAGGTTAACCGTTAATACCTCTGACTAATTGTGGATTACGTGTGGTTAGTTATTCCAACTGTGTCAGGACTACGGATAGCTGCTTGGATTACTAATGGGACATACGTCTCAGCGTCCTCAATGAAGCAGTAATTACTTGGTTAGAGCCGACATTCGACTTAGTTAAACTACGATTGATTCTTAAATTAAGGTGGGTGACTATGTGGACTGCTGTGATTTGGGGAGTTTTCAGTCGCATTAGTGCGCTGAAAGCTGAAGTGGAGGTTCGTCGGTTATTGGCGCAAAGCCACATACATCTATAGCAGGATACTCGTCGCCTGAATACCTCGGCTGACTTGTGGATTACGTGTGGTTGTTATTATGTGATTACGCCAAGGAAGTGGCCTTTAAGTGTCCGTCCTCATGTAAGTCTACAAATTTTCGTGGAATTAAGTGTAACTCTACAGTTATCGTGGAACGATTATATAACTACCAAGTTCTTACAAGCGGCGCAGCTGGCAGTGACTCTACACGTAGGAAGAGTTATGGTTAGTTGCATATTATGACTTATATATGCATTATGTATGGATTATTAGCTTCGTAAATTGGTGCTAACCCCGCTTACCGCTGTGTCTCCTCGTGTGTGCAACCATAGCCCGGAAGATCGGTTCAGCTTATTATAACTGCCGTCTCTCTCCGAGCAAGTGGTCTAACTGACAGATCTAACCATGGTTGCAGGGACTTGGATTGCGTCTCAGGAGGTCAAGCTAGTACAAGAGATGGCTAGTCGATAATATGTGAAGCTGGTTGTGTCTCTAGCATGGTGGACTCTTCGTTGTTGGACCTTGTGGTTAACTAGCTGGTTATGTCGGGTGCTTGTGGAGCAAGCAATTACCTGGAAGTATCAATTTCTACATCCTGACCTTACAGTGGGTGCTGGCCACTCTTGTCATCCCGTCTAGGGACCTGTGTCGTGTATAATGCCGTATAGTGTGACCTTGTTGGTCCTGTAATGTAGAGCTTTGTGTTAGAGGCACAGTAATATAGAGTGTGTATGCAGTAGACCGTCGAGTCTCCAAGTGCTTTCTGACTTGTTAACCACTTAGTATAGCATAACATAGCACATTGTATTAAGGGACAGAACTCGAAGTCGTTGGAACATAGTGAGTATGCAGTAGATCGTCGAGTCTCAACGTGCGTACTGGAAGCATTAAATAACTTGTACTGGAACAGCTATCACTGCTGGCTGATACCCAACTAAAATGCCACGCTCATCAAGTAATAGGAGGATATTTAAATCCAGGAAGCGACTGTCAACGGAAGAAACAGAAAATGAGAGTCTGTGTCGTCCAGATTCGCCTTGTCGTAAGGCCCCTACGGCGTCGACCTCAAGAGATGTTGACGAATTGTCGGTACACATTGAAGGCCGCACTGTTAACTCTGCCATGACACTACAGGACACCCTCCAGTCGCTTGGAGAGCGTCTGGAGCGAATCGAGGTTAAGCTGTCTCAAGCAGAAGACGCCAAGAGGTCCACTGGAACAAAGGCTCACTCAGCGCATTCATCAAGAGATTCAAGGAAAAGTCGGGTACGAGGACGCTCGCACTCGCAGTGTAGCAGCGACGATGACGTCTATGCTTCTCCTCATACGGCTAAGAGAGCGAGGACGACACTTCCGAGCTCCACGAAGGAGTCCGACCGCCATCACGTCCGACGACATCGCTGCAGGAACAAGTACTGTACGGACTCAGATGAATCTGAGTCAGCTGAGAGTAATTACGACTCGGACAATGCGATTCGACGACTACTTAAAAAGCACAGACAAGACCGCAAAAAACGAAAGGGTAAGAACGCCTTACTACCTCATCTCTTTGTCATACGCAACGATGTAATGGGTTCTGTGGGGAAAGGGGACTCTACATGGTACGAGTATCTGTCAGCAATTAACCGGCTACTAGAAGAACCCACCTTACCTCAATATTGGATTAAACATATAAGGCGTCATGTAACTGACATTTCCGAAATGGCAGCTAATTGGGATTGGCAGACGGTATTACTGTGGTCAGAAATTTTTTTTCAATGGTCAATGATGGGAGAATAGAAGATGGGTGGGCAGATAGAGCAACTATTAAGGACATTCAGCGTGATGTTTACGCAGTTGGGATTAGGCTTGATGTAAAGAAAGATCGTAAAGTAGAGGGAGGGACAGGATACAACTGGGTTAGTAAAGAAATTAACGAATCTGTAGATGGTAGACCATGTGAGGAGTGGAATAAGGGTAACACATGCGGGTTCCACACGTCTCATGGGTCCGTACCTAACCGATTCTGTCACTGCTGTAGCTGGTGCGCCAACAAATTAAAAAAACTAAACTATCACAGAGAAGTGGATTGCAATAACAAAAGGAGAATGCAAAGTGGCGGAAACAATGAGCAAGACCGTAGAGATAATATAGGTAAACAGGTTTTTACGGCGTAGGCCTCTTTGAGGCCGAGTTTAATAATTCAGATATATCAAAGTTTAGCGCAGATGTAATAACTAAAAACGGAGATAAACATTCGCAAACATTGTCCGATTCGGCGATTAGTTCAAGAAAGGTAAATAAAAATACGATAGACAGTGTTGGTGTTAAGAAAAAATTGAGTCAATACAATAATGTTAAGGTAGTAAATAGGGTAGAAACAGGTATACATTCTGCAAGGCACACACCCTCCAACGCTTTGTTACCTACAGAGTCGCTTACCCCTCTTTGGCGCTGCCCGGCAGCACTCCCTCACATCAACCGCTCACAACACAATACTGAACATGCTAATGGTCTTCATCTGGGCACACTGCCCTTCCCTAAGTCAGTCACCGATAGCAATGCTATTGTATCATCCTCATTCGGATGCCTGCCGGATGCCTCAGGCCGGTTTTCATGCTCTTCACACTCTAATGGTGTGTGCTCTGCAGATGTGCATAATAGAGAGGATAAAGAAGGGTTAGGTTACAATCAGGAAAAAGGAGAGCAAACAATGGAGTTGCATGAATGTCTTATTAATGAAGAGTTGATAGAACTTGATAGTGAGGTAGATGTGAAAGAGAGAGTAGGGATTACGCCGATGGAATTTCGTAATAGATTAATGGAGTACTGGCCTACCTTGAAAAGCGAAGTGGGAATTAGTGGTTTTCCTTATTTAGACATTTACAAACAAGTAAGGTTGACAGGGTTGCCTAATTATCTCCAAGCAAAAATAAGAGTCCCATCCGGTTTAAACATTACAAATTGGAGACATAAATTGATGAACTATGAAGATAATATAATACTGGAGTATCTAGAATTTGGCTGGCCGGTGGATTATGTAGGTCAAGACCCCCCAGTATCTACACTGCGAAATCATACTACTAACAATGAGGACTTATTCTGGATAAAGAACTATGTTAATGTTGAGATGAGTAAAGGTACCCTCCTAGGTCCATTTAAATCTACACCATTCGTCCCATGGGATCAAGTGAGTCCGATGATGACTCGTCCTAAGAAAGGAAGTATGGAGCGTCGAATAATTGTAGACCTCAGCTTTCCTGGTGGGAAAAGTGTCAACTCTGGGATATTGAAAGGGGTGTTTCAGGGAGGCCCTTTGAATTTTAAATTACCAGGAATACTAGACCTGGCAGGAGAAGCTGCTAAACTGGGGCCAGGGTGTGTACTGTGGAGCGTAGACTTAGCGAGAGCATACAGGCAGCTAGCTACGTACGTGCCCGTTGTCGGTCCCCCTCTTTGGTATTAAGTTCCACGGAGAGCTTTACTATGATACCGCCCCGCCATTTGGCTGCCGAACGTCTGCCCTCGCTTGTGCTCGAACCACTTCGGCAGTAGTGTATTTAATGAGGAAAGCAGGTTTTTTCTGTCTATGCTACTTAGATGACTTTGTTGGGGTGGAAAAATCGGACAAAAGAGCTTGGGAATCCTATAACTTCTTAGTTGCGCTGCTAGGTGACCTGGGACTAGACATGTCGGTTAAAAAGTGCTGTGAACCTCGCATGAGATTGATCTGGTTAGGTTTTGATATTAACACAAAAGATATGGTAATTACAATCCCTGCAGATAAGCTATTGGAAATACTGCGCTTATGCGCGCTATGGAGAGTGGGAAAAATGGTATCTAGGAAAGATATTCAAAAACTACTGGGTAAATTGCAATTCATTTCTCGTTGTGTAACACCGGCGAGGAGGTTCATGAACAGACTGCTAGAATTCTTACGGGGTGCACCATTTATAGGAAAAATTAATACGACAGAGGAAGCATTGGGAGATATAGAGTGGTTTCGGGATTATGCGGAAACGTCTAATGGACTTGTATTGATGCGCCCTACCCCATTCCGTGACTGGGTCATTGAATGTGATTCGTGCCTAACAGGAGGAGGGGGGTTCTCCGAATTGTACTACTTCGCAGCAGAATATGATCACTCGCTGTTAGAGAAGGGTTTTCACATAACACAACTAGAAGCTTTGAATTTAATAACGGCCCTGTCTGCGTTGTCGCCGCCAACACCAAAAAACTTTAGAATTATACTTAATACGGACAACGAAGCGTCCCATCTAGTACTGTCGTCAGGAAAAGGGAAGGATAGATTTTTGTGTGCATGCGCTAGGAAAATATGGAGACTGTCAGCCGATTACTCATGTGAAATTGTTATTAACCATAAACCAGGGAAAGAATTAATATTAGCGGATGCATTAAGTCGCGCCCATTTATCATAGGCTAACAAAGTTAAGAGTCAAGAAATGTGTCGGAAAAAAGGGTTACTAGAAATTAAAGTTAATCACATGTTCATAATGAATGCATTAGGTCAGCAAGGTTCATTGACCTAGGAAGTTTGCTTCCTACTTGCCTCTCTCTTCCTAGGTCACCTGTGTCATCTGTCCAACAGTATCATTGAGGTCATTAAAGCAGGACTAGCAGCTGGTTCCTGGAGAAATAAACACTATCAAGTTGATTGCTATGACAAGTTTGCATCTGTGAATGTATTCAATCCATACAAGCCAAACAAAGAAGACATCTTAAAATATATTCTGTACTTAAATAACAGGCTCAAGTCACCTGGAGCAGTTAACAATTATGTAAGTGGAGCTAGGACGTGGGTTCTAATGCATGGAGGTATCACGAAAGCGTTTGACTCTTACATAGTGCATATAATGAAGAAAGGAGTAGCAAGACTAAGGGTGCATGTACCAGTACAGGCAAGACCTCTAACTATAACAGACATAAAGAAGATAATTAAAGAATTTAGCAAAGTAGGTGAGTCCGCATATGTCTTATCAATAGCCACATTGATAGCGTATTACACATTTTTACGACAATCTAATTTGTTCTTTACCCCGAGGGAAACTGACGTGGACCATGCGCTTCGAGGGGCAGACGTTAAGTTGCGGGCCGATAAGTTGATGGTAAGAGTGCGCTCCTCCAAGACGGCGAGGGAGGGACTGGATGTATATACGGTCATGCTACCGTGCTCACCAGGCTCCCCGTGCTGCCCTGTTCACGCCTGGAAGAGGTACCGCGGAACTACAGCGGTCGGGAACCATGACTCTGCGTTCCTGCATCCGAATGGGGCTCCGTTGCTGGCGTCAACCCTCCTGTCAGCCCTGCGCCTGGCCCTTAAGCTGTCAGGTCATCCTCAGCCGTCGTCTGTCACCCTT
>CM059192.1:2435325-2706838 GCA_030323885.1 Branchipolynoe longqiensis | reverse complement strand
CCCACCTATATTTACTTTACTTATCACCCACCCACCTATATTTACTCTACTTATCACCCACCCACCTATATTTACTTTACTTATCACCCACCCACCTATATTTACTCTACTTATCACCCACCCACCTATATTTACGCTACTTACCACCAACCCACCTATATTTACTTTACTTATTATCCACCCACCTATATTTACTTTACTTATCACCCACCTACCTATATTTACTTTACTTATCACCCACCCACCTATATTTACTTTAGATATCACCCACCCACTTATATTTACTTTACTTACCACCCACCCACCTATATTTACTCTACTTACCACCCACCCACCTATATTTACTCTACTTATCACCCATCCACTTATATTTACTCTACTTATCACCCACCCACCTATATTTACTTTACTTATCACCCACCCACATTATTTACTTTACTTATCACCCACATATATATTTACTTTACTTATCACCCACCCACCTATATCTACTTTACTTATCACCCACCCACCCACCTATATTTACTTTACTTATCACCCACCCACCTATATTTACTCACCCACCTATATTTACTCTACTTATCACCCACCCACCTATATTTACTTTACTTATCACCCACCCACCTATATTTACTCTACTTATCACCCACCCACCTATATTTACTTTACTTATCACCCACCCACCATTATTTACTTTACTTATCAGCCACCCACCTATATTTACTCTACTTATCACCCACCCACCTATATTTACTTTACTTATCACCCACCCACTTATATTTACTTTACTTATCACCCACCCAGCTATATTTACTTTACTTATCACCCACCCACCTATATCTACTTTACTTATCACCCACCCACCCACCTATATTTACTTTACTTATCACCCACCTACCTATATTTACTCTACTTATCACCCACCCACCTATATTTACTCTACTTATTACCCACCCACCTATATTTACTCTACTTATCACCCACCCACCTATATTTACTTTACTTATCACCCACCCATTTATATTTACTCTACTTATCACCCACCCACCTATATTCACTCTACTTATATCTTCCTATATTTATTTTACTGCTCTGCGGGTTCTTCGCAATTCGCTTAAATAAAACTGCAATCTACCTGTACATGGCGACTTACCGGTGGCCACAGACATGGGTCGCATTAGGGGTGCAGACGTCAGGGCTCCTTTGCCCTTCACTTGCGCCTGAAATGTAAACATGCAGGAAACATAAACAGACGCACCCAGGAAGGGCTGCAAATACAGGCGGCTTCACTTCTGTCCTGTAGCGTAAACCGTGAAGGTAACATTAAATGGATATTTTGAGTAAATACTGATATAGTACAATATCAGTGAATTAATTGTAATAACATCACAATATTAGTTAATTAAGCCAAGTTCTACCTGGCTCCAGATGAAATAAGTGGATGGCATTGTCCTCTAACCATGAGTAGGGTGTGAAAAGTGCCATTGTCTGCTAACCATGAGTGGGGTGTGAAAAGTGGCATTGTCTGCTAACCATGAGTAAGGTGTGAAAAGTGGCATTGTCTGCTAACCATGAGTACGGTGTGAAAAGTGGCATTGTCTGCTAACCATGAGTACGGTGTGAAAAGTGGCATTGTCTGCTAACCATGAGTAGGGTGTGACAAGTGGCATTGTCTGCTAACCATGAATAGGGTGTGAAAAGTGGCATTGTCTGCTAACCATGAGTAGGATGTGAAAAGTGGCATTGTCTGCTAACTGTGAGTAGGGTGGGAAAAGTGGCACTGTCTGCTAACCATGAGTAGGGTGTGACAAGTGGCATTGTCTGCTAACCATGAGTACGGTGTGAAAAGTGGCATTGTCTGCTAACCATGAGTAGGATGTGAAAAGTGGCATTATCTGCCAACTGTGAGTAGGGTGTGACAAGTGGCATTGTCTGCTAACCATGAGTAGGTAGGGTGTGACAAGTGGCATTGTCTGCTAACCATGAGTAGGATGTGAAAAGTGGCATAGTCTGCTAACCATGAGTAGGGTGTGAAAAGTGGCATTGTCTGCTAACCATGAGTAGGGTGTGACAAGTGGCATAGTCTGCTAACCATGAGTAAGGTGTGACAAGTGGCATTGTTTGCTAACCATGAGTATGGTGTGAAAAGTGGCATAGTCTTCTAACCATGAGTAGGGTGTGCAAAGTGGCATTGTCTGCTAACCGTGAGTAGGATGTGAAAAGTGGCATTGTCTGCTAACCATGAGTAGGGTGTGAAGAGTGGCATTGTCTGCTAACCATGAGTAGGGTGTGAAAAGTGGCATTGTCTGCTACCCATGAGGATGTGAAAAGTGGCATTGTCTGCTAACTGTGAGTAGGGTGTGAAAAGTGGCATTGTCTGCTAACCATGAGTAGGGTGTGACAAGTGGCATTGTCTGCTAACCATGAGTACGGTGTGAAAAGTGGCATTGTCTGCTAACCATGAGTAGGGTGTGTAAAGTGCCATTGTCTGCTAACCATGAGTATGGTGTGAAAAGTGGCATTGTCTGCTAACCATGAGTAGGGTGTGAAAAGTGGCATTGTCTGCTAACCATGAGTAGGGTGTGAAAAGTGGCATTGTCTGCTAACCATGAATAGGGTGTGAAAAGTGGCATTGTCTGCTAACCGTGAGTAGGATGTGAAAAGTGGCATTGTCTGCTAACCATGAGTAGGGTGTGAAGAGTGGCATTGTCTGCTAACCATGAGTAGGGTGTGAAAAGTGGCATTGTCTGCTACCCATGAGGATGTGAAAAGTGGCATTGTCTGCTAACTGTGAGTAGGGTGTGAAAAGTGGCATTGTCTGCTAACCATGAGTAGGGTGTGACAAGTGGCATTGTCTGCTAACCATGAGTACGGTGTGAAAAGTGGCATTGTCTGCTAACCATGAGTAGGGTGTGTAAAGTGCCATTGTCTGCTAACCATGAGTATGGTGTGAAAAGTGGCATTGTCTGCTAACCATGAGTAGGGTGTGAAAAGTGGCATTGTCTGCTAACCATGAGTAGGGTGTGAAAAGTGGCATTGTCTGCTAACCATGAATAGGGTGTGAAAAGTGGCATTGTCTGCTAACTGTGAGTAGGATGTGAAAAGTGGCATTGTCTGCTAACCATGAGTAGGGTGTGTAAAGTGCCATTGTCTGCTAACCATGAGTATGGTGTGAAAAGTGGCATTGTCTGCTAACCATGAGTAGGGTGTGAAAAGTGGCATTGTCTGCTAACCATGAGTAGGGTGTGAAAAGTGGCATTGTCTGCTAACCATGAGTAGGGTGTGAAAAGTGGCATTGTCTGCTAACCATGAGTAGGGTGTGAAAAGTGGCATTGTCTGCTAACCATAAGTAGGGTGTGAAAAGTGGCATTGTCTGCCAACTGTGAGTAGGGTGTGAAAAGTGGCATTGTCTGCTAACCATGAGTAGGGTGTGAAAGGTGGCATTGTCTGCTAATCATGAATACGGTGTGAAAAGCAGCCTTGTCACAATCCCACTTTTCACACCTTTGGTAATAAAAGATTAGTGGGAACGAGAATGAAACAAATGGAGAGTAACAGGGAAGCGGGTTTGTCCAACGACCCAAGGCGCACTAACCCCGTCCAGGATCTCGAGTGTGGGGAGCAGCTTCTGGAGGTCTGCATGGTAGACGGCTTTCTCCCCGCCCTGTGCTGAGAACGGGTTGCCTGCCACGTAAAGCTCTGCCAGCTCTGTTAGTTCGGCCAGCACACTCTGCAATACAATGCGAATCATTCATTTTGTTTCGCTTACTGATTACTTTGTGACATACATGTTTGAATTGGCTAACTTTTGAGATATTTGAAGTGCAAACATGCAAAATTAAGTTTGGCAAACATGCCAAAACTCTGAAACCACAGGCTTCTGCAGTAACAGGTTCTATTAAATTGTCTCAGTATTCCCTTCTATGTGGCGACAAATATTAGAATTTGACAGTAGTCTGATATAAAATGCAGAAATTGATAGTTTATTTTTGTTTTGGAGGGTAAATAGTTGTATTCTTTGTCAGCGCCGAGGCAATGATCTTCTGGCCAAATCACTGTGCATCATTCAGCTATTTACACAAATCATTTTAATGATGAATAACCCAGAAAAGGACAATATGATGAATGATGTCTGACGAAAGTGTGGGTTCGAATCCTGATCTAAGTGCAATTTATCCCATTTTTTTCAACCCACACACCTCACCCCCATGACACTAATAACACCGAACACCAGGCAACTCAGCGACAAGTACAAATTGTGAAGTCATTGGTTTGACTCGGTTGTGACTCGAACCCAGGGTTCGAATCCAATGACCTGCTCAACCTATCTGCCCATCCCATTCCATCTTTTAGTTATCGTTTGTTTATTCTGCTCACAACAGCTAAGTGCATGCACTTGTTTTCGCACCTAAGTGCATGCACTTGGTTTTGCACCTGTGTATCTGGCTTTCACATTTACATTTCTAGATGTCATGAAATGTTCTCGAAAAGCCTCAGCTGTTCCGGGGACCTGCCTATCAGCACTTATCAGGACTTATCAGAACTGACAGAGAAGCACTCTACGGACACCTTATCACCTTGCCGGTGATTAGGGGACTGACTACGTGAGAAATACATTCCCCTATAATTAGTTTTGACTCAAGCTGCCTTAATGTGCTCAGACACCACGCTGAGCCGGTTCAACATGATCGGATTGTGCAGATTACGAGAAGAACTAGCACCGCCACAGATTCACCATGAGGGACTTCATCAAATTCCTAAACGGTGTTGATAAAACAAAAAACTATGACGATGACGTTGTTTGGTTTTTGGAGTTTTAATGTTTTGGCAACATCCAATTTCACATCAGGACGGGTACTGACATGTGACAGTATGCGCTTATTGCGACTTCATAGTGCTGCCCCACTGGGAAATCAGTCCGCCAGTGGCACCATAACCTGATATCCCACTCAGTTACATTATCCTAACACAGAGCTAACCACTCCTTGCCCTATCCTAATAATGCAGAGCGCCAGGCTAGGAAGCGATAAGTATCAATTTTATAAGTAATATATTTTACTCGACCGGGAACCGAATTCCCGATCTCCCGCAGGCGAAGCCCGCGCTCTACCTATTCGGCCACCGCGCCCGGTGTGACGATGGTGGTGATGATGATGATGATGATGATGATGGTGGTGATGCTGATACTGTAAATTTAATATAGCACCCTCGCTAGTAGGAGCCATTTCAAAGGCGTTGTACTGTCATGCGGGTGATAACAAATGGGAACCATTGCCTACAGCAGAATTCTTCCCCACACCTCTTACCATGTCGGGGCAAGTGTGCTAACCATTACACTACCTTGGTTCCCTGACACAATCACCCTATCCACACCTACCTGTATGTGTGGCTCCTTGTCTGAGAGGTCAGTGCAAACTACTACAAACCCATAATATGACATATTTAGAACTAGGAAGTAGGATACAATAGTTGAAGGAAATAGAAATTTCATTAACCATGAAAAGTAAGGCTTGTTTTATTTTACAATGCCTTTAGAGCACATATTTTATCATCGGCTATTGGACGTCAAACATATGGTCATCCGGACATATTTATTTGGAGGAAACCGTCTGCCGCCGCATAGGCTACTCTTTCCGATAAGCAGGAAGGGGTCTTTTATATGCACCTTACCACAGACAGGACAGCACATACCACAGCCTTGGATGAATCAGTTGTGGACCACTGGTTGGAACGGAAAATAGCCCAAACTGCAAATGTGTCCATTAGTTGACTAAGTAGGCGAAATTTCAATCGTGGACAATTGGTCTTCCTCATTCCAATGCTCCTTGTCTTATCTTAGTGATGCCAAGTGCCAGGCTAAAAGTGTCTACATAGTGTCGTGGGGGTGAAGAAAATGGGAAATATTGCACCATAAAGCGGGACTCGAACCCACATCTCTTTGCATTCCGGGCCAATGTGCTAACCATTACACCATCTAGGCTCCCTGATATCAACACACTACCCACGCCTACCTGTCTATGCGGCTCCTTGCCTGAGAGGTCAGTGCAGACCACTACACTCATCCCCCTGGAATTGTAAGTCTTTTAATGCTTACAATTACATACATACAGGCAATGCAACGCACTTACATACACAGGGTAGGTTCAACAACTATACAGCACATAGCTTGTACAGGATCATGGTCACGGCAACCAGTGTCGTGGGGGTGATGAAAATGGGAAATATTGCGCCTAGAGCGGGACTCGAACCCACATCTCTTTGCATTCCGGGCCAGTGTGCTAACCATTACACCATCTAGGCTCCCTGATATCAACACACTATACCCACGCCTACCTGTCTATGCGGCTCCTTGCCTGAGAGGTCAGTGCAGACCACTACAATATCAATCGTCAGGTCATTAGTTTGGTTCAGCCAGGGTTCGAACTCGTCTTATGACTAGTTATTTCCTCAAATACATTGAATTTTCAGTTTCTATTGATGAAAAATGGTGATGGTTTTAGAGCGAAAGTCATTTAATAGACACTTTTCCTTGATAGGGGGTTTGAGGCCCTCGTGCCTGTGGAACGTGCATCATTCTCAGCTTCACATCAGTCAATACTCGACCGGGCGCGATGGCCGAATCAGTAGAGCGCGGGCCTCGCATGCAGAAGGTTGGGAGTTTGGTTCCTGGTCGAGTCAAATCAATGACTTATAAAATTGATACTTTTCACTTCCTAGCCTGGCGCTCGGCATTAATAGGATAGGGCAAGGACTGGTTAGCTCAGTGTCAGGATAATGTAATTGAGTGTGATATCAGGTCATGGTGCCATCGGCCTGGTTTCCCAGTTGGGCAGCACAATAAAGTCGCCATGAGTGTGCACTGTCACAAGTCGGTACCTGTCCTGATATGACCCTAGATGTGGCCATGACGTAAAACTCCAACAACCTATGAACCAACCGTCAGGGAATCCTTCGGGCCTCCAGCTCCATATTGGTTAATAATCACACAACACTTCACTGGCGTTATCAGCATGGATGAAATACTTAATCAGTTTAAGACAATGTGTCCTGCTTTCATTGAACACCCAAGCAGTGCTGATAACAAAGTTTTCTATGGCGATATCCATTGTAATGTCTGGCACCCTCCCAAGTCTGATCAAACTGATAAAAAGCCTGGCCCAAGTGTGATAACAGGCTGACTTGATAGTTCAGTAATAGGTCAAAGTACAAGCAATTTTCAAATTCCATTTCAAACTCAAGGAATTATGATTTGAAAATTTGAGACAAAAAAGAAGCTTGACCTAAAAATTGCATTGTTGGCCTACAAGATGTCTGTCTACTCTACAAAGATGCTACTGATATCGGCAGTAATCGAAAATTGTTTTAAAAATAGCCCATGCGGGTTAGGACTACAACACGGTGGTAGAGGCTTATGATGACTTTGTGTGTTTGTTGTTTTACGTCCTAGCAACATCTAAGGTCATATCAGGACGGGCACCGACTTGTGGCAATGCGCACTCATGGCGACTTTATAGTGCTGCCCCACTGGGAGACCAGTCCACCAGACCATGACCTGATATCCCACTCAGTCACATTATCCTGACACTGAGCCAACCAGTCCTTGCCCTATCCAAAGACCCTATAACACTAAGACGGCTCACTCCCTATCTCTCCCATGGTAATGTAAATTTTGCAGTGCCATCTTGTGGTGGGTTTGATCAGCCCAAATGCTGGCTGGTGTTTCACATGTAAACACATAGGCCTACAAGGTGAGAGGGTGCGTTTAAAATTTTTAAAAAGAGAGATTGCCTGTCATTTGGATTTGGCCGATGTTGCGCCTACTGCCTGGTCCCCACCTCCCTCTGCCCCACCCTCCCTCATTTCCCTGCCCTCCCCCGCGCTCTCCCCCCTCCGCTCCCTCCGACCATCCCTCTCGATCCCGACTTCACCACCCTACCGCTCCCTTCCCCTCCATCCCACCCTCCCCTCCCTCTCTGTCCCACCCTCCCCTGGCCTCACCACCCTTCCCCTCCCCTTCCCCCTCCCATCCCCTCCCATCCCTCTCTTCCTCCTCATCCACCTTACCCAGTGCTCTCACACCACACCTCCCTCCCCCTTTCTCCTCCTCCCTCCCCTTCCACCCTTCCTCTCTGTCCCCCCCCCCCCCCAATCCCTCTCCCCCACCTCACTCGGCGCTCTCACACCACACCTCCCTCCCCTTCCCACTCGCTCTCCACCTCCCCCTCACTCCCTCATCCTCCCCCTTCCTCCCTCTCCCCCTCCTCACCCACCTCAGTCTGCACTCTCACACCACACCTCACAACCCCCTCCCCCTCCCTGATGCAAGTGGGGTGGGGGGGGAGGAGTTGCTACTCCTATAGAACTCCCACCACCACGGCTACCCCCATCCTGCCCCTCCACCTCTCAACCTCACCCACCCCGACCACCATACACACATTCTGTGTGGTGGAGGTTGACAGTGTGTTTGGTTGGTGTGTAGGTGGGTATGGTGGGGGTGTAGGTGTAGGGGTGTGTAGGGTGTGTGAGGGAGGTGTAGGTGGTTTGTGGTGGAGTTTTAAGGTCTTGCAGAGCGGCACCTCACAATCTTTAGCATCCCTAAACCCCCACCACACACCTACACCCTCACCACAGCCCTACACCTTCATCACACACACCTAAACCCACCACCACACGCCTATACCCCCACCACATCCCTAAACCACCACCACACCCCCACCACACACCTACACTCCCACCACACACACACACCACACCTATACCACTGCCACACACCTACACCCTCACCACAGCCCTAAACCTCCACCACAAAACACCTAAACCCCCCCACCACACACCTCTACCCCCACCACACCCACCACCACACACCTACACTACCACCACACACAACACACCTACACCCTCACCACACACCTACATCTCAACCACACACACCTACAGCCCCACGACACACACACCACACACTTACACCCCCAGCACACACACCCATCACAGACCTACACCAACACACACATACCTACACCTCCACCACATCCCTAAACCCCCACCACACCCCCACCACACAACTACCAAGCGACAGCAGGGTTTCTTCTGACACTCCAATGCTATCAAAATGATCTAACCCAGTAGAGACTGAGTGAGCCGTGTTAGTGTTATAGGGTCTTTTCCCTATCCTATTAATGCTAGGAAGCGACAAGTATAAATTTTTAAGTCATTGGTTTGACTCGACTAGGGTTCAAACCCACAAACCTATGGGTTTGGATCCCCCGATCTCCCAAAACAGGAGACAGATGCTCTACTCATTCGACCATCCCATTTGGTCACTTATGATGAAATTACAAAATGAGAATCGCTGACGCGTGTCGAAGTAAATCACTCACGATTTGCTGCCACGACTTGACCTGGTTCTCGCTGATGTCCAGCAGCTGCAGTCGCGGATACAGGCTCACCAGCTCAGAGACCTCTGTCAGCCGGTTACCGGTCAGGTTCAACACCTCCAGGGTCCTGACAACAAGAAAAAGGGTTACAGTGCAGGAATAGCGTGACTCAGTCGGATATCGAAAGTATGTTATATTTAACGACGCCTCTAGAGCACCTTGATTTTTATCATCGGCTATTGGACGTCAAACATATGGTCATTCGGACATTCTTTTCTGGAGGAAACCCACTTCCACCACATAGGCTACTCTTTCCGATAAGCAGTAAGGGGTCTTTTATAATTATATGCACTTTCCCACAGACAGGACAGCGCATACCACAGCCTTTGATGAACCAGTTGTGGACAACTGGTTGCAGTCGAATATCAGTTCACAGTGCCAGCGGCAACGGCACCAGTGAGTGGGATATCGGATCATGGTGCTGGCGGCCTGATTTCCCAGTGGGGCAGTACTATAAAGTTGCCGTGAGTGCGCACTGCCACAAGTCGGTACTCATCCTGATATGACCTTAGATGTTGCCAGGATGTAAAACTCTAAAAACCAACATCCTGGCAACATCTAAGGTAATATCAGGACGGGTGCCGACTTGTGCCAGTGCGACTTTATAGCGCTGCCCCACTGAGAGACCATGCCACCAGCACCATGACCTGATATCCCACTCAGTTACATTATCCTGACACTGAGCCAACCAGTTCTTGCCCTACCCTAATAATGCCGAGCGCCTGGCTAGGAAGCAACAAGTATCAATTCTAAGTTATTGGTTTGACTCGACCAGGGTACGATCTCCGAAAACGGGAGACGGACGCTCAACTCATTTGGCCATCTCGTCTGGTCCCCTCAGATGTTGCTAGTGCGTAAAACCCTAATGCTTTCAAATGTCTGTCAGCATACAGTACCCACCCCTACCCAGCGTCTTAAACACAAGACACAAGGAACCAATCTTCACGATCCATCTCCTTAACTCCATTTATCTCCAGCAACAGAATTAACGATGTTTTCAGAATCCTTGTCAAAATTACCGGGGAACAAACAAACAAACAAAAAATAAAGGTCTTTAAAAAAAAACTGACGACATGAAACCATCACCATGGCATAATTAATACCGGGTTCGTACACTTGAAGGAAGTCAAAATTCAAGGGTTTTTCAAGCACTTTCCAGGTCAGCTTCACCAAATTTCCACGCCCATACCGAGCTAAAAGTGACAAACTTTCTTTTCCAATATGCTGACGCTATCGCTTGGATCTCATTGTCATGTAATTTTCGCACCACAAGATATATAGAAATGTAATTACACAAATATATTTTAGGCACTTATATTTTATTTAACATAAAATGATGATTTTCAATGGATTTCCAGAGAGTAAGATGATTTTCAAGGGTATTCAAGGACTTGAATACATTACTTTATTTTCCAAGGTTTTTCAGGCACGTGTGAATGATGTAATAAGTGCATTACAACTCACATTAATAGGTGCCCCGATACAAGGTGCCATAAAAGCAGACTTGGGCGATGATGGCGTCATTATTTATATGGTTACTGGCAGAGCCTCGCATTCCTGCCACGTAATAATAACACGGCTTCAGTATAACAGCCGAGACGAGTGAACTCACTATATTTTAATGAGATTCTTCAAGTTCACCACATAATAATAACACGGCTTCAGTATAACAACCGAGACGAGTGAACTCACTATATGTTAATGAGATTCTTCAAGTTCACCACATAATAATAACACGGCTTCAGTATAACAGCCGAGACGAGTGAACTCACTATATTTTAATGAGATTCTTCAAGTTCACCACGTAATAATAACACGGCTTCAGTATAACAGCCGAGACGAGTGAACTCACTTTATTTTAATGAGATTCTTCAAGTTCACCACATAATAATAACATGGCTTCAGTATAACAGCCGAGACGAGTGAACTCACTTTATTTTAATGAGATTCTTCAAGTTCACCACGTAATAATAACATGGCTTCAGTATAACAGCCGAGACGAGTGAACTCACTTTATTTTAACGAGATTCTTCAAGTTCACCACATAATAATAACATGGCTTCAGTATAAGAAGGCCTGAGATGAGTGTACTCACGTTATTTTACCAAGACTCTTCAAGTTCACCACATAAAAATAACATGGCTTCAGTATAAGAAGGCCTAAGACGAGCGTACTCACATTATTTTACCAAGACTCTTCAAGTTCACCACGTAATAATAACACGGTTTCAGTATAAGACGGGCTAAGACGAGCGTACTCACATTATTTTACCAAGACTCTTCAAGTTCACCACGTAATAATAACACGGTTTCAGTATAAGACGGGCTAAGACGAGTGTACTCACATTATTTTACCAAGACTCTTCAAGTTCACCACGTAATAATAACACGGTTTCAGTATAAGACGGGCTAAGACGAGCGTACTCACGTTATTTTACCAAGACTCTTCAAGTTCACTATGTAATAATAACACGGTTTCAGTATAAGACGGGCTGAGACGAGTGTACTCACTTTATTTTACCAAGATTCTTCAAGTTCACCACATAAAAATAACATGGCTTCAGTATAAGAAGGCCTGAGATGAGTGTACTCACGTTATTTTACCAAGACTGTTCAAGTTCACCACGTAATAATAACACGGTTTCAGTATAAGACGGGCTAAGACAAGCGTACTCACATTATTTTACCAAGACTCTTCAAGTTCAC
This sequence comes from Branchipolynoe longqiensis, assembly GCA_030323885.1. NCBI lineage: Eukaryota > Metazoa > Annelida > Polychaeta > Phyllodocida > Polynoidae > Branchipolynoe > Branchipolynoe longqiensis. The sequence continues at coordinate 2,694,699 of CM059192.1, read as the reverse complement.
CACGTAATAATAACACGGTTTCAGTATAAGACGGGCTAAGACGAGCGTACTCACGTTATTTTACCAAGACTCTTCAAGTTCACCATGTAATAATAACACGGTTTCAGTATAAGAAGGGGTGAGACGAGTGTACTCACATTATTTTACCAAGACTCTTCAAGTTCACCACGTAATAATAACACGGTTTCAGTATAAGAAGGGCTAAGACGAGCGTACTCACATTATTTTACCAAGACTCTTCAAGTTCACCATGTAATAATAACACGGTTTCAGTATAAGAAGGGGTGAGACGAGTGTACTCACGTTATTTTACCAAGACTCTTCAAGTTCACCATGTAATAATAACACGGTTTCAGTATAAGAAGGGGTGAGACGAGCGTACTCACGTTATTTTACCAAGACTCTTCAAGTTCACTATGTAATAATAACACGGTTTCAGTATAAGAAGGGGTGAGACGAGTGTACTCACATTATTTTACCAAGACTCTTCAAGTTCACCACGTAATAATAACACGGTTTCAGTATAAGAAGGGCTAAGACGAGTGTACTCACATTATTTTACCAAGACTCTTCAAGTTCACTATGTAATAATAACACGGTTTCAGTATAAGAAGGGCTAAGACGAGCGTACTCACATTATTTTACCAAGACTCTTCAAGTTCACTATGTAATAATAACACGGTTTCAGTATAAGACGGGCTAAGTCGAGCGTACTCACATTATTTTACCAAGACTCTTCAAGTTCACCACGTAATAATAACACGGTTTCAGTATAAGACGGGCTAAGACGAGCGTACTCACGTTATTTTACCAAGACTCTTCATGTTCACCAGGTGGTTGTTTGACGCATGGAGAGACTGCAAGCAAAGGAAAGAAAACAAATCACATATAATCTTGTTTGTTTAACTGTCATTAATCAAATCTTGTTTGAATTTGTTGTGCATGCTAAAATGATGCTATGGATGTGTGTAAAAATGACGTTATGGATGGATGCTCCATGGTTATTTTCTCAATTTGTATAAGATCAAAATCAAAAACTAAAAAAATATTCAATTCCGACATATGCTGGTTGGTTGGTTGTTAGAGTTTAACATCCTGGCAACATCTAAGGTCATGTCAGGATGGGTGTCGATTTGTGACAGTGTGCACTCATGGCGACTTTATAGTGCTGCCCCACTGGAAAATTAGGCCACTGGCATTATGACCCGATATCCCATTCAGTCACATTATCCTAACACTGAGCTAACCAGTCCTTGCCCTATCCTATTAATGCCGAACGCCAGGCTAGGAAGCGACAAGTATCAATTTTATACGTCAGTGGTTTGACTCGACCGGGAACCGAACACCCGACCTTCCACACGCCAGACCCATGCTCTACCGATTCAGCCACCATGCCCGATGCGACATATGCACAACATATAAATTGTCATGTGAACATGGATCCTGCTATTATTTGGAATGTTTTCTGCCATTATTTGGAATGTTTTCACTTTTGGTTTCCATGTCACAAATATGGTAGATAGTTTCTGAGAACGACCATAAAAGATAACGCCCATGCCTTGGAGGGTACTTCTGCAAATGAAGGGAACATTGTACCGAAACCAGAACTCGAACCCATTCGGGGGCTTCTGACATAACCATTAAACTGTCTAGCCTCCCTAATCAACCTAACCACGTCTACCTGTGTATGTGGCATTTAACCTGGAGAGAACAGTGCATCCCATCTCAGGCTTTAAATGCTAGTGGTGGTCTGCACTGACCTCTCAGGCAAGAAGTCACATAGAAAGCTGGATGACACTGACACTGGTTGCCGTGATCTGGATCCTGTACAACCTGTGCGCTGTATGGTAGTTGAACTTACCCTGCGTATGTATATATATGTAAGCGCATTGCCTGCATGCATGTAATTGTAAGCATTAAAGAGACTTATGGATGTAAACCATGTACAAGACTTAAAATTCCAATGGGAGTAGTGTAGCAGCCTGCAATGACCTCTCAAGCAAGGAGCCGCATAGACAGGTAGGCATGCATAGAGGGACAGGGTCTCTCCATATACATGTGAAGATATGGAATTCAAGGCTACTTCAAGGCCTTTCAAGGCTGTTTTTGATACAAATTAAAGACTATTTTCATTTGGGTCTAGTCCAAAATCACCATTCAGAATGGCGATTTTGCACTAATTTAGATCAGTGAGGACAGTTTACTGGAATTCAAAGCGTTTACCCAAAATAGGTTAAATTCAAGAGGCTTTTCAAGGCCTTGAAATGGGGCAAATGAAGTTAAAAACTTTTCAAGACTTTCCATGCCTCGGTACGGACCTTGTAGTGATGTAATGGTTATCATACTGGCCCGGAAAGCAAGAGGTGTGGGTTCGAACCCTGCTCTTTAGGCGCAATATTTCCCATTTTCCTCACCACACACACCCCCGGGTCGACACTGGTTGAGTCACCTTGACCTGTTGACCTGTTTGACCTTGCCTGCCAGCAGCTACTCACCAAAAGGTGCTGGAGACCCTTGAGGCCCGAAAGGTCGGTGAGGCGGTTGTACGACAGGTCCACGTCCTGCAGCTGGAGCAAAGCAAATGTCTTACTTTACAAACAAAATAACTGCAGTTCAACCATTTGTTTTGTTACTTCTTAGTTTGTTTGTTGGGGCAGTCATATGACTGGCCTACATTTTAATTTATTTATCGACGCATCTAGAGCGCGTTGATTTTTATCATTGGCTACTGGAATTCACACACATGGTCATTCTGATATATTTCTTTGGACGAAACCAGCTGCCGCCACATAGGCTACTCTTTCCGATAAGCAGCAAGGGGCACTTTCCCACAGACAAGACAGCACATACCACAGCCTTCGATGAACCAGTTGTGGACCACTGGTTCAGGACGGGTACCTACAGACTTGTGACAGTGTGCACTCATGGTGACTTCATAGTGCTGTCCCACTTGGTTGGTTGGTTGGTTGTTGGAGTTCTACGTCCTAGCAACAACTAAGGTCATATAAGGATGGGTACCTGCAGACTTGTGACAGTGTGCACTCATGGTGACTTCATAGTGCTGCCCCACTGGGAGACCATGCCCCCCAGCACCAAACCTGATATCCCACTCAGTCACATTATCCTGCCACTGAGCCAATCAGTCCTTGCCTTATCCTAATATTGCCGAGCGGCTAGCTAGGAAGCGACAAGTATCAATTTTGATGTCATTGGTTTGACTCGACCAGGGTTCGAACCCATGTGTAAAATTTCACGATATTTAGACATTGGCGGATGTGTGAACTAGTCTATAGTAATTACAATTGTTATATAAAAAGGTAAATGTTATACAGAGCCAGAGGCATTAAGGAATTATGTGGTGCTGGTGATCCTTTGCTGAATTTGATATAAACCTTATGTAGTTATAGATAGTGTGAGAGGGGCACTACTTTTAGTGTGACAGAGCCTTGGGAGCTCTGCTCACATACCCCCTCCCCCCCCCCCCCCAATTGTTATTTACGGATCACTGCACACCCAGACACAACAGGGCACTGTAGCCATAAACAACCAAGGCTTGGATACAGGCAGGTTGGATGTTAATTGGTTGGTTGAAGAATGCCGAGTGCTGATTGGAGGAGCTGGTCAGCTGTGACCGCAATCTTGGATTCATGAGGCTATATAGTAATAAACGTGAGGGTGTAAGCTCTCCTTCTGTGTGTGCACTTTCTACTCTACCTTTCTCTTGCCTGTAGTGATTTCATATTTAGCCTTCCTACACAACCACAGCTGCCAGCCGACGACTTTACACATGGGTTCGATATTTCTCCATGAATATGACCTTAGTTATCTGTCAACATGACATAAAATCACCAACATCAGAAAAGTTCAATAATTTCAGTTTGTAGGTTTAACAACTGACTGGACTGTCGTGGTGTTTAGGGTCTGAACCCGTGCTTACTGTGACGCGACAGTAACACCAACCGCTGGCTAAATCATTCCTGCATTATTACAGATTTACAATGTGTCGTTCTTTTGTCCAGAGGGTTTAAAAAAGGCATCCCAGAGCCTGGCTTCCACAGGAAGTGAATGACGTCATGACGTCACAATCCATCTCAGAACAAAGCATGGTCGCTTTGAAAGAAGACTCCTTAAAGTTGCATAATCCGATGAGAGCATAGCATTTTCTAAATCATTGCATTTGATCCGATACATCAACCTTATTACCCACTTCTTACACATTTGCAGTAATCCGCACCAAAGACCCTATAATACTAAGACGGCTCACTCCCTATCTCTCCCATGGTAATGTAAATTTCGCAGTGCCACCTTGTGGTGGGTTTGATCAGCCCGGCTGCTGGTTGGTGTTTCACATGTAAACACATACAATCATATTATACATGAGATAGGTAAGTATGAATACACATCAATATGAAATTGCTATGAACAAATACACATCATCATCAGCATCATCATCATCATCGCCATCATCACACATCTTTCACATTCATATATACATCTATACATATAATATAGCAACTGTTTAACCAAGAGAACAGCCAGCGCACCAAGTGGTGGGTTTGATCATTTTGATTACACAGTATAGGCTGAGTGAGCCGTCTTAGTTTTATAGGGTCTTTGTCCGCACTGAGCTCTCGGGCAGGGAGCCACATAAACAGCTAGGTGTGGATTGAGTGATTTCATCAGGGAGTCTTGGTGGTGTAATGGTTAGCACGCTAGCCACGGAATGGCAAGAAGTGTGTGGGTTCAAATCCTGCTCTAGGTTCAATATTTCCCATTTGTAATTACCCCTAAAAAAGGCTCCATGACACATGTACTGCCGGATATACGGAATATTTAGTTATTTTAATAGACTTGGATTTGCGTAAGTCATAGCAGCCCATACTGTCCAGCATTTCGGTGTGCATACCTACATTATGTTGCATGTTGTCTACTTCCAGTTAGCAGTAAACTACTGTTGTCAGATATATAACACAAATAAATAACATTTCCCACCCCTGCAATTCATTTAATCTACTATATACATGACTTTATAAGAACCAGTGGCAGCTGTGATATATGCGTAATAGACGTCTAGACACATCTGTAATATATGCAAATGAGATGATGTCATGGAAAAGTTTAGCCGGCTATGGTTTGAGCCCTGGAGGGGAATAAAGTCATTCAGTATCCAGAAGTCAAAGTGTTCAGACGTTGTACTTTCACAGCAGCCATCTTGAAAATTGTCGCCATTGTTGTTACAGGTTGAATCTGAGATGGCCATATAGCCAAAAATCATCATTGAAGCAGATTAGCTGTGTGCCAAATGTCATGCTGTATCAAACCCACAATTCTTCCAAAAATTTCACATATCAGCCGTCCTGTTTATAATAAATATAGTCATTTAAAAGTACAGTATAGTAGATTATAATGATCAGTCTAATATATTCATCTATTAAATACGACAGAAACTCAAAACCATCGGATTATACAACTTTAGCACAACCCTACCAGGATGGTAACAATTTAAACATGTCTATCTTTCTGGTTCAAATGTCAGCATCTTTACTTGTTGGTGTAAAAAGTCCCCACATATTAATTTATCACAGATTCAATTTGTGTGTAAGCACTTAGTACATCCGTGCTTGTTGGAAGTGAAATACCAGTTTTTGCACCGAAAGAAGACATAACTTCTGATGCATAAATGAAGTGAATGAGAGTTATACTCATGTATAAATCAAGTGAACGAGATTTATTCCGATGCATAAATCAAGTGAATGAGACTTATTCTGATGCATACAACAAGTGAACAAGACTTATTCTGATGTATAAATCAAGTGAACAGGACTTATTCTGATGCATAAATCAAGTGAACAAGACTTATTCTGATGCCTAAATCAAGTGAACAAGACTTATTCTGATGTATAAATCAAGTGAACAAGACTTATTCTGATGAATAAATCAAGTGAACAAGACTTATTCTGATGTATAAATCAAGTGAACAAGACTTATTCTGATGCCTAAATCAAGTGAACAAGACTTATTCTGATGTATAAATCAAGCGAAAGAGACTTATTCTGATGTATAAATCAAGTGAACAAGACTTATTCTGATGTATGAATCAAGTGAACAAGACTTATTCTGATGAATAAATCAAGTGAACAAGACTTATTCTGATGCATAAATCGAGTGAACAAGACTTATTCTGATGTATAAATCAAGTGAACAAGATTTATTCTGATGGATAAATCAAGTGAACAAGACTTATTCTGATGCATAAATCAAGTGAGCAAGTCTTCTTTTCATGCATAAATGTGAGTTCGCACTGACTTTTTTGCACCTGGAGAGATCTGCGACTGTCCGCAGCCTGTTGTTGACTGCGTAAAGTTCCTCCAGGTTGGGCAGGCAGCTCAGCGCCTGAAATTAGAGGCAGCGTAGAAGTACAGCAAGACGCGACAGTACTGTACATGTAGAGCAAATGTGACAGTATCAGCAAATTAGAGTATTACAGAAGTACAGCAAGATGCGATACTACTGTAAATGTAGAGCTGATGCGACAGTACCTCTAGAGCAAAGTAGAGCAGTGTGCAATAAGTCACATGAAAGTAGCATGCTGCAATAGTACCATCAAGGTAGCGCAAGGTGTGATAGTACCATAAAATAGAACAAGGTACAATAGACAAAACAAAATTCAAAAGATTCAAATCAAGATTTAAATCAAATTGGATTAGTGCTGCCCAGCGGTGAAAAAAAGTGTGAGGACACTTGCACTTTATGACCATGGTAAATAAAGTCATCACAACAACAACAACAACAACAACAACAACAACAACAACAAAAAGTAGAGCAAGATGCGACAGTTTTGTCAAAGTAGAACAAGGTGTGATAATAATATATAATTGTGTAAAAGAGCAGAATGCAATAGTCTCATAGAAATATAACAAGAGGCAGTGGGACGATAAAAGTAGAGGCAGCTGCAATAGTACTTGAAAGATACAATAAAATGTGATAATACTGTAAAAAGATATAAATAAATCTTATAAGTGTTAGGCTCCGGTAAAGGAAAGAGAGCGCGAACAATGAGTAGTGGTACAATGAGTAAAGGTACAGCAAATGTGACAGTACCATCAAACCTTCACTATAAGTAGAAGCCAACTGCCTTTGGGAGTTTATGTATAAGCAACATTATAATCACATTTAAAATCAGACATCATCTAAGTTTGTATACACTGAAAAGGTTGTTTTTTGTTATCCCATATAAGCTGTGCCTAACGCGACTGCCCAAAAGCCACAGATATACCTCAGGCGGGTATTTACTTTGCAGTGTTCAGACTGTGTTTCTCAGCTGCTTAGCGGATGCTGACACACATCTCTAGGTTATAGATCACAGGCATAGCGGGGGTTCACTTATCTGTGAAGCGCATCCGGGCTGGCGCGAAGCCTAGCGTCATTTTGAGTGCAGAAATAGTCGCATCCCAAAGGTATGTGGCAGGTGATGGGTGGTGCATGGTAGCAGGGGAGGAGTGAGGGGAGACTGATTGGTGTTTTACATCCTAGCAACACATATTCTAATCCAGGACAGGTATCAACTTCTGACAGGGCACTCTCATGATGGCTTTATAGTGCTGGCCTACTAGGAGCCGATATCCAACTCATTCATATCATCCTGACACTGAGCCAGTCCTTGTGCTCTCCTAGCCACGCCAAGCGCCAGCCAAAGTCGTGACAACCAACAATCTTGTAAGCCTTTTGTTGACGCTGTTGGTGAATCAAATCGAATCGAGTATTACTCCCCATGGCCTACTACAAAGCAAGACGGGGACGTTCTAACTACTTCCGGGATGAGGTGTGAGAAGGTAAACTAGGTGCCATGTCTTACCATCAGGCTGTCAAGGCGGTTGTTGCTGACGTCTATCGAGCTGAGGTTCACGCAGCTCACCAACTCGCGACAGTCGATCTTGAGTAAACAGTTGCTGTCCAGCCTTAGCACCTGCAGCTTCCGCAAAGAGTTCATCCCCCGACCTGCGGGTAAGAGGGCGAGCGCATTCAGCGAATGACTGGTCAGTTACACTCACATATTCTATAAAAGGGCTCATCAAATTAGCAAATAGTGATAGTGCGCATTCATAGTGCTGCCCCAATGGAAGACCATGCCATTGGCACCATGATCCAATATCCCACTGTCACATTATCCTGATTATGAGCAAACCAGTCCTAGGTATTAATAGGATAGGTAGCAATGATTGGCTTACTTACTATCAGGAAAATATGACTGAGTGGGATATTGGGTCATGGTGCTGGTGGCCCTGTCTTCCATAAAGTCAACATGAATGCACACTGTCACAAGTCGGTACCTGATCTGATATGGCTTTCTCAGTTATAAGGGATAGTGTCATAAATTACCCATTATTCTTTTTTATGCTGCCTAAATAATTAGTTAATGAAGCATAATCTAAGTTGGAAATTCGGAATGAAATGTAGGTCAGTTTTTTTAGCTTTGATTTTTTTTTTTTAAATAAGCTTCATCGAACCATGTAAGTTTAAACTGAGTGTCTGCGTCCAGGAGTAGCGGGTTGAGATTTGCCTTGCAGCAGGCGCCATCTGGTGGACTTTGAGGGAACTAGCTACATGTGTTGTGTTGGGGCGCCGTCTGGTGGACTGTGTGGGAAGTAGTGATATATACAAGTGAAGGCCTTGTGTTGGTGGGGAGAAGGGAGTGTGTGTGTGTGTAGGCCTATATATGTGTCAGGTAGTAGGGAGGTAGGTAGGTAGGTAGGTAGGTAGGTAGGTAGGTAGGTAGGTAAGTAGGTAGGTAGGTAGGTAGGATGCGGCCTGGGGGTCGGGGGTGCCATAGCCATGTTGGTGACTCATTGCAGTAGTTTTTAGTGGAGGATGGTGTGGTGGTGGTGGTGGTGGTGGTGGTGGTGGTGGTGGTGGTGGTGGTGGTGGAGTGGTGATGTGGTGGTGGAGTAGTGGTGGAACGGTGGGGGGTGCGGTGGTGGTGGGATGGTGTGGTGGTGGTGGGATGGTGTGGTGCTCTATGGTTGGCTGGTTAGTTGGTTGGTTGGTTGTTGGGCGTTTTACGTCCTAGCAACATCTAACGTAATATCAGGACGGGTACCGACTTGTGACAGTGCGCACTCATGGCAACTTTTATAGGGCTGCCCCACTGGGAGACCAGACCACCAACACCATGACCCGATACCCTGACACTGAGCCAACCAGTCCTTGCCCTATCCTAATAGGAAGTGACACGTATCTTGCTAGGAAGTGACAAGAATAAATTGTTATGTCATTGGTTTGACTCGACCAGGGTTCGAACCCGTGGGTTGGTTTGAATCCCAAGATCTACCATTTTGCCATCCCATCTGGTCCAGTGGTGGTGGTGATGGTTGGTTTGTGGTTGGTGTGTGGTGGTGGTGGGTGTGGTGGTGGGTGTGGTGGTGGGTGTGGTGTTGGGTGTGGTGGTGTTGGGTGTGGTGGTGGTGGGTGTGGTGGTGGTGGGTGTGGTGGTGGTGGTGGGTATGGTGGTGGTGGTGGTGGTGGTGCTGGTGGTGGGTGTGGTGGTGGTGGGTGTGGGTGTGGTGGTGGCGGTGGTGGTGGTGGTCGTGGTTCAGGGTGTGCCTCGAGTCGACTCCGAGACATGACACTATTCAGGTAGGAGGCCAAAAAGCGCCTCCAAAATGGCTGTGCGTTTCAGTGGTTTCAGCCAATCAGAGCCATTCTTTTAATAGCAAATGGCTGCATCCTATGGATGCCGCCATTTTCGATAATCATTCAGAGTAGCGCGACGACCGGAATTTCTCCGAGGCATAACCCGAACGCGGCCCTGGTGTGCGGTCTGGGGTTGGTGTTCCTGATTACTCAACAGTACATAATTTACAGCTGTCTAACCAGCTAAAAGTAACTGTTCCTCTTCATATGACTTTGCATGGCCTTCTTTAATCCTATTACGAAAATAAACAAAGCAATATAAGCTCCAAATTTACTTTTTTCGAAGGAGTGGTTCCGATCGAGATGGAAACCACGCCCAATGCCCCTACGTGAAGATATAAAAAAAAAACTTGTTTTAATTCAATTCATGTTAAAGAAAAATTATATTATATTAAACAAGTGTTTAATGGAGAGAGCTAACTGTTAATGTTATCACTAGGCCTCAAAAAGGTGAATAAAACAGAGTAATTAACTAGAAATAAGCACCAAAAAACGCGCTTTAGATAGCATTTATGGTGTAAATCCTGGCATACCTAGGGTTCGGATCTTGTTGTGCTGTAGTTGTAGATGGCACAGTTCTTGTAACCTACAAGTACAGGTTATGTGTGAATAGTAAAGTATTTCTCATGAAGAGTCGTGGCAGTAAGAATGAGCCAGATGTCTCTCTACTATACATGTCGCAAAAAATGAGACCCATAAAGAACTGGTAATGACTAAGTACATGTATATGAAAGTTTGGAACCTTAAATAGGCCACCATGTAGGTTATATCATAAAAGGTGATTCTCTGTGACGGAGTGGTTAGAGTGTCTGACTTTTTTCTAGGTCAGACTCCTAATCTGAGGGTCGGCGGTTCGTTTCCCCGTGCCCCCAGCTCTGCCAATTTGGATTTCCACCACTGTGTATAACTTACAGCGTCATCAAAGGCCGGTTGCTCTCATACCATGTCTATGTGGGGTGGGAGGTTAAAAATCCCTTGGGTCGGTAAAAGTGTAGGCTCAGGCTTTCAATCGACCAGCAGTCGAGTAGGAAGACCACTCCACTGACGAAAAAAAAAAAAATGACGACAACAATGAGAGACAAATAAGTGTTCACAATTCCTGTCTACCATTCGCTATATTCGCTATAAGGAATTGGTAATGACTAAATACAGTATAACCGCGTTAAACCAAACTTGAAGAGACCCTTAAAATTTGTTTGGATTAACCAATCATTGGTTTAACCAAGCTTTGGCTTCGACTTTTAATTGGCTTTGGCAAAAACGCGGGCGCATTATGAATTAGTAAGCGTGTATTGCACATGTAATATACAATGTATGTGGACACTTTGATTATTGTTTTTTAATATATTTGGTGTGTGGTGTGGTGTCGATGTGGTGTGGGTGGGTGTTGTCTGTGACGAACGTGGTTAGGATGTGTGTGGGTCTAGGTGTGTGTGTATGTGGGCGGATGTGCGTGGGTGGGTGTGGGCGGATGTGTGTGGGTGGTGGGTGGTTGAGTGGGTGTGTAGGCATGTGTGTATGTGGGCGGATGTGTGTGGGTGGGTGTGGTGTGGGTGGTGGGTGAGTGGGTGTGAAGGCGTGTGTATGTGGGCGGATGTGTGTGGGTGGGTGTGGGTGGTCGGTGAGTGAGTGTGTAGGCGTGTGTGTATGTGGGTGGAGGTGTGTGTGTGGGTGTGATGTGGGTGGTGGGTGAGTGGGAGTGTAGGCGTGTGTGTATGTGGGCGGATGTGTGGGTGTGGTGTGGGTGGTGGGTGAATGGGTGTGTGTATGTGGGTGGATGGGTGGGTGTGGGGTGTGGGTGTGGTGTGTGAGTGGGTTTGTAGGCGTGTGTGTATGTGGGCGGATGTGTGAGGGTGTGTGGGTGTGTTGTGGGTGGTGGGTGTGTAGGCGTGTATGTATGTGGGCAGATGTGTGTGGGTGGGTGTGAGTGTGGTGTGGGTGGTGGGTGTGTAGGTGTGTACGTATGTGGGCAGATGTGTGTGGGTTGGGGTGGGTGTGGGTGGTGGGTGTGCAGGTGTGTGTGTATGTGGGCAGATGTGTGTGGGTGGAGGTGGGTGGTGTGGGTGAGTGGGGGTGTAGGTGTGTGTATGTGGCGGATGTGTGTGGGTGGGTGTGAGTGTGGTGTGGGTGAGTGTGTGTGTGTGTATGTGGGTGGATGTGTGTGGGTGTGGGTGGGTGAGTGGGTGTGTAGGCATGTGTGTATGTGGGCGGATGGGTCTGGGTGGGTGTGGTGTGGGTGGGTGTGTAGGCGTGTGTGTATGTGGGCGGATGTGTCTGGGTGGGTGTGGGTGGTGGGTGAGTGGGTGTGTAGGCGCGTGTGTATGTGGGCAGATTTGTGGGGAGTTTTCGATCTTAATTAAACAAAGTTATTTCACTTTTGTCATGTCTTTATTCACAATGATCCAATACAGACATTAAAACACAATGTTTGCAGTAGCTAGTTCTAGGTTTGGTGGTAAATGCTTCCCTGCACAAATACATGTACAAATACAGCTACGTGGCAGTGGATACGTGGCAGTGGAAAATTCCACAGTATTCGTGTCGTCACGGTCGAGCAGTTTGCTCGTGATGGGTGAGTCAGCAAAGACGGGAAGGCATGTGACAAGTACGACGTGGGGTGGGAGGGGGGGGGGGAGGTTGAGGAGGGGGTAGTTGGTTGTTGGAGTTTTACATCCTGGCAACATCTAAGGTCTTATCCGGACAGGTACTGACTTGTGACAGTTCGCAATTCATGGTGCTGCCCCACTGGGAAATCAGGCCGCCGCCACCATGATCTGATATCCCACTCAGTCCCATTATCCTGGCACTGGGTTAAACTATTCTATTAATGTCAAGCGCCTGGCTAGGAAGCGACAAGTATCAATTTTAAAGTCTTTACATTTATTTGACTCGACCGGGAAACGAACTCCGGACCTTCCGGACACGAGGCCCGCGCTCTACCGATTAGGCTACCACGCCCGGTGGATGAGGAGGGGACGGGGGATAGAGGCAGATATGCAAATTTGTTATCTGAAGAAAAGGGAATAGACTGTATGTAAACTATAATAGTCCATACCAGGTACTTTTTTCTAAAAGAACAAACGATAAGACACATACAGAATTAGCATAGAAAATAACATAAAAAAATACTGATATACATATCAAACCAGCTCCATCGCTGTCCAGCGACGAAAACAAGCACCCTCAAAGGAGCTTAATCACTATGGGCAGAATAAATACTGTATCAATAAAAAAAATTAAAGTAAAAAAAAAGTACTTACATCAGCAGTTGTTTTCAATTAAATCTTCCCCATACACATTGCTGTCGTGATATGGACTTAGATGGTCCTAGGACACAAAGCCCCAATAGACAAATCCCAACATGCACACTATGGTGCGACACCCGACCACCCAGAAAACAACCAAACACATACATATAATAACCAGGGGTGCCAAGTGTATAAGATAAGAGTATCTCCCTAATACAGAAATATGGAGAAATAACGTAGCTAAAGGGGGAGCTGCCCCCCCCCCCCACTACCACAGGGGTGGGCCCGGAGGGTGCCTCTCCCGATTTATTTTTTTAAGTGATACAAAATGGTACATTCTGGTGCACTGTAATGAAAAATATACATGAAGTTTTAACACAAATAATCTAAGATGATTCTTTGGTGGGAGATTATAAATTAAATGCGGGAATTTGAGGTTATTTTGATATATTTTAATCGGAAGACTTGGCACCTCTGAATAATAACCGAAGGACACCCCCCCCCCCGAAATCTTTTGGGGGAAAAGTGATACAAAATGGTGCATTCTGGGGAATTTTGACGAAAAATATGGATACAATCCTTTTTTATAAAACAAGCTAAAATGATTAATGGTCGAGAGATTACAAACTAAAGTAATAGCGAGAAATTGGAAGATTGAGGTTATTTTGCTATATTTGACTGAGATCTCCCACCAATTCGGAAGACTTAGGACCTCTGAATAATAATAACCTTTACTAAGGAAATGCTCACAGAACTAATTTGAAGAATGATTAAGGCATAGGAATCTATCAAATAAACTTTCTTTTCTGAAAAGATTTTGTTTGTTTGTGTTTTATGTCTTAGCAACAGCTCGGGTCATATCAAGACGGGCAACAACTTGTCATAGTGCACACTAATGGCAACTTTATAGTGTTGCCCCACTGTGAAATCGGGCCATCAGCACCATGACCCAATATCCCACTTACTCACATTATCCTGATACTGAGCAAACCAGTCAATCTAGGTAGCGACAAGTATCAATTTAGTAAGTCATTGGTTCGACTCAATCGAGATTTGAATCCTGACCTTCCACATGGGAAGGCTGCGCTCTACCGACTTGGCCAACGCATCCGGTTTACTTACAAGGTCATTTCAGAGACACACTTATACATGTAGAACAGCTAATATACTTACTTTTCGACATTTTTTATTTCTCTTATTGTATTATCGTAGAGTTTTAACTCTCGAAGATCCTGCAACATAAAGAAATGATTTTACTGCAAAGGTGGATATCGATAAAGATATGGGTTCTATTTCGTAAAGGTATTAAAGCTGCAACCAAAAACAAACAAAACAAACAAAAACAACCAACACCAAAAACCAAAAACCAAAAAAAAAACAACAAAAAAACAACACAAAAACCAAAAAAAACAAAACAAAACCACATTAAGTGACAGCAAAACCCCCATGAAAGCAGCACAGTATATACAGTGGCCCATGACACTGAAGTTACCGCTGATGGCTGACCCACTAACCTTCTAAACCTCCATCTTCATATACCGGACCTAGATACCTGCGGAGATACCTATCTACAATGTAATGTAAATGGCTGGAAGACCAGTGTCTCTCTCGGCATTGAAAAAAAATGTATGTTCTGATGAATAAATTGCTTTACCAAAATAAAACAATGAAAACAACTTGTATACATCCACTGCAAAGATACCATCAAATCTAGCGCATTAGACGAACCAGCAGATAAGTCGAGGTCAATTTTTTACCTTGGAATTCTTTATTCAGACATACATATGCCAACCGTATAATAAAGTCCAGGTTGACTTCTGAAGTATCGGCTTTCTCTGTGGCAGAGTGGTTAGAGTGTCTGACTTTTTTCTATGTCAGACTCCTAATCTGAGGGTCAGCGGTTCGATTCCCTGTGCCCCCAGCTCTGTGGATTTCCACCGCTGTGTATAACTTACAGCGTCATCAAAGGCCGGTTGCTCTCATACCATGTCTATGTGGTGTGGGAGGTTAAAAATCCCTTGTGTCGGTAAAAGTGTAGGCTCGGGTTTTCTATCGACCAGCAGTGGAATGAGGAAGACCAGTCGTCTATGACTGAAATTTCCCCTGCTTAGACAACTAATGGAACAAAAAAAAAAAGAATAGGCCAGTTTATTGCTGTATTCTCATAGGTTAACGCCCATGTGTGGGTAGACGCCCAACCCCCACTTGGCCAATATTTCATAAACACCCACCCCTTCAATGCCCGTGTATAGGTAAACCCTCAGCCCCCACTTCAGTGATTTGCCAATTTAAACGCCCAGGGCGATAACCCGTGAAAATAGTGTATATGACAACATTTTGCTGAATAAAGGTTTGCTACTATGGTCATAAATAATTAATAAATACTTAGAAAACAATAAAGGTATGCAATTCATGAAAGAAAGTCATATCCTGTGATGCAACGATGTTATTGAGTACAGTTATACTTAAAATTCAAAGGACGTAACTCAAATAACAAACATCCCATGCCCCAAAAAAGTCAAGCTTGTTTTGTTTAACGACACCTCTAGAGCGCATTGATTTTCATATCATCGGCTATTGGATTTAAAACATATGGTTATTCTGACATATTTCTTTGGAGGAAACCCACTGCCACCACATAGGCTACTCTTTCCGATAAGCAGTAAGGGGTCTGTTATATGCACTTTCCCACAGACAGCACAGCACATAGCACAGCCTTTGATGACCCAGTTGTGGCCCAAACTGCAAAAGGGTCCACTGAGCAGGCTCGATCGGACGACTGACATCTTCACAGGTGGACATGCTACCACCTGAGCTACGTCCCGCTCCGCCATGCCCACAAAGCCCAGAACAACTTTCCTTCAGCTTGTAGGAAATATGACATGACTCACTCGTATAAGTTCAGGTGCTTCTGAGAACTTCCTTTATTTCAACAAAGAAATCGACTTAACCACGGGATTTTACTGTATGTTCAATTCATTATAAAACCAAAATAAATTAACAGTAAATCTGAACAAAACATGCTAGACAATATTTAAAAGCAGAAGTGCAACCATTCCTGATTACCTAAACAACATAAAGATAAACAATAACACAATAAAAAGAGTCCCATCTGTGAAATACCTAGGTATAATTCTATATTAAAACCTCAACTGGGATGAACATATTGATAACTTAAATAATTCAATCATTAAAACAGCTAACTCATTCAAAATAATCAGACGACGGGTACATGAGGAAAATAAAAAGTTACTATACTATGCATACATTTACTCAGTATCTCATCATAATCATTAGTTAAAAATGTAGCTTAAGTTTAATCATCTGTTATTGTCATCACTTGTTCATTCACATCATGGAGACCAGCTAGATAAGCATTGCTTTTCTGGGATCCTTTCTGTCTGTAACGAATCTGTATGCATTTATTGTATTACCTCAGTTTATTGTAAACATACCTTACTAATTGATTGAATTGAATTGAAAGCTCGCAGCAGTTGGACTTTCAAATAAATTCTGATTTATATTTGCAGTCCACTGCCTGCAAAACCATTATTAGAATTCGCACACAGACTTAGGGTTGTTGTTTTACGTCCTAGCAACATCAAAGTTCATATCAGGACGAGTACTGACTTGTGACAGTGCACACTTATGGCCACTTTATAGTGCTGCCCCACTGGAAGACCAGGACACCAGCACCATGAGCCGATATCCCACACAGTCACATTATCCTGATACTGTGCAAACCAGTCTTTGTCCTATATAGATCCGGTCATCAGTGTGTCACTGTATTGTTTTACACTGACGATCGAGCTTTTCCATCAATCAATCAATCAATCAATCAATCAATCAATCAATAGGATACAGCTATAATTATCAAAAATGATTAAAAAATGGTAAGTATGTTTTCTCTATGAATCCACATTTGTGGTGAAAAGACTGTCAGTTGCTCAATATGAAGCCAGTGTTAATCAATCAATCAATAGTTCCATCCTCTAGTCGAGGGTTGGATGCAATGGTTCTCCACTTGTCCCGATGTTGTGCTGTTCTGATAGACTGTGAATAATTCAAGCCTGTCCACTGTGAAATATTTGTAAACCATGATGTTCTTGGTCTCCCTCTCCCTCTGCTGCCATTCACCTTCCCTTCCAACAATGTACGGTATATTGAACTCTGACGAATGATGTGGCCAAAATAAATAAGTTTCTTTGTCTGTATAGTGGCAAACAAGCTTTTCTTATTTTTAATTTTTCTGAGAACTTCTTTGTTGGTGATCTTCTTTGTCCATGATATTTTCATCATCCTTCGATAAGTCCACATCTCAAATGCTGCTAAACGTTTGTACATTTTCTTAGAGATTGTCCATGTCTCTGCCCCATACATTAGAGTAGACCACAAATAACACTGAAGAATACGCTTCCTTGTTTGTATTAATATCTTACTTGATGTTAACACTCTATACATTTTGGAGAATGTTGTTCGGGCTATTGTTATCCTTCTTTTAATTTCTTCCTCACATCTCCCATCATTTGTAATCTTTTGTCCGAGAATTGCCTCTCCACAGACTCTGTGACCCACAAGTCCAGTCTGGACTATGCTCTGCGCATGCGTCGAGGAAATCGTGTATTGTTTCGGTTTTGAAAATTTGATGTTTTCAATGGATCATGCAGCTTTAACGTTCTTCGCATCTTGTATCACCTGATTATTTTGTTGCATTACCTTCATAAATAGGTTTATTTGTTGGAGATTTAAGTCTTTGGCAACAAATAAGGTGATATCAGGACGGGTGTGGTGGTTTCAGCGGGTTCCCGTGCTCAGAGGTGTCCCTCGCTTCTGCGCTGCTTCTGCGCATGCGCGGATTTCGCATCAACTCGGGTCACCTGAGCCACTTATTGGCGCATGCGCATATCCTACAAACTCGGGTCGAATAATCGAATACGCTTCTCCGCGCTCGGGTGGACAATCTTTTCTTTTTTTTTTTAATAACCGATAAAAATACAGCAAAATAGGATTTAAAGTATTTTATGATGGCCCAGTTTACCTATATTTCCATTTAATTAATCTAAGTTATTCTTTTTATGCACATGGCACGTGTATTTGTCGACTCCACTCGCCGTGTTCTATTTGAATTTCTGACGACTCGGATGACCCGAGTCGCCCGGGTCGTGTTAATCGATTACGGCCCGTTGATGCGAAATCCGCGCAGAAGCAGAAGCAGCGCAGACGCGAGGGACACCTCTGAGCACGGGAACCCGCTGAAACCACCACACGGGGATAAATAGGAGTATAATTATTTAAGTTTTTCTTATTTTATTTCAAATGTAAATTAGTAACGTTTCAAATAAGTGTGAATACATGTTACAAAATGTATGCAATGTGACAAATGTGTGCTTGTTTGTTGTCTCGCGTCCTAGCAACATCTAAGTTCATATCAGGACAGGTGTTCAAAATGTCAAATTATTAACTATTGCTATATTTTAGTTCTTTGTCACTCTGTTTATTGAAATGATCTACCCAGGCACAGTGAAACAAGTCGAGTAGAAAATATATAATTGATGTTCTTATTCACAGTTGCTACAATCATGAAAACATCAGGAAATTGGCAATTTTGCACCGCCAATTTTGGGTCCAGGAATGTTATTTGGAACAGTATATGGTCATAGTGGAATGTATTAATTTCAAAACCAAATGATCAGTTTTGTAATGATAATTGATTTATATGTGCTATAACATTTATAGTAATGTATATGTGCTGTAACATTTATAGTAATGTAGTAGTCTGCACTGACCTCTCAGGCAAGTAACCACATAGACAGGTAGGCATGGGTAGTGTGGTGATATCAGGGAGCCTAGGTGGTGTAATGGTTAGAACACTAACCATTACACCACATGGTGTCATGCAAAGAGATGTGGGTTCGAGCCCCGCTCTCGGCACAATATTTCAAATTTTCATCACCCCCATGACACTAGTTGCCGTGACCATAATTCTGTACAAGCTACGTGTTGTATGGTTGTTGAACCTACCCTGTGCATGTATGTGTAAGTGCATTGCCTGTAGGTATATAATTATAAGCATTAAATTACCATTGAAAAGACTTACAATTTCAGGGGGACGAGCGTAGTAATCTGCACTGACCTCTCAGGCAAGTAACCACATAGACAGGTAGGCATGGGTAGTGTCGTGATATCAGGGAGCCTAGGTGGTGTAATGGTTAGCACACTGGCCCGGAATGCAAACAGATGTGGGTTCGAGTCCCGCTCTAGCCGCAATATTTCCCATTTTCATCACCCCCATGACAGTAATATGTGAACATTTAAAGCAAATCGGTGGTGTTTTAAAATAATTTGCTTGGCTTTCGCAGTGAATAGCTAAGAAACATGGCGTGACTCCATGAGAATTGGTAAATCTATTCGATATATCTTGTTTGGGAAAAAATATTTACATTAATTTAATAGAAATTAATAATATCATTAATGGATCATATATGAAAATTAGAAAGCTAAAAAGAAACCACATAAACAGGTAGGTGTTGGGAGGTTTATTGCAACGGGGAGCCTAGATAAACGAACGTTTAGAATGCTAGCCCTGGAATGGCAGAAGTGTGGGTTCGAATTCCGCTCTAGGCGCAATTTTTAAATTTGCAAAAAATCCTTCCTCCTGACAATATTACTGTCGAGGGGGGTGAGAAAATGGGAAATATTGCGCCTAGAGCAGGAATCGAACCTAGATCTCTTGCATTGCGGGTCAGTGTGCTAACCATTACACCACCTAGGCTCCCTGATGTCAGACTACTACATTACCAATATCGGAGTGGTGAGAGTGTCTGACCTTTTCTTAGGTCGGACTCCAAATCTGAAGGTCAGTGGTTCAATACCCCACACCATCACCTCTGCCAATTGGATTTCCATCACTGTGTATAACTTAAGCCCCAGTCACACCTACCCGGACGAGCCCCGGACTTTTAGCCGGACCACTCCCGGGCTGTCCCGGACAGCCCCGGATAAAATCGATATTTTGGTCGTTCTTGGCCTCATTGTCACACCTACCTGGACGAGCCATGGACTAGCTCCGGACCAGAGGCCAGATCGCCCCGTACTGAGCCGGACCACCCCAGGATTACCCGGTGTATCCACGGAGTAGTCCCGGATCAGTCCAGGACAACCCCGGATGACCCTGGATCGACACCGGACCACCCCGGACTATATATATATACAAAAACCTGCCTGATCCTGGACTGATCCGTGGTAAACCGGGCTGTCCGTGGCGAACCGTGGCTGATCCGTGGCCATCCGGCGTATCCGGGTCTTATCCGGGCAGTCCGGGAGTGGTCCGTGGCTACGTCGGGCCTAGTCCGGGTTAAACCGTGGCTAAAACGTGGCTCATCCGGGTCGAAAAACGCCTGGACAGCCCCGGACCCGGCACGGATTACCCCCAGTCCACCCCGGGACTACCCGGACCACCCCCGGATCATCCAGGACAATGCCAGATCGAGCCCGGATCGCAAAATTCCCCGGACCGCCCTGGATGTTTTAAACATTTTAAACCATCCGGGGCAGACCCCGGACCAGCGACGGATCACAAAGGATCACCAAGAACCAGCCATGGATGAGCCACGGATCACACCGGATCATCACGGACCACACCGGATCACTGTCCGGGGCCCGTCCGGCCCCTGATCCGGGTAGGGTTGACTGGGGCTTTAGAGCATCATCAAAGGCCAGTTGCTCTCATACCATGTCTATGTGGTGTAGGAGGTTAAGTGCATGCACTTGTTTTCGCCGATGTGCAGTAGTAGTCATAATCGATATGGATTGATTTCCTTCATCAATAATTTCTGCAAATTGTGCTTTGTGTAGAATCGGGGATTTTCCTTTTTTGGGGTTTTTCGATTATATTTTAACATATATAGTACCTTCTACACATGCAATTCGTGTTTTTAATCTAGATATACTGTGTCAGTTCTTTTGATTTTTGGTCAGACCCATGCCGCCCACCTCTGCCAATTTGGATTTCCACCGCTGTGTATAACTTACAGCGTCATCAAAGGCCAGTTGCTCTCATACCATGTCTATCTGGTGTCGGAGATTAAAAATCCCTTGGGTCGGTAAAAGTGTAGGCTTGGGCTTTCCATCAACAAACTGTCTAATTGTGAAAACAAGTCTATTCAGACTTATCCATGATAGGCAGTATAAATCAAGAAAGAAAAAAATAAAAGACCTTACCTTACAGGTCTGAAGGTTTTCGATACACGTGAGATGGTTGCAGGAGAGGTCGAGAACACGCACAAGTGTAAACTGAAACAGCAATAAATGTGTCAAAAGACGAATCTAAGTAAGTGTAGGCACCCTATGCACCCATCATTCATATCGATGCTTTCATTATTATCTTGCAATTGTCTATCGATATCGATATGGCTTTGGCTAGTGTGTAGCGGCAATTGTCATTAGGGCTGGAAGACCAGTGCATCAGCACTGACATGTTAATCAGAGGAATAAAACCATTTGAACATTAAAATAAATTAATAATAACAGCTTGAGACTTTTTTTATTGGGGTTTTACGTCCTGGTAACATATATGGTCATATCAAGACTGTGGCTGGAGTGATTTCTATTTCAAAAAGCATACAGCAGTAATCATCACCTTACACACACACCACAACCATTCTACAGTGTGCACGCTCATGATTTTTTTTCCAATTTTCCAATTTCAAAAGGCCCCTTAAGTGTGATACCCAGGGGTGAAAAGCAGAAATTGACAGCAAGGTGAACAATAATAATACCGTCACAGCTTTGGGCACCGCTAAATGTTTCAAGACTTGAATTTAAAGTTGTATAGTCCGATGGCTTTGACTTTCTGACATTTTCTGAGATAAATACATTAAATTGGTTGTTGTAATCTACGTTACATTAGTTTGAAGTAGCTTCTGTTTTAACTGGCTAACTTTTTAGATATTTTCAGTGCAAACATGTCACATTAGTTTTGGAAAGCATGCCAAAACTCTGACATCATAGGCTTTAGCAGTAAAGCGTCCTATTAAATTGCTGCAGTATTGCCGTCTATGTGGTGGCAAATGTTTAATAAGTGCATCAGTATCTAAGTTAGATATGTAGAAATCAAATCTAGATAATTGCTTTGGTTTTGATGTTTTCATCGGACTATGCAGCTTTAAGAAGGGTTGTCCTTCACCTCTACTGAGGTCAGGGGTGAAACTTTTATCTATGCGTACCCTTTCCAGGTTCGAGATTTGTCCCAGGTGCGCACCGTGCAGGTCGATCTGGTACACCCGGGTGGCGTCCGTCTCCTGCGCATGTGTCAACTGTAAACAACCACAATGCTTTGCTTGTTTGTTGTTTTACATCCTAGCAACATCTAAGGTCATATATTGATGGGTACTGACTTGTGACAGTGCGCACTCATGGCAGCTATATAGTGCTGTCCCACCGGAGACCAGGCCGCCAGCACCATGACCCAATATCCCACACAGTCACATTATACTGATACTGTGCTAACCAGTCCTTTGTCCTCTCCTATTAATGCCGAGTGACAGGCTAGGTAGCGACAAGTATCAATTGTTTTTTTACTCCACTGGGGTTCGAATCACATGGCCTGTTGAAGCCAGATGTAGGTGCTCAACTCATTTGGCCCCCCCCCCATCTTGCATGTGCACATTCAAAACTTGTACATAGAAACATATATTTGGTTACTTTAATGTGACAATGGCAAGTGCACATTCAAAACTTGTACATAGAAACATATATTTTGTTACTTTAATGTGACAAATTAATTTGAAATGCTTCCATAAAACATTGTTTAATTGAGTTTTATTTAACCACAAACGTAGTTAGGTTACTATATGGCTTCCCCAAAGGGGTGATCTTCAAGCTGAGCAACCAATGTTTATTAGATTAAAGATTATAACTTATGCAAAATACATTGTTTATTAAATCAACCATACCAACATTTTTTAATTATATACATTAAAACCTCACTAAATCGCTCAACCATGGGACCGACTTTAAATGGTCCATTTAGGGAGGTGGTCGGTATAGGGAGTTCAAATATCGTTATCGGGAAAACAAAGCGATCGATATAGGGGAGTGGTCGATCTGTGGAAGTGGTCGGTTAGAGGTTTTACTGTAAATTGGTTTGTCATGGGATATATATCACATAAACTATTAACAAATTCGGTTTGTATCATAACTATGCAGACAAGAATGGGAGATGGACCACTCCTCAGAGTTCCTTGACCAAGCACAAACAAACTCGCTGAGGCACCAATATTTAAAGGCAGCAAGATGTGGAACGAACTACGATCTGCAATTAGAAGTAATGCACCTTTCTACCAAAGCTTTAAGTCACTGGTCAGAATGCACCTCACTGACCAGGCCCTTGAACAAGCACCATAGTGTGGATCCTGTGCCCTGCCTTACTCCCCCGCCCCCCTCCCTCCTTGTCCCCCAACCTCCCTCAATTACCGACCTCAGCTATACTGTACTAGCAGCACAGTTTTTACAGCGACCCACCATCTTAGCCCACAACACTGAACATACTATGGCTAACCCACTAACACACTAAACCCCCCCCCCCTTCATAATCTACTAATATGCCCCATCTAAAGTACACGGTGATTTACGTATAATTTACAATGTAATATAAATGGCCGGAAGACCAGTGCCTCGGCGCTGAAAAAATACATATTCTGATTAATAAACTGTTTTACCAACAAAATAAAACAAAGCATGTTCCCCTCACCACGTCCTCGGGGTCGATGGTCCTGGTCTGCTTCGGGGGTACGCTGGTTTCCGGTGCGTCCAGTTCCCACCTGCTGGGAAGGTTCACCAGCCTCACCCCGACGTCACCTTCGTAGTCGGTCACACCGTCGATGTCTCCATTGTGGGGTAACGCAGAAACCGCTGACCGCCCTACCACAACACAACAATTGGGTCATTCTCTACTAGCCACCACATTTGTTTCCATGTTACGATGCTGATAATTAATTTTTCTCTGCCAATTTTGATTTCCACCGCTGTATATAACTTTTTTTTGTTTGGGGTACATTAGTTGATTAAGTAAGGGAAATTTCAATGGCGGACGATTGGTCTTCCTCATTCCACTGTTCCTTGCCCTATCCTAAGAATGCAAAGCTCCAGGCTAGGAAGCGACAAGTATAAATTATAGAGCGACAAGTATATACTTTTAAGTCATTGGATTGACTCGACCATGGTTCGAACCAACGATCTACCAACATGGGAGACGGACGCTCTAACTCATTTGTCCATCCCGTCTTTAGAGTGTCATCAAAGGCCAGTTGCTCTCATACTATGTCTATGTGGTGTGGGAGGTTAAAAATCCCTTGGGCTGGTAAAAGTGTAGACTCTGTCTTTCTATCGACCAACTGTCTAATGGTGAAAACAAGTCTCTTTTTTTGTGTGTGATGAATTTATTTACCCTGCTCATAACGGACAAGTCATAACACTTGTTTTCACCGCTGGGCAACACCAGTCTAATTTGATTAAAATCTTTTGACATTTTGTTTTAGTACTAATTTTGGTAAGTTTTCTTTTGTTGATAGCAATTCAAATAATTATTGTTGCCTTTGTGTAATAAGTAGGTCCATGTTAGCAATACTTCATATATCTAATCTACCCCACAAAATATATCAAAAGTGTAATCATATGATTTTGTGCTAAAGTGCAAATTTACACATCGATGCCATGCATTTACCCAAACTTCTTTAAAACTTGTTTTCAGCCTTTTTCTTGTAAGACACAATCTTGTTTGCTTAACTGTAATCAACAAAATCTTGTTTGACTTTGTTGTGTTCATTGAAATAATGTTCTGGATGCGTCTGATTTCCATGTTACACAAATGATATATTACTCAGTTTGTGTCAGATCTAAACCAAAAAGTGAAATAGTTTGGTTTTTTTTTCAACTCTGACACATCCACTACTTGCAAACACAGGAACATGGAATCTGCTATTATTTGGAATGTTCTTTGCTATTATTTTGAAGTTTTTCACTTTGGGGTTTCCATGTCACACTTTAGGACCCAGTTTTAGAGAATTAACCAAATACCTTTATTGTTTTATAACTTAAAGCTGTGTAGTCCGAGGGTTTTGAATTTCTGCTATTTTCTGAGATCGTTCATTAGATGGATCGCTATAATCTACTTTAATTTAGGTTAAAGTAACTTTTAGCTTAAATGGCTAATGTTGGGTTCAGATAGAGGGTTCATAGTGTAGTGGTCTGCACTGACCTCTCAGGCAAGTAACCACATAGACAGGTAGGCGTGGGGAGTGTGTTGATATCAGGGAGCCTAGGTGGTGTAATGGTTAGCACACTGGCCCGGAATGCAAAGAGATGTGGGTTCGAGTCCCGCTCTAGGCACAATATTTCCCATTTTCATCACCCCCACGACACTGGTTGCCGTGATCAGGATCCTGTACAAGCTTTGCGCTGTATGGTTGTTGAACCTACCCTGTGTATGTATGTGTTAGTGCATTGCCTGTATGTATGTAATTGTAAGCATTACAAGACTTACAATTCCAGGGGGACGAGTGTAGTGGTCTGCACTGACCTCTCAGGCAAGTAACCACATAGACAGGTAGGCGTGGGGAGTGTGTTGATATCAGGGAGCCTAGGTGGTGTAATGGTTAGCACACTGGCCCGGAATGCAAAGAGATGTGGGTTCGAGTCCCGCTCTAGGCACAATATTTCCCATTTTCATCACCCCCACGACAATACACATGCGAAGATATGGAATTCAAGGCAATTTCAAAGCTGGATTCTGCTATGGTTTGAAATATCTTCTGCTATTATTTGGAATGTTTTCACTTTTAATTTCCATGTTACAAAAGTGGTACACAGTTTCTGAGAACTACCCAAATACCAAGTTAATTATATACTACACGAATTCTCGATGTCAGAGATCCGGGAATTTTACACCGTTCCCCACAGCAACCACCACGAAGGGTAAAACAAACCCAGAGTAAGTGGCAAAGTACACTGTCACCGCTGTAAACATATGCGAGCAAACATTAATAGAACAAAAATGACCACCAAAAAGCAAAATGTCAATGAAAATTCCACCGCTTCAGATAAAAATATGTTATTTAGGAGCGTGACTACTCACTGCTAAGATCAAATTTGTTATTCAGGAGGATGACTTAATAAAAATAGTATTAAAATGAAAAAGAGCAAGTGAGCACTTATAGCTGCAGTACAAATGCTGCGTTTATTTTACCCTTCGCGAGACGTTGTCAAGGTGAGTCACGCGATTGTGACGTCACGCCGACATGGGGAATCCCTCACAACGAACCTGAGGTTGAACTGGAAGACTTGGCGGAGACTGTAGAACGCAACGACACGGATGACTTGGTAGAACTGTTGGAACGCGTGGAACCAGCGGAATTCGGCTTTTTCCGAGGAATCAAGTCCGGCTTTGAACTTGGTTGGCTCGTCACCTGCGGTCTGGGCTGTAAGCTACAGAGAGAGAGAGCACCCAATTAAGGAATGAACACTACAGCTTGCAGGGTGCTTATTTAGCTTATCTTAATTGATTGTGTAACAGAATAATAATCAACATGTTATGGATTGATTTTTATATTTATATAAAATATCGGAATCGGGGATGATAGCGGTGCGGGAGGAAAAAAGCGGAAATCGACGGTGAGGTGGGCCATAATATTAAAACAGTCCCATTAATGACAGTAGAATGCTCTCCGGGCAGACCCAGTAATGATTGTTCAAAGGCATTGTGCAAAAAGTATGCTTGGAGAGTACTACATGAAACGTACCCCCCATCATTTGTATTTCTCCTCAAATTTACACCTATATAAAAAATGCCCCAGGCTATGAGAAAAACACCAGAAATCTGCTTAAAAAAGGAAAAATATCATTGTTGGGAATACTTGTGACCAGTATGATTAACTAAATAATACACATATGGTACTGTGATGGCCCACAGTCTTCCACACTGTCACGCACTCAAGGAAGAACGCCAAGATTTAGTTTCAGTACGCTTCAACCTGGTTTATTACAAAACCTCTCTGCTCTCTACAGCGTCAACTGACCCGCCCCCGAACTCGCCAGCTCCCACATCGCCTCTATAGGTGGGTGGGTGGGGGGTGGGGGGGGAGCTAGCCACACGCAGTAGAGGGCAGCCCAGTCGGGGTCTGCCCGGTGGCTAGCCTGCCGCCACCTAGCACCGTTCAGTGTAACTGCGTAGGTGTGCGGCGTAGTGTCCACCGCCACCGCGTGGTAATGGGGCTCATGTACAGACTACCACAGTACTTCTCTGATAGCCAACTGGGATATATAACCGATGTAGGATCATCGATGGGTATGTTTTTCTTGTTGTTGGTTGTTTTACATCCTAGAAACAGCTATGGTCATATGAGGACGGGCACTGACTTGTGACAGTGAGCGCTCATGGCGGTTTTATAGTGCTGCCCCACTGAGAGACCAGGCCTCCGGCACCATGGCCTGATATCCTAGTCATATTATCCTGATATTGTGCTAACCAGTTCTTGTCCTATCCTACTAATGTTGAGTGTTAGGCTAGGTAGTGATAAGTATCAATTTTATAAGTCATTGTTTGACTCGACCGGGAGTCGAACTCCCAACCTTCCACAGGAAGTCTGCGCTCTACCGAGTCGGCCACCGCGTCCGGTCGAGTTTTCTTTTAAATGATGGTATCGCAATACAACTTGGCAATGTTTATGTAATGATCCAATATAACTAACATATACAAGCAATACTAATTACTTAGTTAGAGACTTGCAAATCCAAGTGAAACGTCCTCACGCATCGTCCCATAGGGAAAACTTCAGCGAGCAGGGTGTTCCATCACCAAATCCATCACCAATGCTATGTCTATGGGACTAACATTTCAGTGCTCCTCCCTGATACATGGCAAATGGCCCCCATATAAAATTAGCATCATCAGAATGGGAAACATGTTGTATTTTTTTCTGCTATGCCATTTTTATTGTATGTAGTGCGATTTTCGAGATATTTGAATTTTTCTGAGGTGTAAAGTAATCTATTTCACTTGGCAGCTGGGTCACCTGACCAAACTACAGCATTCTGATTGGTTTGTCATGTGCTGTTGTTTACATGATGCAGGTCATGTGCTTTTGTGTATTTTTAACTAATAATTGTCAGTTATTTATCATAGATAGTGCACATACATCTAAAAGACAGTTTTTCTATATGACTTTGGGACTTTTATTTAATAATTTGTGTTGTTTATTTACTATTTTACTCAGGTCAAAAATCTGCAACTGAAAACCAATAGAGTAACTGTGAGAAAATTAGCCTGTATTTCTGATACATAAACTGTAATAACTTTGCTCCTGCTAGGCCTATAAGTCCATCTATATATTAAATTAAAGGGTTTGATGTATTTTAACAGAATACATTTGTTTTGTAGAGCTATCTGGTATTTGAATTTTGTCTGCAAGTCTCTAACTTAGTAATGCTCACTAATCGTATGACTATGAGCACTACACTACAAACTAATATCAAAATATAGACCTACAGCTACGTACAGTAATTCGTACCAATGTCTCCATATGGTAGAGAATTAAAGTTAAAGGGTGTGATGTATTTTAACAGAATACATTTGTTTTGTATGGCTATCTGGCATTTGAATTTTTCTGCAAGGCTCTACATCCCAGATAGCACAGAGCCGTCGGGCTGATGTTGGCTATTGGTCACCACACATTTTCCACCGTCGGGCCACCATCAGGCTGACGATGGTGGTCCGCCCCTTTTTGCCATTCTTTTTGCACATATTTGCCACCGTCGGTGGTCCGCCGCTCTTTGCCGTTCTTTTTCCACATATTTGCCACCGTCGGTGGTGGTCTGCTGCTCTTTGCCATTCTTTTTACATATTTGCCACCGTCGGGCATACGGTGGTGGTCTGCCGCTCTTTGCCGTTCTTTTCCCACATATTTGCCACCATCGGGCCACCAGCGTTATGACATGCCAATAGACAGGCAACTACACCGCCTCCCCCATCCATCAAGCGGTAAAATGATATGGTTGAGAAGGATGTTAAAATGTGCCTAACTAACAACCATAGGTGAGGTGTAATACGGTTGCATTCGGAACAGGTCAGTAGAGAGTTTGAAGTTACAAATGCCCACCAGTGCTCATGAAACACCATTTTCATTGCAAAAGTGTTTTAGTGAGGAGTGCAGGGTTTTGTTTAGCAGTCATCACTTCTTAGCTTAGCTTTTTTAGCAAAGATTAGTGTCTAATCATCTTAATATCTAATATGAGGTGCATGCACCTCTATGACATTAAACTGATTTTTTAAATTGGGGTTTACTCCTCCAGTGCCATCTGTGGTAACTGCTTTGTGACACAGGAAACATATATCTGTCCCAGATAGCACACAGCCGTCGGGCTGACTTCGGCTATTGGTCGCACCGTCGCCATCGACTTTCCACCGTCGGGCCGACGGTGCTAGTCCGACGTTGGTTATCAATCCCTTTCCACTTTTGAACCACCGTCGGGCCACCGTCGGGCTGACGGTGGTGTTCCGACGTTGGGTTTCAATCCCTTTCCACTTGTGAGCCACCGTCGGGCCGACGGTGGTGTTCCGACGTTGGGTTTCAATCCCTTTCCACTCTTGAGCCACCGTCGGGCCGACGGTGGTGGGCCGCCGCTGATTTGCATTCATTTTCCACATTTGAGCCACCGTCGGGCCACCGTCGAGCCGACGGTGGTGTTCTGACGTTGGGTCTCAATCCCTTTCCACTTTTGAGCCACCGTCAGGCCACCGTCGAGCCGACGGTGGTGGGCCGCGCATGGGCAGTTCTTTAAATTTGGTTTCCGGCTCGAGTCGCCAGCGGAACACGTGCGATCATTGAGCAGCGTTCTTTTTTTTACCAATAACTCCAGAAATCCCAGGAATTTTAAGGAATCATTTAACAGGTTTGTTTATTAATATGTTTAGATTATCTTGTAAAAGTTTTGTAATTTATTACGAAGTATTAATGGAATTATTCGTGTTAATACGATTTGAATTATCCGATACGGTTTGTTTACTTTGAATCGCCACCGGAACACGTGCGATCGTTGAGCAGCGTTTATTTTCAACAAATAACTCCAGAAATCCCAGGAATTTTAAGGAATTATTTAACAGGTTTGTTTAGTAATATGTGTAGATTATTTTGTAAAAGTTTTGTAATTTATTAGGATGTATTAATGGAATTATTCGTGTTAATACGATTTGAATTACCCTGTACGGAATGTTGACAAAGAACCGCCATCTTGGTTTTTTCCGAGAAAACACTGTCACTATAGTGTCAATACGTACAGACTATATTAAATTTATAAGGTTAGGGTTCTCGATTTCTATTAATTTTGAATAAAACTAATATTTTTGCACCTGTACGTATTGACACTAGAGTGACAGTGTCTTCTCGGGGAAAAAAACAAGATGGCCTTCAGGCCGATGGCGTTTGTCGCCGTCGGGGCGACAATGGGAGGTTAGACAAAGCAACGTCGGCCCAACGGCGTTTGTCGCCGTCGGGGTGATGGCGGCAGCCGCCATCGAGTCGACGGCGGGAGGTTGGACAAAACAACGTCGGCCCGACGGCGTTTGTCGCCGTCGGGCCAATGGCAGTTTGCCACCGTTGGCCCGACTTTGGCCTGACGGCTCTGCGCTATCTGGGGTATGGGAAAGGTAAGTCTGATATCCTATTTTCACAAGTGCTTGTTATATAACATTCTCTGACTTGTCAAGTCTAGCATAGTAATAGTACTTAGTTAGCAGTAATAGTAATACATTTGAATACCATAATATTATTATTAAGGCCTATTAAATATAAATAAATATTAGATTCCAGATAACCTGGAAGTCTGGGACATCAATATTTAATTGAATAGTATTATTAGCAAATAGCTGAGTAGCACTGTAATACTGGTTTAACGCTACCTAGTATATATATTTTTGAAACCAACTGGTAGTACTAGCTAATACTAGTCATTGTTTTCTCCCGGCAGTAAGTAAGTTAATTATTATTGCATGTTGTCTTGACTCTTGTCTTGTATTCGCGGTACCGTGCAACTGCAAGCTTGTTTGCCTTGAAACCTACCTAGGGATGCGTCTTCGGATTCTGGGTTTGACGCCATTTGTTTTCACATGAGCCAGAAATGGAGTTGTCAATTCTAATGGAAGTGGTGCATCCGCCTTTGAATGGAACTTGGTACTCATCATATTTCTTTAAAAACAGCAAAAACGTTAACCACAACAGCATGACATGGGTTTGTTTTCCCTCGCTACCGAGTGAACGAAATATTACTAAGGTCTCAAGTGCACACTTTTCCATTTATTGTTTACGACTACTAAGCTCCAAGTAATTATGCCAAATCTATCAGTATTAGGCAATTAAGACTATTGCACCTTTTAATACTAACGATACTTCTTTATGTGTATAATGTCCGGTAATATTATATGTGTGTATTCTTTTAACTATATGTTTGTATTATGCCCATACCCGAGTTCTTCCTTTTCGTTACCTTCGTGCGCTTGTCTTATTTACTGTTAGCGATATAGCGAATGGTAAACAGGAAGTGTGAACACTTATTTGTCTCTCATTTTTGCTTGAGTGCAAGTAAATAAGCAACACAAGGAGTAATTAGTAGAATGTGGTGAATAAGGGGTCAAATTTCCCTGGATTATCAGCCCATGCTTTTTCTAATCTATTCTTGAATGAATTAATTGACTCGGCATCAATAACATTTTGTGGGAGACTGTTCGGTGTTCCATATATTTATGATCCTGTTTGAGAAACTATAGCCGTGTTCACACCCACAACTTTAGGCCGAACTAGATAAGGCGAACTAGATGAGGCGAACTAGTGTCGTGTCCACACACGGAGCGGTTTAAGGCGGAAATCGATATCTGCGCATGAGCAAGTCCAAACTAACCAGCGCCAGTTTCGGTTAGTCGACGTCGGCACTAGAGAGTGTGAGTTCGACCTAGATCTGTTTCGACTGAATCGTATTGTTTTGGAAGGGTCAAAACTTCTGCTGGGCAGTGAAACCCTAAAAATAAATGATGAAAAAAATATCTGTGCACCTCTAGCAGGTTCATAGACCAAATTTACCAAAAAGTCAACAAACTCAGGTCTCGACTGTGACGTCCTTAATCCGCCGCATCTAAACCGCTACCGTTCACACAGGCAATATGGGCCGACTTAAGCTAGTTCGCTTCTTTTAAACCACCTCGCGATGCGGCCTACTTGAGGCGAATCAGCCCTAATCCGCCTCAGTGTTGCTTTCACACTGCCAATGTGAGCTGACTTAAGCCCTGTTCACACGGACAAAATGTGAGGCGAATCACACAAATCGAATCAGGTGAGTCGAATTAGCCGCCCGTTCACACGGACACTGCGTGAGGCGGAAGTGGATATCTGCGCATGAGCAAGTCCAGGCTAACCAGCGCCATTTTGGGTTCGACAATGCTGGCACCAGAGAGTGTGGGCTCGACCTAGATATGTAATGACTGAATCGTATTGGTTTGGAACGGTCAAAACTTCTGCTGGGCAGTGAAACCCTAAAAATAAATGATAAAAAAAATATCTGTGCACCTCTAGCAGGTTCATGGACCAAATTATATAATATATGCTTTTGATCGACCGGAAAGTCAACAAAGTAAGCTCTCGACTGCGCATGCGTGTGAGGTGCTTAATCCGCCTCAGTGCGTCCACACAGACAAAATTATCCGCATCACTGGAATCGATTCACGTAGACTACCTCGCTTAGGTGGTTTACATTATCCGGATCACGTGAATCGAATCAGCCCTAATCCGCCTCAGACGTCCGTTCACACGAGAAATGTGATGCGAACTATACAAGTCGCTTTCTACGAATCGATTTACATCGTCCGTGTGAACAGGGCTATAGATAAGCCTTATCATAAGGCGCACTAGATGAGGCGAATTAACGCCCAGGTGTGAACACGGCTTATGTTGCCTTAACTTTGAAACTTAACTTTAAACTAGTAAATTACGAAATATGTTGATAATCAAAACAATAATTATTTTGTTCTGGTCTTATCTAGAGAGAATTAATTAGTTGTTGTTCAAGTATTAAGCGCAACACCGATAATTGTAAAGCAACATCGGTTGGCGTTGTCGGTTGTGTGATTTGTTGTGGGTAAGTTTGCTAGTTTCGTATGTGTGTCACAACGGCAGTATCATGAGTATGGACTATAGGTACACCGTACAGTGTTAGATAAAAGATCATCCCGGTGTGGCGGTCTCCGATGCCACAAGGCTGATATGCCAATCACCCGAGCCACTTTTTGGCGCATGCGCACATCCTGCAGACTCGGGTCGAATAATCGAATACGGTTCTCCGCGTAATTATTTATTTTAATAACAAATATACGTACAGCAAAATAGGATTTTAGTTTTATGTCCTGGCACCATCTAAGGTCATATTAGGACGGGTACCGATTTGTAACTGCGCGCACTCATGACGACTCCACTCGCGGTGTTCGATTTGAAATTCTGACGACTCGGATTACCCGAGTCGCCCGGGTCGTGTTAATCGATTACGGCCTTTGAGACTGGCTCAGTTTTGACGCATGCGCAGACGACGCTGTTGGATTCTGACGCATGCGCAGAAGCGACATTTGGCATATCAGCCTTGTGGCATCGGAGACCGCCACACCGTACTTGCAGTACAAGTACGTGGTGATCGTTTATGTAGGTGACTGGAATCGAATGCAGTAAATGAGTAATGTCACTTGCGATTGTTGACTTTTCTAGAGGGTTTTGTTTTTATGGGCTTAGTTTGTCTTTATTAAGTGTTATAGCGTCATGACTCATGTGATAGGTCACGCCACACAAACTGGGCTTCCCCAAGCGAGAAACCTGGCCCACCCTCAGTAGATAACCATCAAAAACAGAGACTCTCGATCTGAAAACATACAAAAATATATATGTGTCGTGGGCGTGATGAAAATGGGAAATATTGCGCCTAGAGATGGACTCTAACCCACATCTCTTTGCATTCCGCGCCAGTGTGCTAGCCATTACACCATCGAGAGTATCTCGATGTCGGCATGACGTCACAACCCCGGAAACTAGCCCGCGAAGGGTAAAATACCGCCGTGATGTGTGCTGCGGCAATGCTATGTCTATGGGGAGCATTTATTTTTGTAAAATAAATGTTAAAACTTTCATCGGATCGATTAAAAATATCTTAATGCGTGATTGAAGAGGAAGATCTGAGGTATTTAATTTAACCTAAGAGCAATTTTCTCTGAAAGTATTAAAAACAGAGATAATAGTGAAAGTTGGGATATTCTGAGTGTCAGTGACAGTGTTAGCCATACCAGATCATGGCCTCAAAAACTATTTTCGCCAAATAAATTCAAGAACTTCCAATTGGCTGATAAAAAAAAAGCTGAATATGAAATTATAGAGAAAGATCTGAACTATTTAATAGAAACAAGAGAAATTTGCTTTCAAAGCACCAAAAAGCAAAAATCACTGTGATAGATAGGGTAGTTTTAATGTTGTTTCTATGAGAGTGGCATTTGTTTTACCCTTCGCGCGCCGTGAACTCCAAAAGTGCCCAGATGTCTGACATCGAGAATAGGATCATGGTCACGAACCCACATCTCGAACCCACATCTCTTTGCATTCCGCGCCAGTGTGCTAGCCATTACACGATGATTGTATAGGATCATGGTCACGGCAACCAGTGTCGTCGGCGTGATGAAAATGGGAAATATTGCGCCTAGAGTGGGACTCAAACCCACATCTCTTTGCATTCCAGGCCAGTGTGCTAACCATTACACCACCTAGGCTCCCTGATATCACCATACTACCGACGCCTACCTGTCTATGCGGCTCCTTGCCTGTGAAGTCAGTGCAGACCACTACATATGTAAAAAAAAAAAGGAAGACCATGAAAACACCCTGGGACAAAACCCCAGAAGGGCATGTGATAGGTGACGGCCCACAAACTGGGATGCCCCAACGGGGTAATCTGACCACCCTCAGTAGATAACAAACAGCTACAAACTATGTACAAGCCTATAAATGTAGAGTAGGCTAGTTCATAAGTAGTAAAAACAAAAGACAAAAAAACTAATACTGTTTGTACCCACTACAAGGGTGATCAGAAAATAAAAACAATATACCTATCAGAACACCTGATACTAAATAATCACCATGTACCTGCTACTGTGTGAGAAACAAAAACATCTTATCACCTCCTACCTAGATAGTGCAGAGCCGTCGGCCCGACGTTGGGCCGACGGTGGCAAAATGATGTTGAGCCAACATTGTTTTGTCCACTGACCCACCATTGGCCCAATGGTGGAAAGCCACAGGCAGGCATTTGTAACTTCTAATTCTCTACTGACCTGTTCCGAAAGCAACCGTATTACACCTCACCTATGGTTGTTTGTTAGGCACATTTTAACATCCTTCTCAACCATATCTTTTTACCGCTTGATGGATGGGGAAGGCTCTGTGGTTGACTGTCTGTTGGAATGTCATAACGCCGGTAGGCCAATTATGGCACACACCATTGGGCCAACGGTGGCAAACGCCATCGAGCCAAATACATCATTTTTCAATGCAGCAATTCAATTTTCATCCGATTTTCTCCTAAGGGTATATTTCTTATTAGAAGTTCTATTCATATCTAAATATTTACATATGGCAATTATAGGTAAATGGTCACTGATGTCACTTATAAGTAATCCACTGCTAATGTTGTGATCCAGTTCATTAGTGAATATGTTGTCAATTAGCAGAGCACTGTGGTCTGTTATCCTAGTTGGTTTAGCTATTAATGGATAGAGCCCTACACTACAAGAAAAGTGCATTGAGCAGGACCGACCACTGCATATGGTATTTGTCGATTTCACTAAGGCGTTTGATACAGTCAGGACGACTGGGCTATGGCAGCTACTGAGGAAGTATGGATGCCCCGAGAAGTTCACAACTATGATCGAGGCTCTACATACAGGAATGATGGTGAATGTTAGTGTTGGAGGGGAAGTCTCGGAATCATTCGGGGTTACCAATGCGGTCAAGCAAGGCTGTGTACTGACTCCACGCTCTTCTCCATCTTCCTATCAGCAATGCTCGACGAGGCTTTCTGAGGCATGGGGGATGGCGTATATATATAGTCCAGACAGAGCGCTGACCTATTCAATGTCGCACATTTCAGAGCGAAGACCAAGACTACTTGGATACTGGTGAGAGGACTGCTATTCGCAGATGACAGTGCACTGGTTGCCCACTCTGCTGAAGAGGTCCAGAAAATAGTGGATGCTTTCTCCGATGCATCAAAGAAGTTTGGCCTGAAGATTAACATCAAGAAGACGGAGGTGCTGTACCAACCCAACTCTACAAGAACCCGAGAGGAGGAGATCATGGTTGACGGAAACAAGCTGAACTCTGTTCCGGATTTCACCTACCCCGGAAGCACTATATCAAGTGATGGACGCATTGATGGTGAAATACAGAGGAGGATGGCCAAGGCTAGTGCATCTTTCGGCCGACTACGCCAGAGACTCTGGAACAACCACCATGTGTACATTCGGGTCAAAGGCAAGATCTACCATGCAATCGTACTATCCACCCTACTATATGTATCCGAGGCCTGGACAGTGTATGTGAAAGTACGACGTCTGAACACTTTGACTTCTGGTTACTGAATGGTTTATTCACGGCCTAGGGCACGCTTGACCCACCGGCTAAACTTTCCATGACGTCATCTCATTTGCATATCTCTTTGTCCCCAACCCTGCATCTCGTTAACATATATTAACCACAGGTCTAGACGTCTATTACGCATATATCACATCCCCCCCACAAAGTATTTCTGAAACATGAAATGTTACAAAATATCAATGACGAAACACATAATATACAATATCAACATATATGCGTACTTAACTTGCAAATGTTTGAGTGCACAATGCACTTAAGTCCTCAACAGTCTGGCCGTAATGCCTGACGTCATCAATTGTCCATCATATATTATACAGTAAACACACAAGCTGAAATAAACTTAACCGTACATGCACATGTTGACGGTGCAACCACCGCTAGCACAATGACCTCCTATAAGTCTAACCTGCTCGCCGGCCTTATCAGCCGACCTGACCTACTTAGATTAGCCGTACTGTTTACATTTGGCGCTGACGCAAACCCAGATTGCGCTTGTACGACTAACTCGGGCCGCCCCTCTACAGGCGCTCCAATCATTTGCACTCGATTACGATACAACATGTTGCCTGACTCGTTTAAAATTTGATATTCTCTCCCAGAAACCCCAGTTCGTCCTAAAATAACCCCTTTTTTCCATTCCCCAGCATTATTTTTGTACTTTATCTTATCTCCAACTTTCATAGGCTTGTGCGCCTTACCGCACTTCCGGTCATGAAACGTCTTCTGACTACTCTGTCGCTGGGCTGTCTGCCTTCTCTTAGGAACCTGCGTCTCAGGCACTAACATGGCCTCTGCCATCGGCAACCTGCCTCTCAACCTCCTGCTCATGAGCAACTGCGCCGGAGACGCGTTAAGGACAGGCAACGGAGTGTTACGATAATTCAGCAATGCCAACTGAAAATCAGCTCCAGTTTTCTCACACTTCTTTAACATGTCCTTAACTGTTTGGACAAACCGTTCTACCTGACCATTGCTACGCGGATATTGTGGACTGGAGTACACGGCCCTGAACCCATAATGCAGTGCAAACTCCTTGTATTCATGGCTCTTAAACTGTGGACCATTATCCGACATTACCTGACTAGGAATACCATGTCTTGCAAAATTATCCTTCAACGCCTCAATAACAGTGACAGACGACGTATCGCCCAACAACGTTACCTCTGGAAACTTGGTGTAATAATCTACAGTTATCAGGTAATTCTTATGATTTAACTCAAATAAATCGGCACCAACTTTATCATACGGTTAACAGGCGATCGGGTGATTTATCAATGGCTCGTTATGCAAATTCTTCCGGTTGTTTTGGCATGTGTCACACCGACTGACCTTATCCTCAATTTGCTTGTTCATATTTGGCCAAAACATACAGTCACGTGCCAACTGCTTCGACTTAGTCACCCCCAAATGCGTCTCATGCAATGCCTCTATCATTTCACCACGAAGAGCTGGAGGAACCACCACCCGATTGCCGTTCATTACAAGATTATTTTCAACTGTTAACTCGTGTTTGTACGGAATGTACTGTCTCAGACACGGTGGTGTCTGTATGCGTGTAGTGTCCCACCCATCTTCAATGTGTGAGATCAACATAGACATAGATACATCCCTCTCATATTCAGTTACAATCTTACTCAACAAACTCGACGACTGCATGTCCACTGCGGCAACGCAGAACGTGTCATCGAACAGGCTATCCTGACCTACTTTGGGACTATGCACCCTCTACAACGTGTCTGCAAAAAACATCAAAGAGCCTTTCACATGACCTAACTGAATATTGTAATTCTGCAACCGCATTTGTATTCTTTGCATTTTAGCCGAAAGTTTATGGATGGGTTTCTGCATTATCGCCACCAACGGCTTGTGGTCCGTCTGAATTTGAACTTCTTTCCCAAAGATATACTCATGAAACCTCTGACATCCGAAACATATGGCGAGCATTTCTTTTTCTATAGTGGCATAGCCACACTGCGCTGCATTAAGCGCACGAGATGCGAGTGCGATTGGCTTACCATCTTGCATCAACACGGCTCCTAACCCTGACTGACAAGCATCTACTTGAAGCACGATAGGTTTCTTAACGTTATAGTACGATAACACAGGAGCAGTTCTTAACTTCTCTTTTAACTTATCAAACGCGCCCTGCTGTTCGGCTTGCCAGTGCCACGCCACGTCCTTGGCTAGGAGCGTGCGTAGTGGTTTGGCTATCTCGGACATGTTGGGTATGAATTTGTGTACATATCCAACCATGCCCAGGAACCTTTGGACGCCTTGTTTGTCACACGGCTCTGGCATGTCAACTATTCCTTGTATTCTGTCTGGATCAGGCTTCACACCCTGCTGGGTAAGTTGATGACCGACATACTTTACTGTTGTCTTACATAGCAATGATTTAGCGTCATTTAACTTTAGATTCACCGACCTAGCTCGGTCCAAAACAGCTCGGAGCCGCTTGTTGTGCTCCTCAACCGTTGACCCATATACCAAAATATCGTCCGTGACTATCCCGATACCGGGTATGTCGCCTATGACACGGTGCATTTCCTGAATAAAAATGTCACCGGCTGTTTTGATGCCAAAAGGCAAACGGGTATACCTGTACCGGCCCCACGGAGTATTAACGTACCTGTACCGGCCCCACAGAGTATTGAACTTTCGTTGTCTAGTTCTATCTGCCAATACCCTGTTTTTGCATCCAAAACTGAAAAATACTTTGCATCGGCCGTTTTGGCAATAATTTCGTCAATAGTTTTGGTAGGGAAAGGCCCTCTTTTTATCGCTTTGTTCAACTTAGTTGGATCCAGACAAATCCTAATTTTATTAGTTTTTTTTACGATCGTAATAGAATTAACCCACTCGGTAGGCTCATCCTGTTCCACTATGACACCTAACTAAACCATACGGTCAAGCTCACTACGTACTTTATTTTGAATGGCAAACGGGATCCGTCTAGGCGGATCAATGACAGGTTGAATAGACTTATCGACATGAATGACAGCCTTTGCTTTGATCAACCCCAAGCCCCGAAACACATCTTTGTATTCGCTTACCAGCTTCTCTGCCCCAGCACTGGAACTGTTCGTCGGTGTGGAAATGTTTGTCTGTTCGACAATGTTCGTCGGTGTGGAAATGTTCGTCGGCACAGAGCTGTGCACCTCATCCACCCGCGCCAGCAGGTTCAACATCACACAAGCCTGCTTGCCCAAGATAGGCTGGCAATCCGGCACCACCTGGAACCGAAGCACTCGGTCGTTGACGTTGAGCAGCGCCTCTCCATCAGGCGTGATCCGGTGACCGGAGAACGTCACCAACGAACATCTGGTGTTCGTCAGTCTTCCCGGAGCGACTCTGTCGAACAGAAACCTCGGAAACACGTTTGCCTCCGATCCGGTGTCAAGTTTAAACTTGACAGGACAACTGTTCACCCGAACGATTGCGTGCCACAGCTCGGCATCCCGACCAGCACCACGCTCGACGGCCCCCACAAACAGATCCATTGCCAGTACATTGACTTCCGCCAGATCCGGGTCTTGCTCAGCATTGTGAGGGTCGGGCACTTCAACGTTAAGTTCATTGACTCTCCCCAGCCTGCTCCTACAGACCTTCCCGAAGTGCCCGATCTTCTACAGGCAATGCAAGCCTTTCCTTTCGCTGGGCAGACTCCCCGGCGGTGTTCATATCCACAGTTCTGGCAGCAGATCCTGAACTCTCCAGCGCCGGCACCGCCGGCATTCCAAGATGGCGATTTCCAAGATGGCGTCGTCGCTGACCAGACCGCCGGTGCACCAGTACGCACATTAGCATAATTCCGAATGAAATCAATGTCTTTACTTTCAACGTCTGATTTGGTGTCCTCCAACAGATCTGAACTGAAGTCACTCATTTCACACATATTTATGCACTTGACCAACGTTAACTCAGTAGTTTGAAGCAATTTGTTCCATAAATTCACATTTTTTACGCCAGCCACAATTCGATCGCGCAACAGCGACTCCTCCACCGCACTGTATTCACAATCTTTCACTTTGTCTCTTAACGCCGTGATGTACGTAGCCATATTTTCTGACGCTTGATTATGTGAATTATACTTGTAACATGTAATAATGATACTGCTCTTCCCGACACAGTAAACTTGAAATGCCTCAGTTAACGGTTTGATCTTGTCTTGATCGGCGAGAGCAAAAGTCATATTGGCAAATACCTTCTGCGCTTCCTCGCCAGCAACGTGAAGAAAGATGCAGCATTGCACTCGTTCTGTCTTCAATATGACACCTGCCGCCGTGGCGTATATGTCATATGCTCTGATCCATGTTTTCCAGTTCGATCGTGCGTTATTGCTGAGGACAAGCTGACCAGGCGGCCGCAAACCCGGCAAAGTATTTGCAGGCGGCATCCTTCCTCATCTGACACCATGTGAAAGTACGACGTCTGAACACTTTGACTTCTGGTTACTGAGTGGTTTATTCACGGCCTAGGGCACGCTTGACCCGCCTGCTAAACTTTCCATTATGTCATCTCATTTGCATATCTCTTTGCCCCCAACCCTGCATCTCGTTAACATATATTAACCACAGGTCTAGACGTCTATTACGCATATATCACAGTGTACAGACGACAGGTGAAAAAGCTGCATGCCTTCATGATGCGACATCTGCATTCAATCTTGAGGCTAACCTGGAAGGACAAAGTTACAAATAAGGAAATACTCGAATGGACGGGGCTGCCCTCTATGGAAGATCTTCTGATCAAAAAGAATCTCCGGTGGACTGGACACCTCATGAGGATGTCATCAGACAGGCTACCAAAGCAGATCCTCTATTCTCAACTGTCTTCTGGTTACAGAAAGAGAGAGCGCCCTCGTCTCCGGTTCAAGGATACCATCAAGAGAAACCTGAAGCTGAGAGGCATTAAGACCAACTCATGGATGCAACTCTCACAGCAGAGAGCTAAATGGAGAGCGGCAGTCAAGTAATGAAAGCAATCTTTGTCGCATCGCAACCGACAGCATGATGATGTTGATGAAAGGGCAATGCTGGATAAAAGATTAATATCTTAATTTATTATATATATTTTCTATATTTCAAACAAGAGCTGAAACTAGCACATTTCATAGCTGGAGCAAGTGTATTAGCATGTGCCATGTGCTTCTCGTGGGTTTGTTTTTCTTCCACGCATCCCACAATGCACCACACGGCTGGAATGACGATGTAGTCTATAGGATGGGAAAGTTTGACCGACAGCTAGTGGCCATTTTGAAAAATGCCTGCCACACCCACCAGGGTGCGAGTTTGTGATGGCCCAATATCCCGGTTTTCTTTGGTACATTAGTTGATTAAGTAGGGGAAATTTCAATTCTGGACAATTGATCTTCCTCATTCCACTGCTCCTTGCCCTATCCTAGTAATGCCAAGCGCCAGGATAGGTAGCAACAAGTATCAATTTTAAAGTCATTGTATAATATTACTGAATGCCCGGCCACTTTTGGGACACCAGATAATACTACAGAAACTCTCCCCTTCATATCACTTATCTATCAACTCATTAACCAATGCTAAGGAAGAATGAAGACAAGTCACACAGATAAACAGTGGAGAAGTTGTGCTTTAATAACACCAACTCCTGTCCACCTACCAGTGACCTATCATCCACACCCCTTGCCTTCTAGCCACACAAAATCTCATTACTACTTTAGCCTGTATAGAAGCAGTGCCTACAGCCCATGGGACAGGAGTCCTATGGCTGTGTACACACTCAATTGGAATAGATGAATTTTGATAGCATCAGACAGAGTGTCTGGGGTTCCTGCTCAAGAGTAGGTGTGTCTCACTCAAGAGCCAGGAGTAGAGTGATCTCTCTTCAGTGTGTCTGAAGCAGAGTCTAGAATAAGATCTCAGGTTTGAGGCTAGTGTGGTCAGAGGGCCAATGGGATGCAGGTGACTGGGCAGTCCACAGCCAGCCAATCAGGCACCTCCACAGTCAGGGTGGGTGGCACCCTCCCCCAGTAGGGGTGGCTGTCACTCAACCCAGCTGCAGGTGGTGCCCTGTGTGTATATGCAAATTAGGCTGGTGTGCACACCCAGTGGTCATGTAGGGACAGATAGCTGCATACAGTTACAATAGATCTCTGTTAAAATGGTCTTTTCTCCAATTGCACTCTTTATGGATGCATAGAGAAACATTTCAACAATCATGTACTGCCTCTTATATAGGAACATCTCTTCATTAATCTCAGGCATAATATATGAACATATATTGCACACAGCTTATATCATGTCATAATTAAGTGGGATATTATTACTTTTAGTTTATATAACATCATCCCCACTCCATCGACCAAGAATAATAATGCTCTCTGCCAATATCTAATTCTTAACCGAAAATCCGTATATTTTTACAATTGGTTTGTCTCGGCCAGGGTTCGAACCCGCGAGTTCCAATCCCACGACCTACCAGAATGGGAGGCGGATGCTCACCTCATTCGGCCATCGAGTTTTGTTCCCAATATATCTATTGTCGTGGGGGTGATGAAAATGGGAAATATTGTGCCTAGAGCGGGACTCGAACCCACATCTCTTTGCATTCCGGGCCAGTGTGCTAACCATTACACCACCTAGGCTCCCTGATATCAATACACTCCCCACGCCTACCTGTCTATGTGGTTACTTGCCTGAGAGGTCAGTGCAGACCACTACACTCGTCCCCCTGGAATTGTAAGTCTTGTAATGCTTACAATTACATACATACAGGCAATGCACTAACACATACATACACAGGGTAGGTTCAACAACCATACAGCGCAAAGCTTGTACAGGATCCTGATCACGGCAACCAGTGTCGTGGGGGTGATGAAAATGGGAAATACTGCGCCTAGAGCGGGACTCGAACCCACATCTCTTTGCATTCCGGGCCAGTGTGCTAACCATTACACCACCTAGGCTCCCTGATATCAATACACTCCCCACGCCTACCTGTCTATGTGGTTACTTGCCTGAGAGGTCAGTGCAGACCACTACACTATCAACATATCTGACAAATTTTGTGCTTTTATCACAAAGTAAACAATAGACTACATCATGGTTCTGACTATGCATGCGCTGAAAACGGCGTTGGGATCAAAGCAAAGGTGTACAGCCATTGAGTTTGCCGATACGCATAGGGCAAAACTGCCATTTTATTCAAAATAAATAGAAATACATAACAATTTGGCACAAACATGGACGGAAGGATGCAATATAATAATATAATGAATATGTTTAAGATACAACTCTCCAAATTAAGCATTTTGAGCTAAGAAACATACAATTTCAGTCACTTTACAGGCTGATGTTTACATCACCATTGATTAGCCAGAAGTAATTCTTGTTCTAAATATTAAAATGTCAAATGTGTCAACACAAACTTGTTTCAATGCCGAGAGCCAGGCTAGATAGCGACAAGTAACAATTTTTAAGTCATTGCTTTATCTCGGCCAGGGTTCTGACCCGCGAGTTCCAATCGCACGACCTACCAGAACGGGAGGCAGAAGCTCACCTCATTCGGCCATCGAGTTTTGTTCCCAATATATCTATCAACATATCTGACAAATTGTGTGCTTTTATCACAAAGGAAACAATTATTATGGTATGTTGAGCGATGCCGCCCCACTAGTGGCCTTGGACTGCGTGGGTGGAGGTGCAATTTTATCTCAGGTGTTGTTGATTAGCGGAGTCACAACAACCACGTGGCAAGTTCAGTGGTTATTGGAATTTTACGTCCTGGCAACATCTAAGGTCATATTAGGACGGGTACCGACTTGTGAAAGTGCACACTTATCACAACTTTATAGTAGTATCCCACTAGGAAATCAGGTCGCCGGCACCCTTGACCGGATATCCCACTCAGTCAGATTATCCTGACACTGAGCTAACCAGTACCAGGCTAGGAAGCGACAAGTATCAATTTTAAAGTCA
This sequence comes from Branchipolynoe longqiensis, assembly GCA_030323885.1. Taxonomy (NCBI): domain Eukaryota; kingdom Metazoa; phylum Annelida; class Polychaeta; order Phyllodocida; family Polynoidae; genus Branchipolynoe; species Branchipolynoe longqiensis. The sequence goes on along the minus strand of CM059192.1, from coordinate 2,650,089 downwards.
TTGGTTTAACTCGACCGGGAACTGAACTCCCGACCTTCCACACGCGAGCCCCGCGCTCTACCGATTAGGCCACGACGCCCGGTCCAAGTAGCAATTAAGTTGTCAACTTTTTTAGTTTTTTTTTACTAAAGTGTATTTTATTCATCGAATAAAAATATCACTTGTCAGCGTCAGCGCACTGGTTTTTCGGGCGTGGAATACAATTCCTTGATATATAAATGAAACTACTATCAGTTGTAATAGTAACTGCATGCAAATCATGTTTGATACTAAAAGTAGTATACATTTTATAAATAATTCAATTAGAAACACATATAGAAGGAAAACGTTTTTTTGTTCTTGAATGTAAAAATAATTTGGCCTGTAGGGGCCTATGGGGTTTGAACCTACAACACGAAACAACTTCAGATTACAAGTTCAACACCCTAACCAATAGACTACAGAGGCCACATGTAGCTGGTTGTCTCAGTTCAGGTTTTTTGTGTATAGGACGTCATATATACAAGGTGTATGTATGTATGTATGTATGTATGTATGCATGTATGTGTATATAGCATGACTAGTAGGCCTACTATAGAAGGGCCTACATAGTTGTATCTAATATAAGTAGATCAGCTAAAATTTCAAAACACAACAAACAGTATAAATTGAAGCTCTTTCAACAGATCTTGCTGAGACAAACTCAAATCTGTTGTAATTTTGAAAATATCTTAAAAGGGGAGAAAGATATGGCATTTCTAATGTCAGCTTAATTGTTCAATTTAGACTAGATTCACCATTATAATAAACTGTGACGCTTGCCACATTGTTACAGCTTTGTATGCTCTAAGTATTTTTATGTGTATTTTCGGTAAGATTAGGTTATGTTCTTTCCAGTGATATAAAATTTATGAAAATATTCCAATGGAAAAGTACTTTAATCATGGCTGGAGTCGTGATAGAGTCTTGGCGATGACTCAGCTGTGGTTATAACATAAATCCTGGTCGCCACCCAACCTCAAGGAGTGGCATTATAACCGCACATATAACCATCTGATTTCCAATGTATAACCGTAGCTATTCAGTGGCTACAAGATTCACTCCTTCTCATAGACCAAAGTACTTGTAGTAGGAGACAAAGCTGCCTGAGTAACTAGACCTACATATTCACTTGACTGTTACTTGTAAATATAATTAGAGAAACTATCCTATGTCAATCCAGAGTGTATGCGTTATGCTTCAGCTTTTCTTCACCATAGTTGCAAGTAGTCCTACTAATATTTCGATGGCAATGGCAAGGATATCTAGAGGTAAGGCTGGCCACATTCCTATACTATATCGAGTTAAGTGTGGCTCCAAAAACTGTGACAGTCGACTTCAGTACTGCGATGCAACAGTTCCAAGTTCCGAGTGGTGTCGGGAATGTACAACCATCTGCAATAGCATTGGAGTGGCAGAACAGTGCCGGTCGGAATGCCGAGGTAAGGCTACATTAGATAGAAGATTCACCCTTGCTCCAGTATCAAATGGCTACTCATATCGGCACAGAGTTGGTGAAATGAGCGAGATTACAAAAAGACAAGATGGCGGCGATAAAACTTGATCGGTTTTATTTGATAGTTCCTTTTAAAGCTGCATAGTCCGATGAAATATCAAATTTTCAAAACCAAACCAATTATCTAAATTTGATTTCATATATCTAACTTAGATACTGATGCACTTATTAAAGGGACCAGATATAGGTCACTGAGACACTACCCGTACTCCGACAAATGATCTCCAAGCATACGTTTGCCAGTTTTCAGTTTATGCAACTACATATGTGGGGGGAGAGTGCTGACATTGGTTGATTCTGTTGTGTTTTATTTGGTCCAGCAGCACTGACACTTTTAGACAACCATATAGAGACAATATTTTTAGAAATTGCAATCTAAAATGATAAATATAAAGTACAAATGTTTATTTATCATAACCAGCTACTTTTTGTGTGAATAATTGATTAAATCATGTAGATTAATATGCATTAAAAGTTGAATTGAGAGCTTTCTGTGGCTGCCATCTTGGTGGTTGCCATGTCTTCCCCTGTGTGTGGGGAACCCCTCTAGGTCATGTGATGAGGGAATCCCACCTATGATGTCATTCATACATCACATACCTCAACTCTAGTCTCACATGTTCAGTGGCATGAACTGAACAAACTAAGCAAAGGTATGTTTGGAGAGCTTTTGATGATGGATTTGTTTGTATCTGGGTGAGGTATAACCGGCGTTAAGCATTTGTTTCTGGGTAGAAGGCAATACTGAGTCAATTTAACAGAACATGTTATTGCAGAAGTCTATGGAGTTTTGACAAGCTTGCCAAAACTAATTTTCCATATTTGCATCAAACTATCTCAAAAGTTTACCATTTAAATTAAAAGTAACTTTGAACTAATGTAAAGTAGATACTAGTGATTTTTTTTTTTGATTTTTTTTGGTTCAAGTATTTATTCATCGAATAATATCTTTTGTCAGCGCCAGAGCACTGGTCTTCCGGCCGTACAGTACAATTCCTTAATACATAAATGAAACTACTATCAGTCGTAATAGCGACTGTATGCAAATCCCGTTTGTTACTAAAAGTATTATACATTTTATAAATGAAGTATCAGCTGTAGTAGTAACTGCATACTAAAAGTATTATACATTTTATAAATGAAGTATCAGCTGTGTACAATTCCAGTATCATGCATAAATGAAACTACTATCAGTTGTAATAGTGACTGCATGCAAATCCTGTTTGTTACTAGAAGTACTATACATTTTATAAATGAAGTATCAGCTGTAGTAGTAACTGTGTACAAATTCAGTCCAACAAAGTATCATGCAAATTCAGTCAACAATATGTATTACATGGGTATAGAAAGAAATATATCAAAATATATATACCTATTTTCAAATACATGCACAGTATATATGCAAATCAGTGGGTCCGATCACAATTAATATGCTGGTATCCAGCAAATACCTACACTGATTTTCCCATAAATGTAAGTCATCATATACTGAAGGATATGGTATGATGGTGACAAGAACACTAGATGTCAATGTGTATGATGTTAATTTTGCAATACTGTCATTTAATTAGTAATTGTTAGTTCTTTGTATTGTATGATTTGATGAATGGAATGGGGGTCTGAGATTGTATTGGGGATAAAAAGGTACTAGGTACGTACTGGACGTTGTAGCAGGGGTGGGTAGGGGCTTAGCTCACTGGGCCATGTAGTGAATTTGAGACCATTTGTATGTATGTGTACAGGGGTCAAGGCAAGGGTGGCTTTTAGGATACCTGCAACTGTGTATGGGTCTGACAGGCCTGTTGTACTTTTATTAAGTTTTTGAATTCAAGGAGACTTGTGGACCGTCTTGTCCTCACTGGGAGTTTATTCCATAATGTACCACCTCTGTAAATCGGTGCTTTAGTCAGCTTGTTTGTTAGTGGCTTGGGCATTTTTAGGAGTGTAGCATCACTCTGTCTGGTGACTCTGTTTGTATGGTCAACATATTGCTTGTCATTCGATCTTTTATACATGAGAGTGAGGAGATGTGAGTCCCTCCTTTGGCTAAGGTAGCTGATTTGTGCTTTGGTATGCATTTCCTTTTCATTTGCTTTGGTATGCATTTCCTTTGATCGATCTAATATATTTATCTCAGAAAAAATACAGAAATTTAAAACCATCGGACTATGTTTTATTATATTTATCAAATCAGAAGTAGCGGATAAATATAAAGATGTATGTGAAGAATATATTGTGCTTCTTAAATTAAGAATTTACCAGCTCAGTTCATTTCCCCAGCAAGTCGAAATTTTTCGCGAGTTTTTCTAATGGATTGGTTTTCACCCCTGTACTTTTCTGCTATTATTTGGAATGTTTTCACTTTTCATTCCCATGTCACAAAAGTGATACACGTATCGAGCATTGTCATTGATTGTGAAACAGTGAAAATGGTCGCAAGACACTGTTGTGTGCCGATGTGTGCTGGGGTGTAAGGGTTGGTTGGTTGTTGGGAGTCTTACGTCCTGGCAACATCTAATGTCATATCAGGGCGGGGAGTGGTGTATATAGGTGCGTGTGGTAGGGGTACACAATAGAGGGTATGCACTGACGTCACACTAAATGGAAGTGCGGCCATTGTGGCAATACAACCACAATAACAAACCCAACAAACTCAATGCATTGTCAATGGCAGTGAGCAATCTTCATCCAGAAAATGTGAAATATCTCTAAAATTACACCACCTAGGACCAAGTCGCTTGGAACACATATAGAAAACATATTCAACGAAAAGATTGTATTAAATTTATAAGGTTAGGGTTCTGCATTTCTATTAATTTTGAATAAAATAGAAATTTTGCACGGCGCGTACCGGCAAACTCAATGCATTGTCAATGGCCGTGAGCAATCTAGATACAGAAAAAGTGAAATATCTCTAAAACCAAACCACCTAGAAGCAAACCGATTGGAACACATAGAAAACATGTTGAACGAACAGATTGTATTAAATTTATAAGGTTTGGGTTCTGTATTTCTATTAATTTTGAATAAAATAGACGTTTTGCACTGAGCGTACTGGCAAACCCAATGCATTCTCAATGGTGATATCGCCACAATGGCCGCGGATCCGGTTGATGACGTCAAGGGAATACCTTCTATAGATAGCCTAAATAGGCAAAATCTGAAGCGAATTAGACAAATCGAATCATATGATTCGATTTAGTTTGAAAGTGTTTCGCGTTCACACGGGCAGTGCTTTGAATCGGTTTAAAGCGGAAGTGGATATCTGCGCATGAGCAAGTCCAGGCTAACCAGCGCCATTTTGGGTTCGACGATGCTGGCACCAGAGAGTGTGGGTTCGACCTAGATATGTAATGACTGAATCGTATTGGTTTGGAACGGTCAAAACTTCTGCTGGGCAGTGAAACCCTAAAAATAAATGATAACAAAAATATCTGTGCACCTCTAGCAGGTTCATAGACCAAATTATAGTATATAGATCGACGTGCTTAGTCCGCATCACGTAAGTCGGTTGCGTCCACACGGGCAAAATTATCCGCATCACAGGAATCGATTCACGTAGACTACCTCGCTTAGGTGGTTTACAGGATCCGCATCACGTGAGTCGAATCAGCCCTAATCCGCCTCAGACGTGCGTTCACACGAGAAATGTGATGCGAACTATACAAGTCGCTTTCTACGAATCGATTTACATTGCCCGTGTGAACAGGGCTTATGTTATCGCTACCTAGCCTGGCGCTCGACATTGATATTGTTTGGTTAGTTTTACGTCCTGGCAACATCTAAGACCATATCAGGACGGGTGGCATTACTAGGATAGGACAAGGACTTGTTGGCTCAGTATCAGGATAATGTGACTGAGTGGGATATTGGGTCATGGTGTGGTGGCCTGGTCTCCCAGTGAGGTGACACTAAAGCATCCGTGAGTGCACACTGTCACAAGTCGGTAAGCTACCCATCCTGATATGACCACTGATGTTGCTAGGATGTCAAACCCCAAACAAATCATTCCGGAATTCGACTCCCACAACATGCCACAGGTGAAGTGGAGCAGCACTGACAGAGAGCTTCTGGATACCCCTAGAGGGAAAATGGCGGAATTTGCGAGCTAAAGTGCTAAATATACTATTCAAATGCTTATTTCTCATAAACAACTACTTTTGGTGTGAATAATCTATTAAATCATGTGACTTAATGAACTTTAAAATTTGAATTGAGAGCTTTCTGTGGCTGTCATCTTAATGGTGCCCCTGGATTCCCTTGTCTGTGGGGAACCCCGCTAGCTCATGTGATGAAGAAATCCCACCGATGATGTCATCTATACAGTTGGTTTGTTGTTTTACGTCCTAGCAACATCTATGATCATATCAGGATGCGTACCGACTTGTGACAGTGCACACTCATGGTGACTTTATAGTGCTGCCCACTGGGAAACCAGGCCGCCGGCACCATGACCCAATATCCCACTCAGTCACAATATCCTGACACTGAGCTAACCAGTCCTTGCCCTATCCTATTAATGCCGAGTGCCTGGCTGGGAAGCGACAAGTATCAATTTTGAAGTCATTGGCTTGACTCGACCGGGAATCAAACTCCCGACCTTCCGCACGCGAGGACCGTGCTCTGCCGATTAGGCCACTGCGCCCGGTGTCATTTATACACGAATACATTACAGACCTCAGCACTCACCCCTCACATGTTTGGTTGCATGAACCGAATAACTAAAGGCCCAGTCACACCTCACCGGATTGAGCAACGGACAGAATTGTCTAGTTCGGTGGTGATAAGTATCAAAACGTATTAAAATGTGTCAAAGTGTTGCGAAGGCCGGCAGACGAACGGACATGAAACGGACATGAAACGGACAGCCAACGGAAGAAACAAACTCAAACTGGACAAGAACCGTAGACGTCAGTCCGGCGGCATCCGTTCTTAGTTTTGTGCATGTTCAAAACTTGTACAGACACAAAACGGACTTTGTTCGCTTTCTGTCCGTTTCCCCCAATCCGGTGAGGTGTGACTGGGGCTAAAGCAAATGTGTGTCTGCTGAGCTTTTGTCAGTTTTGATACTGGAATTGCTCTAGTGTCGGTGATGAGAACTATTCAGAGTTTGTTTGTCGCTGGGTGAGCTATATACCGGGTGACTTTAAGTTTAAGTATTCTTTTTATGTTATTACTTTAGTTGATGAGGCAGAAGATATTTTAACCACACACAATTGATCTTCCCCATTTCACTGATCCTGGTCTTATCCTCGTAATGGTAAGCATTAGGCTAGGTAATGACAAAATATACATTAACTCATTAGTTTTACCCAGACCGAGTTTTCAACTCATTCAGTCACCACGTCTGGTTCTACATTAACTCCGCCATTTTATAATATCTGTAACAAGTATCTAGCTTAATGGAAAGTGTTCGAACAATGCAGAATGTTATGCTAGTACTTTTTTTAAATTTCAGATTACCTTGTTTACGCCAAGGAGAGTGCCGAGCGGAGTAAGTACTTTAGTCATCGATAATAATAGTCGCTAAGCATAGTTGCAAATCCATCCCATAATGCTCTCTGGCGGATTTCAACTACAAATTTCATCGTTTATCTTGATAGGAATTTGTCAGTTTGGTTTATTGCGCGGTTTCACTTTGAACATCTCAGCTAGTAGTGGAATACGTAGCCAGGATAGATGAGATCCATAAGCATATTCAGCGCTGTAAGGAGCGTGACAACCAGCCACGTTTGAACTCGTTTGAGCCCGTTTTAACTTGCCGGAAATAGACTTTCCTCTTCTCGTGTTTGCGAGAACTCAGTGAAGTAGATTAGTTATCCACGTTATTGATAGATTATAGAACAGAAATACTTGACAATAAACATTAACTTTTTTATAACTACAAAATGATGTCTATTTCAATTATCATGTTGTGTTCTTTTTTATTGCAAATGGCGGCCCCCATAAGGGGTGGCCATTTGCAATCGAAAAGAACAGCTCTGATTGGCTCAAATTATGGAAAGATCCCATTATTTCTTTTAGTAGTTTCTTGTTCAGACATAGTTACACAGATATATATGTATCTTTTGCACAGATTAAAGTGCTTGAAGTATATTTTTAATTTATCTACATCGACTTCTGTTTAAATCACACAATATCAGAACTTAAAGAATGGGAAACTATTCCTGCAAGGGTATGCTCAATATGGGACAGTGGTCACCCGTTTTTCCCCCTTTCCTCGCTGTGGACCCTTCTCACGAGATCACCATTCCGACTGCGCATGCGCTGAAAACGGCGTTGGCAGCAAAACGAATGCGCCTGGCCATTGAGTTTGCCGATATGCGTAGTCCAAAACTTCGATTTTATTCAAAATTAATAGAAATACATAATAATTTGGCATACACATAGATGCACACATGCAATATAATGATATAATGAATATATGTAAAACAAAACTAGCCATAGTTAAGCATTTTGAGCTAAGAAACATACAATTCCACACAAAACAATCAGTCACTTTAACGTTTAAGACTGATATCCACAACACCATTATTAATTCTTGTTATAACCAATGTCTGATTAACACTACTCATTTTCTAGCCCTACATATGTCATTAACCATAGGATATGAATAAAAACATGAATACAATAAGTAAAATCGACTAGTCTGAGTGCTGAGATTTGGCTAAGTCTAAATGCACATGGCATTAGATGTGCTGATTATAATTATGTAAATGCAATGCTGGATAAAAGATTAACATCTTAATTTATTATATACATATTTTTAGTTGGAATTCTACATTTCAAACTAGAGCTGAGATGAACTGAAACTATCACATTTCATAGATGTACCATCAGGGGTGTAGCTAGGTTTATGCGCGTACGCCAAAACGTCCACATCGTTTTGTCAAAAATAAATAAAATTAAAAAATAATAAAAAGAGAGAGAGAGAGGGAGGAGGCATGTAGTAGTCCGGAGTGTCGAAAACTCAAGTCTAAAATGTGTCAAATCCGCCAGCTCGGGTTGAATACGCTCGGGGTGGACAAAATGGTGGCTTAATCTAAAACGTAATTTTTTTTTTCAATAACCGATGTATGTACAGCAAAATAGGATTTAAAGTATTTTATGATTGTTGAAGCTGACAAGCTAGGTTATTAAAAAAAAAAGTATTAAAACAACATGTCGGAGTTGTACTGGTAGCGGTGATCCTACAGGTACCAGCACAGATGTGACGTCATCGCTCCTAGCAAACCCGAGCCAAGAGGTGGATTACTGGGGTCGGGTCCTTTTGCACACAGCACTCCACTCGCGGTGTTCTATTTGAAATTCTGACGACGCCGGTGAGCCGAGTCGCCAGGTGATGCGGATTCCGAGGGACACCTGGGCCGCGTTCAGAACCGTCTCTGAGGCGCCTCGGCGACGTCTCGGCGATGCTTTTTGGTCTATTAGCGTTCAGGGTCCGTCTCGGCGACGTCGCCTCCCTTTTCAGGTTGGAGACAAAAAGCGCCTCGAAAATGGCCGCCGCCTATGGGGGCGGCCATTTTCGAGGCGACCAACTGCTGTTGTTGTTCAGACTAGCCTGACGTCACGGGTGCCTCCGAGGCGCCCCCGAGACGGACCCTGAACGCGGCCCAGTTTGCCAGGGACACTTCCATTCAAATGCATTGTTAACAGCCGTGAGCAAATCTTCATACAGAAGAAGTCAAATATCTCTCAAATTACACCATCTAGAAACAAATCGCTTCGTACACATATAGAAAACATCTTTACCATAAAGACTATATTAAATTTATAAGGTTAGGGTTCTTGATTTCTATTAATTTTGAATAAAACTAACGTTTTGCACTGCGCATACCGTCAAACTCAAGGCATTGTCAATGGTCGTGAGCAATGTTCATACAGAAAATACAGAAGAAGTCAAATATCTCTCAAATTACACCATCTAGAAACATCTTTACCAAAAACATTATATTAAATTTATAAGGTTAGTGACGATGCTGTTCGATTTTGACGCTTGTGCAGAAGCGATGTGTCCCTCGCAAACTGGTGTCCCTGGGAAACCGCAACAACGGGTCGTGTTAATCGATTACGGCCTCTTGGCTGGGGATGGATAGGAGCGATGACGTCACATTTGCGCTGGTACCATCCTGCAGGATCACAGCTAGCAGTACTAGTCATACATGTTTTTTTTGTTGTATTAATGAAATGGAAATATAACTAAACTATGCCATCATAAAATACTTTAAATCCCATTTTGTTGTAGTTCTGTTTGTTTGGTGTTGTTTTACGTCCTAGCAACATCTAAGGTCATATCAGGACGGGTACCGACTTGTGACAGTGCACACTCATGGCGACTTTATAGTGCTGTCATTTTTAATTCATTGGTTTGACTCGACCAGGGTTCGAACCCATGACCCCACCATCTACCAGCACGGGAGACGGACGCTCTAACTCATTCGGCCATCGCGTCTGGTCCTAGATAAAAGTTTCACCCGGTACTTGTAGTACATGGGTGAAGACCAGCCTTATATAAATACGGGCGAAAATAGCGTTAGTATGGAACAAGAAGTAGAATGCCTGGCACCACTGGCAAATGGTTACTTATATCAGAACAGAGTTGGTGAAATGGGAGAGAATGCAAAAAGACAAGATGGCGGCCACAGAAAGCCGTCGATTTCACTTTTAAATCTTATTAAACTAGATATTACATTATATTTTTCAACTCAAAGGTAGCGGGCTATCAATAAGAGATATGTAAAGAATAACCAAAAAACCCACAACCCCCACCAAAACACCCACCAACCAACCACACCCCACACACAAAAAAAAAAAAAAACCCCCACACCCCACAAAACAACACCCAGCTGTAGATATGCGCATGCGCCAAAAAGTGGCTCGGCACCGGAGTTGATTTACGATTACGCCCTGTAAGCATACGCTTAATTGATATTCCTCCACCAGATGGCTCCACCATCTGATGCGCGAAAAGGACCCGAGTCTGTAGGATATGCGCATGCGCCAAAAAGTGGCTCGGGTCACCGGAGTTGATTTATCGATTACGCCCGTTGTAAGGCATACGCTTAATTGATTCCATTCCTGGCCACCAGATGGCTCCACCATCTGATGCTCGAAAAGGAAGAAGGCAAGGCGGGGGTGGGAAGAAAAAGGTGTTTTATTAACGCCTCAAACAGAGCATACAGAGGAAAGGAACAAAGCAAGGAAGGGCTCATGAGGAGCAAATAACAGGCTCGGGAGGAGCAATGCAGTGAAGGGCTCATGAGGAGCAGAAAAGATAAATACAACAGCGGCTCATAAGGAGCAATGTCAGAGTTCTGGTAGAGGGGGGGCCGAGGAGCCCTCCGCCGCAGAGGGAGGAGGGTAGAGGAGGGAAAGTTGGGTGGGTGGGTGGAGGAAAAGAAGGCAGAGAGCTGGAAGGCGGCAGGAGGGCGAGTGCCTGAGGGAGGCCGGCGGGCGGCCTTATAAGGGAAGGGGGGGGGCGCGCGACAGCAGGTGAGTTGTGAAAGCTGCCGGCCCGGGGGAGGGGAGGGAGGGTGAGCAGCGGGCGTCGGGTGAGGCGCGAATGCTGCGCGACACGGGGGGCGGGGGAGGAAGCGGCGCGCGGCGGCGTCGGGTGAGGTGTGAGCGCAGCGCGACAGCCCGGGGCGGGGGAGGGTCTCTTCCTCTCCTCGCATCAAGCGTAATGCTTCGCATTACGACCGATGCGCGAAAAGGAAGAAGGGAAGGCGGGGGTGGGAAGAAAAAGGCGTTTTATTAACGCCTCAAACAGAGCATACATAGGAAAGGAACAAAGCAAGGAAGGGCTCATGAGGAGCAAATAACAGGCTCGAGAGGAGCAATGCAGTGAAGGGCTCATGAGGAGCAGAAAAGGTAAATACAACAGGAGCTCATAAGGAGCAATGTCAGAGTTCTGGTAGAGGGGGTGCCGAGGCGCCCTCCGCCAAAGAGTAAGGAGAGAGCTCGAGGCGCGCCCGAGGCGGGGGCACGTGGCGCCCGAGGTGGGGGCCCGGGGAAGCAGGTCTGGTTGAGAGGAGGGTCCGGGGCCTACGTGGAGGGGGGAGCGGGCGGCCAAAAGGGGGAGGCCCGCTCCCGAGGCCTGGGGGAGGAGGTCCGGCGAGGGTCCAGCAGGGGGGCAGCGAACTCCTCAGGGCTGGGCGGGGTGGGAGTCGGGGCCGGGCCAGGCGGATTCATGAAGGCGGTGTCGTGAGGGTCGGTGGCTGGGCTGTCTGGGGAGGGTCCCTCGTAAGGCTGGGCTGTGTCGTCTGAGGTGTGAGGTGCGAGGTGATGGTCCCCGGCTTCGTCTGGGCGGCGTTTCGATCGGTGTTCGCTGGGGGGGTGTCGGTGGACGTCGCGGGGCTGTCGGCAGTGGTTGGGGTGAGGCGCCGGGAAGGGCCCCCCGGGCCGGCCGGTGGGGGGGGGCGGCGGATCAAAAATCCACCGAGGCGGCCGGGGTCTGGCGCTCACGGGCTTGCTTGGTGCGGCATCCGGCCTCGCTGTGCATTGTTAATATGCGCCGTACGTTGGCGCAATAAGCACAGACGTGCCGGCGCCTGTCTCCCACCTCGCCGTGGGCCTCCCCGAGGGGGGCCCGATCGCACGAGGCGGTTTTGCGGTTCCAAGCGGAGCAGGGGGCCCCGTGAGCGTGCCTATCGTAGGCGGTGCGGGTGTCGACTTGCTGCCGCGGCAGGTGTGCGCCTCGGGCCCCGTCGTCGCCTCGGGGAGCTGTAGTTGCCGGGGTGGGGAGGGAGTCGATGGTCAGCATGCTGTCGACTCGGATCATGTTGAGGGCCACGGGGTCGTGCCACCCTTGGGGGAGCCTCCCGTCCGCGATCCATGCGAAGATGGTCTCTGAGTACCGCCGGACAGCCGACCAAGGGTGGACGAGGTTGTCCCTCATGATGGTGAGGTGGTGGTGGTGTAGGCCCTGGAGAGAGTGGGCGGGAAACGAGGGGTGGTTGACCAGGGTGAGGAGGGTGAGGTGATACTCGTCCTTAGTGGCCTCACCCAGTTTCACGGGTTTCCGTCCCGGGCCCCTCTCTACCAGGTCGGAAGGGAAGACATAGCCTGAGGGGACACCTCGGCGCCGGACGGTGTGGTGCGCCTCGCCGGAGGCCAGGATCTCGCGGACTGCGTCGGCCACGGATGCTGGGCTGTGCTCCACCGTCTCCTGGCAGTAGGCGGGCGGCGGGGCCGAGGCGGCGGCGAGGCGGTTGTACCCCTCGTACTGCGGATGCACCGCCCCGGGCAGAGTCGCTTGAGGTGGTGGAGGCGGTCGGCTCCCGATCGCGGCGTGGGCCCGAGGCGCTGGGCCGGGCGGCAGGGTGTAGACGGCCTCCCGCATTGAGGCGGGCTGGGGGCTGTCCGGGTCTCCTCGGGCGACCTCGGTCTCGACGGCCTCCAGGCGGGTAGAGAGCCGGCTGATCGCCTCGAGGAGGAGGGCGGTGTTGCTGGAGGGCCGGCCCGAGGGGGCCGAGGGTGAGGCCGGGGCCGAGTAGGGTGCGGAGCCTCCCGGCGTGGCCATGACGGTAGTCCTGGTGCTCCTCCGGCTTTTCCCTTTTCCGCGCCCGGGCATGATGGATCGGTCCGAGGAGGAGCGGCGGTCCGAGGTGGAGCAGTCAAGAGAAGAGGGGGCAGAGAGCTGGAAGGCGGCAGGAGGGCGAGTGCCTGAGGGAGGCCGGCGGGCGGCCTTATAAGGGAAGGGGGGGGGCGCGCGAGACAGCAGGTGAGTTGTGAAAGCTGCCGGCCCGGGGGAGGGGAGGGAGGGTGAGCAGCGGGCGTCGGGTGAGGCGCGAATGCTGCGCGACACGGGGGGCGGGGGAGGAAGCGGCGCGCAGCGGCGTCGGGTGAGGTGTGAGCGCAGCGCGACAGCCCGGGGCGGGGGAGGGTCTCTTCCTCTCCTCGCATCAAGCGTAATGCTTCGCATTACGACCAAGGCTCGCCTAGGCTATTAGCAGAGAGCGTGTATATCTGTTTATATACACGCTCTCTGCTATTAGTTTACAATAGAGGGAGTGCATGTGACGTCATCACTCAGCGGTTAGCCATCTTGGAATACACTTAATACCACCCATGGCGCCCCCTGTCTTATACCAAGAACACTATGGCCACCACTGGGCCTATCTATAGTCAAAGACTTTATAATACTAAGACGGCTCACTCCCTATCTCTCCAATGATAATGTAAATTTCGCAGTGCCACCTTGTGGTGGGTTTGATCAGCCCATCTGCTGGTTGGAGTTTCACATGTAAACACATACAATTATATTATACATGAGATAGGTAAGTATGAATACACATCAATATGAAATTGTTATACACAAATACACATCATCAGCATCACCATCATCACACATCTTTCACATTCATATACATTTATACATATAATATAGCACCTGTTTAACCAAGAGAACAGCAAGCGCACCAAGTGGTGGGTTTGATCATTTTGATTACACAGTACAGGCTGAGTGAGCCATCTTAGTATTATAGGGTCTTTGCTATAGTCAGGGCCGCCGAAGTATGTGGTGCCACCTAGCAGATACTGCCCAAACCTTTCTAATTCTTTGACACAGCATCCAAAGTGTCAACATACTGTGCTTTATCAACGATGTGAGGCTACCTGATTACAAAAATACTTCCCCTCCATCAAAAAACCCTTTCCCCCAACTTTTGAGGCCAAACTGCTCAAACAGTGACTAGTAAACCTCAACAAATTGGTAAAAAAAAACCACAATGTAAGCACTTCCAAGCCTTTCATATGTAATCCAATATGGCCACCGGAAGTTGTTTGTGATGTCATTCCACCCCCTCTATACATAAGCTTGTGCACTGTTGTCATTGGATAAAAGGAAAGCGGTGGATCACGATATGTAAAAGCTGCCGAAAATGTGTCTCACGGTTCATAGCATTGGATTGGTTCTCCTACCGTAACCTTTCCTACCTGATGTTGATTCAAATTCATTAGCCACAATCCAAGTGTATATGTTTCCCCTCAACATGTACAAGCCACAGTGTTCAAATGACATAATATCAAGGCATGTTTATACCAAATAAGTTTGCAGTGATAGAGTTATTGAAATAAATCCTCCATGTTTGAATGTACTGTTTGTACCACCTGACTACATCAGCCAATCAAAATGACCTAGACTGGACTCTATCAAAATGGCTGACATGTGGATATGTCAATCCAGATTTTAAACTTGATGCATCTATGAATATAATTGACTAAGCAAGGCAAAATTTGGGGGTAAATACATCCAGGTAGCTGAAGAATATATGTTGCTTCTTTGATTGTGGAATTCATTTCCCCATTTTTTTCTCCAGCTTTTATATAGGGTTGGTTTTCACCATTCTTCTTTTATCTATTGTTGTCATGAACTGGCATTGTGCGTGATTTTATTGTTTGCTTCCGCTGTCTTTGCCAGGAGAGCTGCTGGATCAATTTCAAAAGGCCACTGACTTCCATATCGTAATAGGTGAGGACATTATGTGTAGTACAGGTGAAAGAGGCATGTTATCGAAACTTTGTGCGTTGGGGTGGGGGTAACACCCCCATCACACCAAACTAGTTCTCAAAACCTCCGACCCCATTCTAAAGCCGTGGTCACACGGGCAAAATGTGAGGCGAATCAGGCAAATCGAATCGGGTGAGGCGAATTAGCGGCCCGTCCACACGGGCAGTACTTGGGCCGGAAATTGAATGCTGCGCATGAGCAAGTCCAGTGTGACCAGCGCCACCACAAGAGAGTGGATTCGACCTAGATATGTATTTAATTAATCGTATTGGTTTGGAACGGTCAAAACTTCTGCTGGGCAGTGAAACCCTAAAAATAAATGATGAAAAAAATATCTGTGCATAGATAGCAGTTTCATTAATTAAATTATATAATATGCGCTTTTGATCGACCGGAAAGTCAACAAACTGAGGTGTTGACTGCGCATGCGTGTGAGGTGCTTAATCCGCTTCAGAGCATCCACACGGGAAAAATAAATCGACTCAGAGAAATCTACTCGCGTAATGCATCTCCACAAGTGGTTTCCAGTATCAGGATCACAGGAATCGATTCAGCCCTAATTCGACTCAGACGCCCGTTCACACGCGAAATGTAACGTGAACTAGGCAAGTCGCTTTCGGTGAATCGATTGACATGGCCCGTGTGACCACGGCTTAAAACTGGCTGTGGTCGGGGTAGAACGTGGCCACCAGAAAACTTTGAGCACGGTCAAAGTTCTGGAGCACCCTTCCGTCCTAGCCCATCCATGCAGTTAGTAAAAAGACCGTAGAAAGTTGCTATTATGTCCACTCCGTTTGCACACAGTTTGAGCCCGTTTGGCATCATTTTCAAGAACGTAGTGAGAACTACTTTGGTGTGATGGGGGTGTAAGGGGCATTCCGAGTGCACGGCCCAAACCACAAGGGAGTAAAAAGAATGTGTTATTTAACGATGCCGCTAGAGCGCATTGATTTTTATCATCGGGCTATTGAACATCAAACGAAATAGCGAATGGTAGACAGGAAGTGTGAACACTTATTTGTCTCTCATTTTTGCTTGAGTGCAAGTAAATAAGCAACACAAGGAATAATTAGTAGCATGTGGTGGAATAGGGATCAAATTTCCATGGATCATCAGCCCATGCTTTTTCTAATTTATTCTTGAATGAATTTATTGAATTGGCATCAAAAACATTTTGTGGGAGCCTGTTCCATATATTTATGATCCTGTTTGAGAAACTGTGTTGCCTTAACTTTGAAATGGCTCTGGGTTTTACTAGTTTGAGAGTATGGCCCCGACTGCCTTCTCTTTTATTCAAGGTGAAAAATTAGTTCATATCTATTTTATCAAAACCTTTCATAATTTTAAATACTTCAATTATGTCACTTCTTTTCCTTCTGTAGGAAAGGGTAGGAAGTTTCAATTCCCTAAGCCTTTGTTCATAGGGTAAGTCCTTTATAACTGCAACTAATTTTGTTGCACGTCTCTGAACCTTTTCGATCTCCAGAATATCTTTCCGAAAGATTGGGCTCCAAATTTGTGGACAGTATTCCAACATATGGTCATTCTGACATATTTCTTTGGAGGAAATCCACTGTTTCCACTCTACCGATTAGCAGCAAGGGGTCTTTTATATGCACTTTCCCATCGACAAGACCACAGCCTTTGATGAGCCAGTTGTGGACCACTGGTTGGAATGGAAAATAGCCCAAACCGCAAATGTGTCCACCGAGCAGGATCGATAGGATGACCGACACCTTCATAGGTGGAAACTCTACTGCCTGAGCTATGTCCTGCTCCTCCGCAAGGGAGTGGAATTAAAATAATAATAATACAATATTTATTTCCACATGATCATTGTACACTAGCTGATATTTATATCAGTAATTTTTCACATGAAAAATGAGAAAGCAGAAGTACAAAACTTATCATATCAGGCTGGGTACTGGGGGAGCAGGAACCAAACATCAGGGGAGAGCAGGGTCCGGACAGCACTGGGGATCATCACCAGGCAAACAGGGGAGAGTGGGACCCGAACAACAGGGTGAGTGGGACCCGAACAACAGCGGAGAGTGGGACCCAAACAACGGGGAGAGTGGGACCCAATCAATACAGGAGAGTGGGATCCAAACAACAGGGAACAATAGGACCCAAGTAAATGGGAGAGTGGGACCCCAAAAACACGGGAGAGTGGGACCCAAATAAGAGGAGGAGAGTGGGGCCCAAATAAGAGGAGAAGAGTGGGACCCAAACACCAGGGGCGAATGGGACCCAAATAAAATGGAAGAGTGGGACCCAGACAACATGGGAGAGTGGGACCCAAACAACACGGGAGAGTGGGACCCAAATAACAGGAGGAGAATGGGACCCGAGTGGGACCCGGAGAGTGGAATTGGCCACCCCCCCTCCTTCACCCCTCAGCCCATACAGATACCTTTCAATATTTCATCCATGCATGTGATTCCAAGTGTTGGTTTGAGGCCTGAGCGTGATTTTCTCGTTTTCAGTCTCATTGTTTGTGGTCATCTCCCTACTGCTTGTGAGCCTCATCTTGTTCCTTTGGAAATACAAGAAATGCTCCTGGAAACGGAATAGGTCGAGGGAGCTTACCTCGCCAAGTAAGTCCTGATTAGTTACATAATGTTGTAGGGGGTGATGAAAATGGGAAATATTGCGCCTAGAGCAGGATTCGAACCAACATCTCTTTGCATTTCGGGACAGTGTGCTAACTGTTACACCACCTAGACTCCCTGATGTCACCACACTACCCACGCCTGCCTGTCTATGCAGCTCCTTGCCTGAGAGGTCAGTACAGACTACTACAGTATTAAGAACTTTTTTGGGGGGGTGATGCTATATTTATGCTGCCCATAAGGGTTAAGTCTAATGACTTGTTTGCGCCGCTAGACAGTAATAGTCTCAGAGCACTGGTCTTCCAGCGGTTCAGTAGAATCTGTTGGTAAGTAAATGAAACTATCACTTTCAATAATAACCACATGCAATTCCTGTTCGATAGTAAAAGTATTATATGTAATATAAATTAACTATTAGTTGTAATAGCAAGTGCATACAATTACAGTTCAATAAAAGTATTATGCATTTGGTGAATATGCATCGCATGATCTTGCATTATTCTCGAATTTTCTTAAAACATTATCCCTGTAGAAAGTTTATATTTCTGTTGAATGGGAGAAAAAAAGCTTTAATTGTGCATCCTAGCCCTGAAAGTAATATGTACTTATTAGCCATGTTTTAAAAATGACCAAAAGATCACTTTCATCCCTGTATTGATATGCTCTCTAATATACATTTGTTAAATTCCCCCCCTCCCCCCCCCCCACATCATCATTGTACATACAAGTTTATATTTATATCAGTAATGTTTCACATGAGAAAGGACAAAGCAGAAGTACAAAACTTATGAGGTACTTTCCCCATTTAAAAATAACACATGTAGACCTACATTACTAACAACATAGAAATCTTCTTTTTTTTAAAAGAAAACAAAGTAAAAAGTATATTAACATTACCTTCAAAACTGTAAATTGCATATCATTGTTTATGTACTAGACTGCTATGTATTTTCACTCTGGTAAAGCATAAAGATTTTGTTTTATACATTCGTAGAAATATATAGATCTTTTTTGAACATTCAAGTAAATTCCATATTTTTAGACCACATATAGTGAAACTCTTTTTATTCTTTTTTTTCCTCAGATTTTGACGTCAACGAGGACAACCATCAGTCAATTAGTATGTATAGATCTGTTAGTGGTATAACTGAATTTTATTCATGTGGAAATAATTTCCATGTGCCATATCACGAGTGGTAAAGTTATTTGCACAAATTTATATTTGAACAATTAAAATATAGTTGTTACAATGAGTAAAAGGATATAAGGCACCATCTTTAGAACTAGGCCTACAACTCTTTAGTTGGGTTGACAAAGTTTTAAAAGTTGTTGTCTTAAGCCGTGTTCACACACACAACTTTAGGCAAACTAGATAAGGCAAACTAGATGAGGCGAACTAGTGTCGTGTCCACACACATAGCGGTTTAAGGCGGAAATTGATATCTGCGCATGAGCAAGTCCATACTAACCAGCGCCAGTTTCGGTTAGTCGACGTCACCACGAGAGAGTGTGGGTTCGACCTAGATATGTATGGACTGAATCGTATTGGTTTGGAATGGTCAAAACTTCTGCTGGGCAGTGAAAACCTTTAAATAAATCATGAAAAAAATATCTGTGCTCCTCTAGCAGGTTCATAGAGCAAATTTACCGGAAAGTCAACAAACTCAGGTCTCGACTGTGATGTCCTTAATCCGGCTCATCTAAGCCGCTACCATTCACACTGGTAACTTGGGCCGACTTAAGCTAGATCGGTTCATCTGGACTACCTCGCGACGAGGTTTACATGAGGTGAACTAGTTGAGGCGAATCAGCCCTAATCCGCCTTAGGGTCGGGTCCACATGGCGAATGTGAGCCGAACTAGACAAGGCGAATTAGTTGAGGCGGCTTAACTCCCGTGTGTGAACACGGCTATAGTTCAATATAGCTAGTTAGGCCCTACACTTTTGATATAATAATATATTATGTAGCTTTTACAATTAGTGACTAAATAATTAGAAATATAATACTCTTGGTTTGGATATGTGATGCATAGGACGAAGATTATGAAGAACGGGAAGAAACAGAAAGAAGCAAATACAAATAAAGTAAGAGAGGTGTTGTGTTCTGTTGGAGACTGTTGCAGGAATAGTAGGCACAAAAGGTGAATAAGATCATAAGGCCAACTGAAAGAAAATTGGTGATCGTCCCAGCACGCCCCTGATTTTCTTTAATTTTGTTTGTTTGATTGATTGATTGGTGGTTGCTTTACGCCGTGTCGGCAGCATAGGCCATATTCACGAGGAGTGTTTGTAAAAACTGTTTCTAAAAAATGTGTTGGGCTAGCAGCAATTAAACTTTCCCCCGTCCTGATATGACCTTAGATGTTGCTAGGACATAAAACAACAACAAACAAACAACAAACAAACATTAAACTTTCTTTTAAAGAAAATAAATTCTTACGTCATCGGTTTGACTCAGCCAGGGTTCGAACCTAGGAGTTCAAATCCCACGACCTACCAGAACGGGAGGAGGACGCTCAACTCATTCGGCCATCGCGTCTGGTTACCTGTTTTTTGTTGTTGTTTTTTTGTGACAAGTTTTTTATTCTGCCCATAACGTATAAGCTCCCGTGAGGGTGCTTGTTTTCAAGGCTGGACAGCTGTGATACTGGATTGGTCTGGTCCTGTACTCAGGAGTCTTTACCTGATCTTTCTCGGGCCAACCTTTGCGGTTTTGGGTGTTAGTAGTTTCTATATTAGTTTTTTTTTAATTTTCAAGTTTTTTCCTAACCTGTATATGATAACTTAGCCTACTATGTACATCTACGCAGATGACATATAGGCCTGTGGGAGAGGATCCCATCCCATTGTGGTTTGTTACAGCATCCTTTCACCCATGCCCTGTCCTTAGATAGTACACCAGTGTGCCAGAACACCCCTGGACCCTTCAGGACTGCGACTAGGTGGGATGGCTGTGTTGTATGGTTAGCCATTTTGTATTTCAGGGTGATTCGGATGCATGACCATGGCCTGCCTGTTCTGCTTTGGTTTGTGCCAGTACACATACCCAGATGGACTGTGCCCTATGGTGATAGTCATTTCGAATTCCTTAGTACTTAGTAGGGCTAGTTTCCGTATTTGTAATATCTACGATCTTTTCTGGCCTGTCTTTTGCTTTTTGTGCCAGAACACAGCAAGCAGTGACTGTGCCCAAGTTCAGGTGAGATATTGATTCTTCAGTAGGTGGTTGTGTATTATGTTTTCTTTAAGGACCTTTTATAGTGGTCCATGCTTTTGATTGCCCGTTGTTTTGTGGGTTGATTATTCCAGGCATGTGCCGCCATGGCCAGTACACTTCTCTCATAGATTTTGGTGTTACTTATTGCTGTCAGTAGCACTGGGCCTGCCATTTGCCTGGTGTCCCTACGAGGGGTTGCTGTGTAGCCTGGTTTTGTGGTGTAATGGTGTGCCAGTATTTTGAGGTGCGTTTCCCTTCTACTCATTAGTAGTGTTGCATTGCATTTTTTGTGTAATTCGATTGTGGGATATCTTTTGTTCACCTGAAGGCATACTTTGAGGGCTCTATTTTGTAGCACCTGTAGTTTGTTTAATTGTTTTGTATTTCCTCCCATGTATTCTACATCGCCATAGTCAAAGTAGGGGAGGATCATGCCTTTATATATTTTAATTGCCATGTTTTCAGTCATGTAGTATCTCAGTTTAGCCAGTAGCCATATTTTATGGTTTACATTTTTGATAGTATTTGTTATGCAGAGGTCATAATTTAGGTGTCTGTCTAGATCCACTCCCAGATATCGGTAGTTGTCTACTTGTTCCAGTTCGGTGTTTCCCAGAAGACACTTTATTTTCTCATTACTTGTTAGCCTGGTACCAAATAGTACTGTTTTTGACTTGCTGTTGTTTATGGTTGTCCTATTTAGTTGGCACCACTCGATTAGTTTTGTTAGTGATAGATTCAGTTTCGTTTCTATTTCTTCGGTTGTTTTGCCTGCAGCATATACCACAGTGTCATCTGCATATAGTTGAATGTTTTCAATTTCTAGCCAGTTGTTTAGATCGTTAATATATATGAGGAAGAGAAGTGGCCCCAGGACTGACCCTTGGGGTACTCCGCAAGTTATCTTTTCCTCATTGGATATGGATCCATTTACTGTGGTGCATTGCTTTCTGTTTTCTAGATAGCTCGCTATCCATTTTCCTGTTACTCCCGTTATTCCCATTTGGGTTAGTTTGCTCCTTAGGATAGGGTGGTCCACCATGTCAAACGCTTTGCTGAAGTCTATGAACGCTGCACCCACTATGTTCTTTTTATTGATACTGTTTGCAATATCAGTTATTAAGTTAGCAATTGTTTTTATTGTCAAGTGGTATTTTCTGAAACCGCCCTGTTTGTAGTAAATGAGTGTGAACGCGTTGAGTTCCAGTGGCTGACTACTTTATTATTCCTCTCCTCCTCATGTGACCGCTTACGTCACCAACATACAGAGCCCCGTGTTCCGTACATAGTTGACACACCCACATCTTACATCTCCCTTCCTTAAGTTTTACTTAATGACTTTCCTTGATGTTACACCAGGATGTAGTTTGTCCACAATTTGTTTGATGCAATGTACAGTACATTTTCAATTTGTCAGTAACACAACTAACAACTTTTCTTAACTCTTATCAATATATACATTTTAGAACAGTCGATCATCAATGTTTGAAATATGTCAGTGGTACAATCATCATATTTCCTTGTTGTCTTACAGGGTACATTGTAACTTTTTGATACATGTTGGTGATACATGTTTTATCATACAACCTTACATAATATAATGACAATTACAATATATATATATATTTAGGCACAACCTACTGTCCACTTTACGGTCAGCTATGTTTGTTTTGTTTGGTTATGGTAGTATTTTAGTCTTCCCAACGCTCTGCTGGGCTACTCAGTCTACCTGACCTGGTTATGTACCCAGTGTTTGTGGTGGGCGGTATTTGTATTTGTGGTTCATTGTGTTGCACTTCGGGTCTTTCGGTTTGGTTCTGGATTGGTGTGGCGGTGTCATTTGTGTCTGCTTTGAATAATTGTACTCTGTTTCTTCGTAATTTATTATTTTCGTTTTTGATTATCTCGTAATCTCGTCGTGTTGGATTGTTTATTTTGGTGATTTTTCCTGGTGCCCATTTGTGTTCGTGAGTGATGTATCTTATTTTGTCTCCGACGTTTAGTGTTTTGTGTTCTCTGGTGGCTTTTTTATCGAAGTATTTTTTTTGGATTTTTTGTTTGATTTTGATTTGTTTGATTCTGAAGTGTTCAGCTTTTGGTTTTAGGTGTTTGGCGTTTGCTGGTAGTTTTGACCTGAGTCTACGATTCATTAAAAGCTGTGCCGGTGATGCGTCTAGTCCTATTAATGGGGTGTTACGATAATTTAAGAGAGCTAAGTTAATGTCTGATTTGGCTAGCATTGCCTTTTTTATCATGCTTTTTAGCATTTGCACATATCGTTCCACTTGCCCATTACTCTGCGGGTATAAGGGATTTGTATGTATTGGTGTGAAGTTATAATCATTTGCAAATTGTTTATTTTTCGTACTTGTGAACTGTGGCCCATTGTCTGTGACCACGGTACGTGGTATGCCATGTCGGCCAAAGATCTGTTTTAGTGTTTTGATGGTGGCTTCACTGATGGTTTCTTTTAGTTCCATGATTTCGGGGTATTTCGAATAATAATCTATGATTATTATGAAATGTCTGTTTTGCACCTGGAAAAAATCGACCACTATTTTGTTGAAAGGTAAATTTGGAATTTCATGATTGATTAACGGCTCTGAATGTGGTTTGTTTGTTAATGATTGACAAATTTCGCATCTGGATACTTTGTCCTCAATCTGGCTCTTTATTCCAGGCCAGTACACGTAATCCCTAGCCAATTGTTTGCACTTTATTATGCCGAGGTGCGATCCATGGATTTTATCTAACATTTCAGGTTGTAATTTTTTGGGGATTATAATCCGATCACCTTTCATGAGGGTGTTATTGTTGATTGTGATTTCGTGTCTATAGGTGAAATATGGTTTTGTGTCTGGTTTCAGTGCGTTATTTGTTTCTGGCCAACCTGTACGTGTATATTTGCTGACTTCGATGAGCATTTCATCATTTTGTGTAGCTTTGGCGATGTGATCTAGATCGTCCTCGATGATCTCTAGGGCAGCTATCGAGATGTCTTTCTCAAACAGGTTTTGCGGTTCTGTGTTTGTTGAATGTGCGCGGGACAAGGCATCTGCAAAGTACATAGAGGTACTCTTTTTGTATGTGATGGTTAAGTCATAATTTTGAAGACGCATTCGCATCCTCTGCATCCTGGCGGACAGTTGGTACAACGGCTTATTCATGATTGCGACTAACGGCTTGTGGTCTGTCTCAATTATTGTTTCTTTTCCAAATATGTACTCGTGGAACTTTTGGCAACCGAAACATATTGCCAACAGTTCCTTTTCAATTACAGCATAGCTGCTTTGGGCAGTGTTCAATGCTTTAGAAGCCATTGCAATGGGATGGTTATTTTGGAAAAGTGTTGCCCCTAGTCCAGATTTACAGGCATCTGTGTTGCCCCTAGTCCAGATTTACAGTTTTCTAATTTATTATGGTCATCAACATATATCTCATTTACAGGTGCTGTTGTTTGCCTGCTTCTACACATCTTGATGAAGTGGCCTATTTTATGGCACCCAGCGCATTCCTTGCCCATCGCAGGGCATTTGCCTCTATTGTGTGTGTAGCTGCATCGGGTGCATTCAGATCGTGCTGCGCCTCCTCTGTTGTACTGCTGCCCCCGTACTGACCTTGACCCCATTGACATGGTGTGCGTTGCGGGTGGCGGGGCTTGCCTACGCGTAAACCTTGTCATTTCGTCGACTTGATTTTCCGATTCATTACTGCCATCTCCTACTAATGTTGCTTGGTGTTTACTGAGTCGGCACATCTCCGTGCATCTCTCCACATTTAGATTAGGCGTCTGTAAAAGTCTGTTTCTGAGTCTTTTGTCCTTTACGCCACAAACTAGACGGTCGCATAAAAGTGATTTTTCAATATCGCCGTACTCACAGAACGTTATCCTGTGCTGTAGCTCTCGTATGTAGACGTCCATACTCTCTGTTGTCTGATTATATGAATTGAATTGGTAGCGAGTGACTGTAATGTTCTGTTTTCCTTCACAGTATGTTCGAAATAACTCTATGAGGGGGTTAATTTTTTCCTTGTTACTGTCTTCTATCTTGAATGTTCGGTATACTTTTTGCGATTCGGGGCCGGCGACATGCAGGAATATGAAGCACTGCACTTTTTCTGCTTTCGACGTCACTCCCGCCGCCCCGGCATATATTTCGTAGGAACTCAACCAAGCTCTCCAGTTCATCGCCATATTGTCATCCAATATTAATGGTGCTGGGGGTTTTAGTCCTGACAGAGCCATGGCTTCTGGTTTTTCTTCTTTGCACTTGTTTTTCTCATCTGACACCATGTAGTAAATGAGTGTGAACGCGTTGAGTTCCAGTGGGTGACTACTTTATTGTTCCTGTTCCCTGGCCCTCCTCATCTGACCGCTTACGTCACCAACATACAGAGCCCCGTGTTCCGTACATAGTTGACACGACCACATCTTACACTGTTTACTGTTTAATATTTTGTGTTCATTTAGGTGGTCCATAATATGTCTATGCATTATTTTTTCCATTAGTTTACCAGGCAGTGGGAGTATGGAGATCGGTCTATAGTTTCCCAGTACCTGTTTATCCCCTCCTTTGTGGAGTGGTCTTACTTTGGCTAGTTTCCAGCAGTCCACATAAGTACCTTCTGTGAATGATTTGTTGTATAGCTCACATATAACATCTGGGATGCATCCGAATGCATCTTTCAATACTATACCTGAGGTATTTTCAATGCCCGAAGGCTTGTTGCAATCAATTGATTTTATGAGCTTACTTATCTCTTTTATTGTGGTTCTGCAATCTCCAATGTCTGTGTTTAATTGTGGCGCTTTTGTGGTCCAGTTTGTGTTGAACTGTTTGGATAGTTTATTGGCTATGGTAGACAAATTTTTGTTCATTATATTAGCAGCAACGTTGTTGCTGATTTCCATCCCCTCGTTGTTGTTAAGGGTAATCCATTCTTTATTTTTATTATTTGGTATTAGCATTTTCACATTGTTCCAGAATTTGTGCAAGTTTTTCCCCCATTTCTGGTCTTGTTTGACAATGTACCGTCATTTGGCTTTTCTCGCTGATTTCTGGCTATAATTTCTTGCTTTATGGTAGTTTTCTATGTCTAATAGTCGCTCGCTTGCTTTGGCTAATTTACCTGTTTTATATTTGTCCATAATTAGGTTGATTAATTCTGGGGTTACCCATGGGTCTTGGTTGTTTTTGATTTTAAGTTTTTTTATTGGGCAGGTAGTGTCCAGATGCTTTCTGACTTCCCCAATGATATTGTTCCATTGGTCATTTACACCTATCTCAGTTGGAAATGGCAATTTAATTTTCTCTTTCAGATGAGTTTCTAGTGCCTCTTTTGTGTAGTTTTTGTATAATCTACCCATACAGGGAGTAGTTTTGTCTTTTGTTTTTATTTTCTTTCTAGTAACATATATCAATTCATGATCGCTAATGCCCCAGTTTCTTGTTCCTGAGGTGTGGGTATGATTTGAGTCTGTTATTATTAGGTCTATTATCGAGCTGTTTTCTCCAAGCCTTGTTAGCTCACTCATTTTTTGCTTTAGCCCTCTGCCTGTTATGCCTACATCAATTTCTTTTTTTTAAATGCCCACCCAATCCTGATATTTATTTCAAAAGGACGACCACCAATTTTTGTTTTGTTTTCCTAATTGATGACATAATGTTATTTTGTGGTGGAAGTCCATCAACATGGTTAGTATATGGGGTAAAGCGGGCATTCCTTACACGCGGTATGTGGCATGCAGTATGCGAATGGCATGATTCCTTACACGCGGTATGCGGCATGCGGCATGCGGCACACGACTGGCTATATTTAAAAAATAAAAATAAACAAGTATACTCCTTACTGCACTGCATATGACCAAATATTGCATTTATATCTATGTACCTTTAGTCACATGGGGGTTCCTACCTTTATTATAATCAAATTAGGGATAAGTATTCATATTTCTGTGCATATGGTAGCATTTTGAGCTTTCCCGTAACCGTCTGTCTCCCGATTGGGACGGTCCTAACATCCTAAACTGAGCCATGTTAGGGCCGTCCCTCTAGGCCTGTGTGTCCCCTCCACACCCTTGTGTGTGACCGTTCCATAATGCTCAGTCGCCTCTCCTTGTCTAAAACTAATGGACAAATGCGACTGATGGTTTTCTATTCGCACCCCAGTGCCGCATGCCGCACCGATCGCTACATGGACTGATCGGAAAAATGCATTCGCATTCGCATACCGCATGTAAGGAATGTAGCTCATAGGCTTCAAGGTGTTTCGATTTTTTGTCGCATTCGCATTCGCATACCGCGTGTAAGGAATGCACCCTTTAGGGTCTGGTGTTGGGTCATATAAGTGCATGTACCGATTTCATTGTGTGTTTTGCACAAATAATGCACTACAACAAATAATTTATTTACACTAAATAATAGTCATTTTGGAAAATATGTAAACTCCCTGAAATGGCTGGAAATGGCATTTCAGAGCCTCTAGATTTCAAAATTTCCCGCGAGGAGTCCGGGCATGGACCCCAATCCCGCATTGTCTTGTAGGCCTACATTTGACACTTATCTGTTCCAAGAATTGATCTACTACCCCAAATAAAAATTGCCAGCTATGGCTAGCAGCCTATCTTTAACTATCGGCCTTATACACGAAAGTCATGTTGAAGCTAAACAAATGCTTCCTGATGATCTAGCATTTGGTTCTGAGTTGGATTGCAAAGAATATCCTACTGCTGGCCAAGTATTCTACATTAGGCCACATTTAAATAAAATACTTGTTTGTGTCCACTCATTAAAAATGTGCCAGGTCGGGTGGGAGGTTTTTATTTTATTTGTTATTTTGGATGTAGAATGGCAGTGTACAGGAAGAAGAAAACTAGCCATGGTAGTTATGGTCAGAAGGCATGATAGGAAGGTAGAGAAGACCATAGCCACTTTCTTGCTAGAATTTGAACAAGAAAGCATTAGAATTACTATGAAATCTTTATTCAATTGAAAGCTCAACTACATGTATTTAACGTGACAATGTATTAAGTGTTGTTTTGAGCTTTGATATTTTTATTTGAAAGGGTTTTTACAAAATAAACAATATTTGAAGGTCGGGGGCATTTCTCAGGTCGGGCGGAGATGCTAAACAAGTATTTATTTTTGTCTGGCCTTAAAGAAAATACTACCAAAGCGCATTGGGGATTTCGGTTGTGGGCACCACTGTGCGAAATATTCTAGTGAGAATAGACCTTTTCCAGAGCATGTGCACAGTCAGCTTTGTCCACAGATATTACTTTGTCCACAACCATCAGATAGAAATCTTATATTTATAAGGCCCTTTCTACAGAACACACTGCACATTGAGCTGCTATCCACATTAGTTCTGATAGTGGAATTCTTCTATTGATCGACATTTTCCACTGCAGTTGTTTCCTGCATTAGTTCATGCCACTGCCATCAGGGGGCGGGTTGATGGTGGAAATCCACAGCATTACTATTGATGTGTTGAAAAATATTATATAAAGTCAGGCTACGTAAGAGAAGGAGTAAAGTCAAGACATGTGGTGGTGTAAAACCTCATTTATTGAAGTGGCCCCTGACCAAGCAAATAACGCCCTACCTATACAAAATCTACAGTTTAAAGCTGCATAGTCCGAAGCATAACATTTTCGAAACAAAAACACTCACCTGGATTTTATTCTACATAACTAACTTAGATATTGGTGCACTTATTAAACATTTGTTGCCACATAGAAGGCCATACTGAGTAAATTTAACAGAACCTGTTACTGCATAAGCCTATGGTGTCAGAGTTTTGGCGTGCTTGCCAAAATCAATTTAGGATGTTTGCACTTCAAATATCTCAAAAGTTAGCCATTCAAAATGAAATTTACTTCAAACTAAAGTAAGGTAGGTTATAACAACCAATTAAATCAATTTATCTCAGAAAAATGGCAGAAATTCAAAACCATCGGACTATGCAACTTTTAGTTGCGCTGGAATGGCGTAGAAGGTAGTAGGCTGGCGCGCCTGTCGGGTGCTGGCCCGCAGCAAATAAATAGTACATGCACACACGACAATAATAAATTGTGTGTCGTGATAATAAATAATCATAAAGAAGGTATTACAATATTTTACACCCACCCCGTTTATATTCATATAATAAATTATACCACACCAAAAAGATATAGTTTGTAAATGCCGATAATTTTCCGCACAGACTTTGCAGAGCAGTCAAAAGTTGAGAGTATAAAGTTTTCTAAACCAACGCAATTATTTAGATTTGAGTCTACATGTCTAGCTTATACCCCAGTCATGCGAGAGCCAAACTCGTTACGCCCAAACTCGTTACGCCCAAAAGGTTGCCAACCACCCAGCGTCCCACTCGATACATTGATTCAAAACCGTGATCGGCAAGGAAGCGCCGGTGTGGCGGTCTCCGATGCCACAAGGCTGATATGCCAATCACCCGAGCCACTTTTTGGCGCATGCGCACATCCTGCAGACTCGGGTCGAATAATCGAATACGGTTCTCCGCGTAATTATTTATTTTAATAACAAATATACGTACAGCAAAATAGGATTGATTTATGTCCTCACCATCTAAGGTCATATAGGACGACCGATTTGTAACCCCACCAACACCCACCCCAAAACACACCAACCCACCCCCCGGGTTGGTATTGCATGAGTTGGTGCCGCCAGGTCGCCAACCATTTTTGAATGGTGCCGACCGGACTGGTCGCAAGGAGGTTGCAAGTGCAGTAGCTGCAACCTCCTTGCGTCCGAAATTTCCGAAATGGTCGCGGGGAGGTCGGCGACCTCGCGGTGCCAGTGCGTAAGGAGGGCGTAAGGCAGTCGTAGGGAGGACGTATGGATGTCGCGAATCGATCGTAAGCGAACACAGGCCTCATGTGACTGGGGTATTAGATACTGATGCACTTATTAAGCATTTGTTGCCAAATAGAAGGGAATACCAAGGTAATTTAATATAACCTGTAATGCACCAGTCACACGACGGCCTGCATTCGCTTGCGTTCACTTGGCGACCAAAAGTCTGCGAGCTCCTTGTGCCAAAAATGAAACAATTTGTTACAAACTATTTTAATACGTCGCCATGTCGACAATGATGTCATTGTGACGTCATTGGCGGCCGGGGATTTCTGTGCTTCTGAGAGCAGCGATCGGTGGAGACATCAGAGGTCGCAAGGAGATTGTTGGTGCTGCAGCTACAACCTCCTTGCGACCAAACAGGGCCGAAATGGTCGGCGATCAGTCATCGATCGCTCGCAGAGCACTCGGCGATCAGTCATAAGGTGGTCGTAAGATGGTTGTAATTTAATTGCAAAATGCTTGCGGATCGATTGTAAGCGAACGTAGGCCACGTGTGACTGGGGTATCACTGCTGAAGCCTAGGGTGTGCTTGCCAAAACTAATTTGACATGTTCTCACTTCAAATATTTCAAAACTTAGCCATTTAAAATAAAAGTTACTTCAAACCAATGCAAGATAGATTATAACAATGAATTCAATATATTTATCTTAGAAAAATGATAGAAACTCAACACCATTGAACTATGCAACTGTAAGCGCACACCAGATCTTCCTATTGTTTAAATGGGTGTTCTCTCTCTCTCTCTCTCTAATTATGGGAGCTTTTCTTTTCAGCAAATGTGGATATCCACAGAACCTGTAAGTATAACTATGTATATCTTCACTACGCTGCAGTACATTCTGATTTTGTATCCATTTAAACTTGCACACTTCGTCGTGAATCAAACCGGCCCTGGGTTTGATTCATGATGAATTATGCAACTGTAAGCACATACCAGATCTTTCTATCGTTTAAATGGGTGTTCTCTCTCTCTCTCTCTAATTATGGGAGTTTTTCTTTTCAGCAAATTTGGATATCCACGGAACCTGTAAGTATAACTATGTATATCTTCACTACGCTGCAGTACATTCTGATTTCGTATCCATTTAGACTTGCACACTTGGTCGTAATGCGTGCATTGCGTTTGATTCGTGGTGAAGGAGGAGTGCCCCCCCCCCCCCGCCCTCCTCCCGTCCCTGCTCCGACCGTTGGGGTTACGTAGCCCCCCCCCCCCCTTCTCCCGGCCCTTATAACCCGGTGTGGCGTGCTCAGCCGTGTGCCGTGCTCAGCCGTGTCCATAGACTCAAACTCAAGGCATTGTCAATGGTCGTAAGTAATCTTCATACAGAAAATACAGAACAAGTGAAATATCTCTAAAACCACCCCACCTATTAACAAATCGCTTGGTACACATATAGAAAACATCTTCACAAAAAGATTATATTAAATTTATAAGGTTAGGGTTCTTGATTTCTATTAATTTTGATTAAAACTAATGTTTTGCACTGCGCGTACCGTCAAACTCAAGGCATTGTCAATGGTGGTGAGCAATCTTCATACAGAAAATCCAGGAAAAGTGAAATATCTCTAAAACCACACCACCTAGAAACAAATCGCTTGGTACACATATAGAAAACATCTTTACCAAAAACATTATATTAAATTTATAAGGTTAGTGACTCACGACCATTGACAATGCCTTGAGTTTGAGTATAGGTACACGGCTGAGCACGGTACATGGCTGAGCACGCCACACTGGGCCGTCTGCTGCTCCCAGCCACTCATCCTCCGCCTTCCTCCTTCGCTGCGGATCATATAAAAGCCGTTCTTTTCCAATGGATACTACATAGGAAATTGGCATATTGAACGAAATAAGGAATTTTTTTTTTTTTTTTTGTGACAAGTTTTTTATTCTGCCCATAATGTATAAGCTCCCGTGAGGGTGCTTGTTTTCAACGCTGGACAGCTGTGGTACTGGATTGGTCTGGTCCCGCACTCAGGAGTCTTTACCTGATCTTGCTCGGGCCATCCTTTGCGGTTTTGGGTGTTAGTAGTTTCTATATTAGTTTTTTTTAAATTTTCAAGTTTTTTCCTAACCTGTATATGATAACTTAGCCTACTATGTACATCTACGCAGATGACATACAGGCCTGTGGGAGAGGATCCCATCCCATTGTGGTTTGTTACAGCATCCTTTCACCCATGCCCTGTCCTTAGATTGTACACCAGTGTGCCAGAACTCCCCTGGACCCTTCAGGACTGCGACTAGGTGGGATGGCTGTGTTGTATGGTTAACCATTTCGTATTTCAGGGTGATTTGGATGCATGACCGTGGCCTGCCTGGTTCTGCTTTGGTTTGTGCCAGTACATATACCCAGATGGACTGCGCCCTATGGTGATAGTCATTTCGAATTCCTTAGTACTTAGTAGGGCTAGTTTCCGTATTTGTAATATCTACCATCTTTTCTGGCCGGTCTTTTGCTTTTTGTGCCAGAACACAGCAAGCAGTGACTGCGCCCAAGATCAGGTGAGATATTATTTCTTCAGTAGGTGGTTGTGTATTATGTTTTCTTTAAGGACCTTTTATAGTGGTCCATGCTTTTGATTGCCCGTTGTTGTGTGGGTTGATTATTCCAGGCATGTGCCGCCATGGCAAACACACTTCTCTCATATATTTTGGTGTTACTTATTGCTGTCAGTAGCACTGGGCCTGCCATTTGCCTGGTGTCTCTACGAGGGGTTGCTGTGTAGCCTGGTTTTGTGGTGTAATGGTGTGCCAGTATTTTGAGGTCCGTTTCCCTTCTACTTGTTAGTAGTGTTGCATTGCATTTTTTGTGTAATTCGATTGTGGGATATCTTTTGTTCACCTGAAGGCATACTTTGAGGGCTCTATTTTGTAGCACCTGTAGTTTGTTTAATAGTTTAGTGTTTCCTCCCATGTATACTACATCGCCATAGTCAAAGTAAGGGAGGATCATGCCTTTATATATTTTAATTGCCATGCTTTCAGTCATGTAGTATCTCAGTTTAGCCAGTAGCCATATTTTATGGTTTACTTTTTTGATAGTATTTGTTATGCAGAGGTCATAATTTAGGTGTC
Source organism: Branchipolynoe longqiensis (assembly GCA_030323885.1). Taxonomy (NCBI): domain Eukaryota; kingdom Metazoa; phylum Annelida; class Polychaeta; order Phyllodocida; family Polynoidae; genus Branchipolynoe; species Branchipolynoe longqiensis. The sequence continues at coordinate 2,617,257 of CM059192.1, read as the reverse complement.
TGTCTAGATCCACTCCCAGATATCGGTAGTTGTCTACTTGTTCTAGTTCGGTGTTTCCCAGAAGACACTTTATTTTCTCATTACTTGTTAGCCTGGTACCAAATAGTACTGTTTTTGACTTGCTGTTGTTTATGTTATCCTATTTAGTTGGCACCACTCGATTAGTTTTGTTAGTGTTAGATTCAGTTTCATTTCTATTTCTTCGGTTGTTTTGCCTGCAGCATATACCACGGTGTCATCTGCATATAGTTGGATGTTTTCAATTTCTAGCCAGGTGTTTAGATCGTTAATATATATGAGGAAGAGAAGTGGCCCCAGGACTGACCCTTGGGGTACTCCGCAAGTTATCTTTTCCTCATTGGATATGGATCCATTTACTGTGGTGAATTGCTTTCTGTTTTCTAGATAGCTCGCTAGCCATTTTCCTGTTACTCCCGTTATTCCCATTTGGGTTAGTTTGCTCCTTAGGATAGGGTGGTCCACCGTGTCAAACGCTTTGCTGAAGTCTATGAACGCTGCACCCACTAGGTTCTTTTTATTGATACTGTTTGCAATATCAGTTATTAAGTTAGCAATTGTTTTTATTGTCGAGTGATATTTTCTGAAACCGCCCTGTTTACTGTTTAATATTTTGTGTTCGTTTAGGTGGTCCATAATATGTCTATGCATTATTTTTTCCATTAGTTTACCAGGCAGTGGGAGTATGGAGATCGGTGTATAGTTTCCCAGTACCTGTTTATCCCCTCCTTTGTGGAGCGGTGTTACTTTGGCTAGTTTCCAGCAGTCCACATAAGTACCTTCTGTGAACGATTTGTTGTATAGCTCACATATAACATCTGGGATGCATCCGAATGCATCTTTCAATACTATACTCGAGGTATTTTCAATGCCCGAAGGCTTGTTGCAATCAATTGATTTTATGAGCTCACTTATCTCTTTTATTGTGGTTGTGCAATCTCCAATGTCTGTGTTTAATTGTTGCGCTTTTGTGGTCCAGTTTGTGTTGAATTGTTTGGATAGTTTATTGCCTATAGTTGAAAAATGTTTGTTCATTATATTAGCAGTATCGTTGTTGCTGATTTCCACCCCCTCGTTGTAAAGGGTAATCCATTCTTTATTTTTATTATTTGGTATTAGTATTTTCACATTGTTCCAGAATTTGTGTGAGTTTTTTCCCCATTGCTGGTCTTGTTTGACAATGTACCGTCTTTTGGCTTTTCTCACTGATTTCTGGCTACGATCTCTTGCTTTGTGGTAGTTTTCTATGTCTAGTAGTTGCTCGCTTGCTTTGGCTAATTTGCCTGTTTTATATTTGTCCATAATTAGGTTGATTAATTCTGGGGTTACCCATGGGTCTTGGTTGTTTTTGATTTTAAGTTTTTTTATTGGGCAGGTAGTGTCCAGATGCTTTCTGACTTCCCCAATGATTGTTCCATTGGTCATTTACACCTATCTCAGTTGGAAATGGCAATTTAATTTTCTCTTTCAGATGAGTTTCTAGTGCCTCTTTTGTGTAGTTTTTGTATGATCTACCCATACGGGGAGTAGTTTTGTTTTTTGTTTTTATTTTCTTTTTAGTAACATATATCAATTCATGATCGCTAATGCCCCAGTTTCTTGTTCCTGAGGTGTGGGTATGATTTGAGTCTGTTATTATTAGGTCTATTATCGAGCTGTTTTCTCCAAGCCTTGTTAGCTCACTCATTTTTTGCTTTAACCCTCTGCCTTTGATTAAGTTCTCTAGTGAGTGTTTGTTTTTGTTGTTTGTTTTGTAGTTTATGTTGAAATCCCCTAGTAAGAATATCTCCGCCTTCGTCAGTTTCGACACACTTTCTAGGGATGTCTCCAGTTGTGCGATGAAGTCTTCGATGTTTCCATTTGGCGGTCTATATAGACTCCCTACAGCTATATTAGCTTGTTTTTCATTGTTTATGAGTGTCCATACTAGTTCAATATTTGTGTCTGATCTGTTTGCTTCTTGTAATGGCTTATGTTCGGAGTTTAGGTATTTTTTGGTGTATATTGCAACTCCTCCACCCCTCTTTTGTATTTGTGCATTGGTCAGTGTTTTTCTATCCTCTCTCACAAGCCTATACCCACCAATTTCTAGTAGTTGGTCACTATGCAGTTCATGAAACCATGTTTCTGCTAGTGTTAACACATCAAATTTACAGATATCTAAGTGTAGTTTAATGCTGTCAATTTTGTTGTAGGCGCTTTGGCAGTTTAGATGGGCAAAATGCATGCCTCTGCCTAGTCTACAATCAATCTCTTCCACCATATTTGTGCGGCAGTCAGGTCGAAACAGCTGTTTGTGCTGGAAGTGGATTTTAGTGTGGAATTGGGATTTGTATTTAAAACTACTCAGCCTGCATTATGATTCCCCACTGGGATACCATGCAGTCGGTACCAAGACCGAATATCCCACTCCGTCACATTATCCTGACACTGAGCCAATCAGTCCTTGACATTAGAGATGCATAGTCCGATGGTTTTGAGTTTCTGTTATATCTCTGGGATAAATATATTAAATTGATTGTTATAATCTACCTTACTTTAGTTTGAAGTACCTTTTATTCTAAATGGCCAACTTTTGAGATATTTGAAATACAAACATGTCAAATTAATGTTGGCAAGCCTGCCTAAACTCTGAGACCATAGTGTAAAGTCGTCTTCTGGCAGCGGTAGTTGTGTAGGCAGGCTAATAGGAAATCAATACAGGCAAGGAGAGAAAGGAAGAGTATAAAGAGTTAAAGTAGAGTGAGAGCTTGCACCCTCAGGTTTATTATTATATAGTGGTACATGGATCTGACATGGCATACCACCTGACCATGCTCTCCAATGAACAACAAGCATTTCTAGGTCCACCAATGAACAGTAAGCATTCTTGTGTCACCATGGCTACTGTGATCTACCCACCACTACCATGCCTTGTGGCTGCTTGGCCTGCACCTGCCCTGTTGTGTGTGTGTGTGGTGATCCGTGACTAACAGTTGGGGGAGGGGGTAGTGAGTGGAGCTCTTGATCGCCTTACACACTAACAGTAGTGCCCCTCTCACACTATCTATTTAATACACAATGACTATTGACTACAAGTAAAGAGTCACCAGCAACTACATAAATACATTCATGCACCTGGCCCTATACATCATTTACATTAATAGACCATTTGTACTCCTTTATAGACCATTTCACATTCCCCACCAATCCATTTTATCGGAATATTTTACAACGTACTCCTGCAGTAACAGGTTCTATTTAATTGCCTCACTGTTCCCTTCTATGTGGCGACAAATGATTAATAAGTGAATCAGTGTCTAAGTTAGATATATAAAATCAGATCTAGATAATTGTTTTGGTTTTGAAAATCTGATGTTTTTATCGGACTGTGCAGCTTTGGTTGTAATGCGTGCATTGCGCTTGATTCGCAGTGAAGGAGGAGTACCCCCCCCCCCTCTCTTCCTCCGCCGCCGGCCGTTGGGGTTGCATAACACCCCCCCCCCCTCTCCTTCCCCTCCTTATAAGCTGCCTCCCAGCTTTCCCTCTCACTTGCTATCCGGACCGCACTTCACCTCTCTGCCAGCCTAGCACCTCCTTGATATGTCTGAAAAGAGTTCCAGGAGGGGGTGCCCGCCGGCATCTTCACTTTCTATTCTTACTCTGTCCGTCTCTATGGCTTGCTGGATGGTCACCGTATGGCAAATAGACACGGTCCTTTGACTCAACTCTCCTCATTTCTCTTTCCTAGATTCTGCCCATTCGATTTCTCCCAGGCACACTTCTTCCCCTGACCAGGGTTGTTGTGTTCTTGGGTGGGGCCCTTGACCTATTACGATTTCTCTGTCTGGTTCTTGTTGCTGGAACGACCGCTGCTCCCACCTTTGCCCGCCTTCCTCAAACCCCTGCTGACCGGATTCAAGTGCTACACTACACACACCTACAACTCAACTACATACGGGCACGGAGAGATCCGCTGCCACCCGGTGCCCCGTCGTCACTACGTCGTGAAGGATGTCCCCAGCCTTCACAACACTCCCTCTACGAAGACAAGTCTTCAACCACAGATTGGGCCGATTTATCAGAGCCTCTCTACCCAATGTTGCAGTTCTGCGACCTGTAACCGTCGTAAGGTTACGAACACCCCAATTGATTGATTTCCCTCTCCACTCCGCCTCCTACCCCTGCCAGACACACCTCAACCAATTGTCGCTGCGCATCAATGCTGAATGCCAGGTTCTGTGCTGATTAGTACTAGCTAATTAGTAGTTAGTTAGTGCTAATTGATTGGCATCATGTCAGCAGCAAAGACCATAATCATGGCGAGAAAAGTTCAAACCTTATTCTGTTGTATTCTTATCAGGCCATCACTTTTACACATAGTGTAAAAGCACGATTAATGATTAACCCTACTCATTTTCTACTTCTACATATGTCACGCTTGGAGTGGAACAAATGGTCGCTTAATCCAAACCCGTTTTTTAAAAATAACCGATAAAACTACAGCAAAATAGGATTTAAAGTATTTTATGATGGCATAGTTTAGATATATTTTCATTTAATTAATCTAGGTTATTAAAAAAACCCACAATGTATGACTGGTACTGGTAGCTGTTATCCTGCAGGATGGTACCAGCAGAAATGTGACGTCATCGTTCGTAACCACCCCCAGCCAAGAGGTGGGTTACTGGGGTCGGATCGTTTTGCACACGGCACGTATATTTGTCGACTCCACTCGCGGTGTTCTATTTGAAATTCTGACGACTCGGGTGACCCGAGTCGCCCGGTGTCGTATTTTCAGCACCCGGTCATTGTCAGCGGCCTGTCGTGGCTTCTGCGCATGCGCGGATTTTAAGACATATGCAAAACACCCATGCCCTCGCCGGCTACAAGCTCAGCCACGGTACCCGGCAGTGTTAGGGACCGATTAGGCCGAAATCTATTGAATGCGATCATATTTAACAGAATTACATACTCAAATAATGAAATTTAATTAAATTAACCTTAAATTACAAGCGATATTAACGTAGCAGCTAGATCAGCGTCGAATCGCCGAGTGTAAACAAAACAAATAGCAGTGATCGCCGCAACGTGCGAAAATCCGCGCATGCGCAGAAGCCACGACAGGCCGCTGACAATGACCGGGCGCTGAAAATACGACAGGGTCGTGTTAATCGATTACAGCCACTGAGAATCTAAACCGTGACACCGGGCGACTCGGGTCACCCGAGTTGCTAGAATTTCAAATCCAACACCGCGAGTGGAGTCAACAAAAACACGCGCCGTGTGCAAAAAGTCCCGACCCCAGTAACCCACCAAGGGCGTAATCGATTAACACGACCCGGGCGACTCAGGTCACCCGAGTTGCTAGAATTTCAAATCGAACACAGCGAGTGGAGTTGACAACAACCCGACCCCAGTAACCAACTGTTGCGGTTTCCCAGGGACACCAGTTTGCGAGGGACACATCGCTTCTGCACATGCGTCAAAATTGAACAGCATCGTCACTAACACCACCTCTTGGCTGGGGGTGGCTAGGAGCAATGACGTCACATTTGTGCTGGTACCGTCCTGTAGCAGTACAAGTCCTATGTGTGTTTGTTTTATTAATAAATCAGATCAATGAAATGGAAATATAACTAAACTATGCAATCAAAAAATACTTTAAATCATATTTTGCTGTAGTTATATCGGTTATTTAGAAGAAAAAAAAAGTTTTGGATTATGCCACAATAGACTACATCACGGTTCCAGCGGCGCGGTGCATTGTGGGATGCTTCAGAGCAAAACAACCCCCCCAGAAGCACATGTCACATGCTAATTTAACGAGGCGGAGTCAAGGAGTGATAGTGGATAAAAGTCTTTAATCAGGGAAAAATGAGTAATGTTGGAAGAAGACAGGTCAGACAGTTCCGGTATCAATCTCTGCAGTCCATAATGGGCGGCCCCCGAGCCTCAACCCGACCCTAGCATAATAACCCGGTAAAAGGTGTGGGTGGGTGGGAGAAAGTGAATCAGTGTGATCAGTAGCTCGGGTCGGAGGGTTGTGGTAGCGGGCAGGCGGAGGGAGGTCACGTGATCAAAAAGGCGGGAACGGTCAGCTGGTGGGGTCGGGTCGGATGCCCCTAGGGTTACTCGAGTGGCGCCACCTGTCGGTTCGTTATGCATTTCTCCACCCGTAAATTAGTCATGTTACCTATAACATGCGCAATTTAACGAGGCGGAGTCAAGGAGTGATAGTGGATAAAAGTCTTTAATCAGGGAAAATTGAGTAATGTTGGAAGAAGACAGGTCAGACAGTTCCGGTATCAATCTCTGCAGTCCATAATGGGCGGCCCCCGAGCCTCAACCAATTAAGTGGGGCGAGGGTTGCCGTGCACGAGGCTGTTCTTCGGGACGTAGTGATGAACCGCCGCGGATGTCCACGAACCGAGCTGCATAATCTCGGCTAGTGAGGCGCCTGCCGCTGCACAGGCCTGTGCCCCTCCCCTCCGGAGGCTGTGGAGCATATAGTCAGAGGGCGACCTCACGCCGATGGCAGCGAGGGCCATGCGGAGGGCAGCCAGCATTACTTGTGGCCGGAGAGGGAGGTCAGGAACTAGCAGGAATGCCGGATCAGAAGGGTGCGGGTGTTGGAACTCGACATATCGATCCCAAGCCGCCACGGGGCAGCACTGGGACCCTGGTACGCTTGGGATGGTGATGCGGTACGCTTGATCGGGTCTCCACCTGGTCTTGGTGGTGCGGACCAGTACCGTGAGCCCTTCTCGGGATCTAGAAATGTCTGCCCGTCTGAGGTAGTGGCCCGGGTCACGAGAGGAGCCACTCGCCAGGAGGTTACCCTGGCGGAGGAGGGTCCCTTAGCCGATGAGTAGGGCCGCCACGAGTACTCGGGCCGTTGGCCCCGCTGCCATCAGGTATCCCGTCAGCGCCGCGATGTGTTGCGGAGTGAGTGGAGGTGCGGGCCTCGGAGTGTGGCTCGCTAGCCATGCCAAGCCCTTTTTCATCAAGGCAGTCTGGTAAGAGTCGAAAGGGGCCGGGGACCCTCCGAACATGAGAACCCATGTCTTGGCGCCGCTGAGATAGTTCATGGCGGCCCCCGGGGACGCGAGGGACTCCTTTAAATGCAGTATATACGCCATCACGTCATACTGTGTGGGGGCGAGTGGGTCGAAAGAATGCTGAGCGGCAAAGGTGAGATATTTCTTCGCTTGGACCGCCTTGTTCCTCCAGGTCCCACTCGCCAGACCGCAAAGTATACTTCCAGGATTCCGTCGTGCGTTTGTTCGGTGTAGCCTGTGAATAGAGGGAGCAATTAGTACGAAATTCGCAGGCTAAGTTATAGGCCGTGCGTAAATATGTTCTGGAACCGGACTTCAATTTCAGTCATGCTCATCTCTCTAGCGAGGCGACCTGCCCTGATGCGAGCGTCTAAGTCAAATGCCCTCCTACTCAGGGCATCCGCCAGAACAAGGTCCTTACCGGGCTTATGCCTTATTTCGATTTCACATCCATTTGTTGCCGCGAAGAGCCATATCTCCCTAGCGCATGCTGTTAGTACGGGGTCCCTGCCCGCCCCTGACTCGAGTACCTGTTGGCTAGCCGCGTTATCGGTGTTTACGATGATGAGGTATTCGTCCGGGTGGGGGGGGGGGGCCAGGGCCCTGATGGCGGCGACCAAGTTTATTGCCTCTAGGTGTGCAATATTGCTGTATTTGGAAGTGATACTGTCCGGATATGCCTTCCCGTAGAAATGCGACTGTGAGAACGCGCCACCCGCTATGAGGGAGGAGTCGCATTCTATCGTCCATTGTGTCCTGGGATCCTTCTTTAGGAGGACAAGACCGTTTATTCGTGCTGCGAAGTCAAAGAACCAGCTCACGTCGTGTTTTAGACCATCGTTCACTGGGTGTCTTCCAGCGGCGGGGGTTTGTTGCAATGCTTGAAATATTCGGGACATGAAACGTCTCGCCGGCGCAACGCATATCGCGATGTGGTGTAGTTTACCGGCCAATCGTTGTATGTCCTTTTTGGAAGCGGTGTTCTTGCGTATCCATTTCTTGCATACCGTGAGCGCGTCGTCAAGCTTTTCACGAGGGATTGTGACTTCCATGTCTTCCGCTGATATTTTGAAGCCAAGCCAGACCACTGATTTTGCTGGTGGGTGACATTTGTTGGGGGAGAGTGTGAGGCCAAGCTGGTCTGTGAGTTGAATCAAGTCCCTGTAAGCTGCCTCCGCCTCCCTCCAGGAGGGGGCCACCCCGACAAAGTCATCTAAGTAGCAGTGCACGTGGTGGCCCTTTTTTCTGAGTAGGTAGACTACCGCGTTCGTTGTCCTAGCACAGGCTATCGATGAGGTGCGACATCCGAACAGTGGTGCGATGTCTGTGTAGTAGGCACCGTCTAGAGTCATACCGAGTAGTGGTGTTGAGAGAGGGCAGGTGCGGAGTTGGCGATAGGCACGTTCCAGGTCCGCGCACCACAGATAGCAGCCTGTACCTAGGCGTGCTACCTCGTCTGCTGCGTCCATGACGTTCGGGAGGCTATATGTGCTTAAGTTACCCTGGTAATAGCCCCTGGCGATGCCATCGTTGACACTGGCGCCGCGCGGCCAGCTGAGGTCCATGATGACGCGCCTACTGGTGGAATTCTTCTTCGGGCGCGTCATCAAGGGGCTTGTCTGAGACCATGGGTAGAAGGGAGGTTCCCTGAAGGGGCCTAACAATGCACCGTGGTCCCTTTCTGTTTTTATGTACCGCCGAATGTCCTCGATCTGATCGGGGTCATCTGTGTGGAGGGCGATGCAGGTGACAGGGGGCTCTGGGGCCGCATAGTCAGCGGGCCATCCATATTCTAAGAAGTCCACCAGCTGGCTATCGTGATAGCCTAATAGCAGCTCCCTCCAAACCTTGATGACGAGGCCTGAGGGGATGGGTATCCAAGCCTTCATGTGGTTTGGTAACGCTGTAGCCCTTACTTTCTGGTAAATGCTCAGATAGCCTTGGTGATTTTCCCATAGGTCTGTTTGTGGGTGTGGCCATATGTCCCTCAGAATGGGCCTATAGTGTCCCCCCCCCCAACCCCCCCAAAAATGGGGTGTCATGGGGGGACGTGCGTTTTGCCTTGCTACGTCGCGTCTGTGTCGTAAATTTTTGGATCGTCCAGCCCGCTTCCTCTCGCCTCTGCTCCTGCGTCCGTGACATTAAGTGTCAAGGTTGCGGCCTGTACGCCGGCACCTTTTGTTTTTCTATGCTCGTCGTCATTGATCTGACCTTGTTTGTATGGTACGGTCGGTGTGCTTGGTCCCAAACGGCGTATTACTGTGTCGGCCACGGTATACGTTGCGACGGTGGCGCCGCTTATTTTAACTTCTGGAAGCTGTGGTGGTTTCTATGAGGAATGCATTGCATCGGGATGCTGGGATTTTGACAGGTTTTGAGCGCCTGATGCTTCTGTTTTCTTGGCTTGTCGGAGTGCCGTGGAACGGCCTGTTGTACCGGTGGCTTGCCGTTGCCCGTAGGGGCTGCGGGACGTTGTTCCTGCCCCGGAGTTTGCTGCGCTTGCTCTGCTGTGACTGGTTGCCTAAGTTTGCCCTTGGACTAGCACTATGACAGGCTCCTCGTCTGCCAAACCGGCGTCGCCCCCCCCCCCCCCCCCCCCCTTCTTTTCTTTTTTTTTTTTTTCCCCCACTTTTTTTTTACCCCCCCCCCCCCCCCTGCGGGAGCCCCAATTCAAAAAACCTGAGAGGTCTGTTGGGCGTTTGTTGCGATCGCTCCTTTCTTTTCAGGAAACGCTTTTTATTTAGCAGTCTTTCTCTCTGTGGTTGTTAGCCCGGTGTTTACTTGTTCGTGCACCACGGCGACAATCTGTTGCATGTCCCATGTGTTTCCCGCGAAACCGCACTCGTTGCCCAATTCCATGGGTGCCATGTCTTCCGTCTGGTTACGATTAAACTCGTGATGGTTCTCGTTGCTCTGCCCGCCCCGCCAGCTAAGTGGGTGGTGTGTAGCTGTTGCGGGTGCCTTTCTCAAGAAACCCGTGTTATGGAGCGTGTTTCCTAAGGCAAGACGTCTCGTTGCTCATCCTTGATTGGTATTGATCTGGTCCATCCATTGGAAGTCGACCATCGTCAATCATTGAGAAGAGCGTTCCGACCATCGGGCGGCATGTCTCCATTGCCAGGCCTTCGCCATAGGGGCTATTTGGTGGAATATGGTCTATTAAGGGGTAGGACCATGTGTGATCTCGGGTGACTGAGGCTTAGTGCATAACGCCTCGAAGTACTCAGGCCGGTCACCGCAGCCATGCCAATCCTCTCCTTCTGTCTCCGCGGGAACTACATTAGTTATGGGTGAGCCGTGGTAATTTACCTTTCTTCTTCCCGAGTGCGCCCCGGCCGCCGCCAAGAGTTCGGATATGTTGTCCGGGTCGTCGTTATCATTGATTCGATCCCGGTTTTGTCGTTCCTCTGGACCCGTCTGGCCTCTTCCCCTGATTGGGGCCGAGTAAAGCAGTCCCGGTATTGGGTTTTTGTTTTTTTTTTGTTTTAACTGTCTGGCGTGTCCCAAGGTTGCTTTACTTTTTTGTTTTTTATAAGTTTTGCAGGGCCCTCTTCGGTTATGGCGACGCCTTCTGTCGCTGCGGCCGTTGTCGGCGACCTGTAAGTGAGGACGTGTTGGAGTCTGAAGCGCATTGTCGCTGTCACTATCAGGTTCCCCGTCGACTGTGCTTTCCTCCTGTTTTCGCTTTCCTTGTGAGGGACTTGTGTTTGATTGCGTCATCTTGTCGCAATCTCGAGACCTGATCGGTGGTCATCGTGTCTCCATTGCGGCGGCTAACGGCTGCGTTTTAACCGCATGTATTATTGCGTTCGTGGCCGATGCCTTGACTACGATGATGATGCCTCTTGCATTGCCGAGATTGAGTTCTGCTGGCTTGGGGACACCGGGGCAGCTTCCATGTGTCTCCATGGAGGTCGGCTTCCATCTGGGCCTTCCTAGTTCGCCCCCGGGGCTTTGGTGTGACATTTCTTTTGCCTTCCTCGGATTTTTTCTTATGTTCGGCATATTTGGGCAGTAACCAGATTGTGTCTGTTTGGAGCATGTGACCCGTCACTGAATTCCTAATATCTAGTCGTGTGGGTGTGTTATAAAAAGTTTGGTGCCAACTAGGTCTCCGTAGAAGAGGTCAGTAAGAGATAAAAAATAAACAGCGTTGTAGTTGTTGATGTAAGGGTGTGGTTAAATGAGTAGCGTAAAAAGTAATATGTCCGGTTAAATGTGATAAATTAGTGCTAGTGAGTAAAAGTAACCATAAAGTCCCCCCCCCTGGTAAAATAGTGATGAAGTTAGTGATGATTTGTGGCTTAGAATGATCTGGAGTAAAGCGATGTCCTTTAATGAGGTGATATATGTCAATGTCTATGATACAACTGCCATCGCATAGTGTTTGATCTCGGTGTAGGAAACGTTGTAAAACTTTTAATGTAATCAAATAATAGTAGAAAGTCAATAGGTATAACAAGAGTGCAGCAGGGACAAATAGTCTAAATAAATGTATAAAATTTAAGCTGTAATGGCACGTATCGTTGGTTCGAATAACCTCGTCGAACAACGATGAATAACACAATGAGTTGGTGAATGTCGATTTTCAATCCTTTAGCTTTAGCTACTGTGCTATGGCGTCATGTGGATCCTGGGCCGGTCTGTTCGCCCTACTTAATAGGGTAAGGAGGCATTGTACCCTAAGCAAATTGCCAATTTGTTGGTATTTACTGGTAGTATGTGCTAGATGTTTTACCAGAATGTCTATCATAGCAAGGTTATGTCAATAATGACAGAGTTGTCGAGTTTTCGACAGCAAATTGTCTTTTTGTGCGTCGAATAACACAATGAATTTGCCTATTCGAATAGTGTCGGCGGTCGTCGACACTCAGGTCGGTGAATGTCGATTTTCCAGACTACTTTAGCTGAAAGTTCCCTAATATCACTGTCGACACACAGGCCTGGATAAGCCACGTCGACACACAGACCTGGATGAGACGATTCGCCGGGTTACTTGGCCAGACTGTCGATTCTTATGAATTTTTTGTTTTACAATACCGTCAGTCGACACGTCGACGATGATTTCTCCACCCACTTGCGTGGTAGGCGAATGGGACGGGAGCAACAGAGCGTAGGATGAAAGCGTCGACAACTTGCGAAGGCATTCGGTACACTGGTAAACATGGTAGACTGTGTCATAATATGTAATCGACTTGCAGTGCAGAAATGTGAATCAGTGTGATCAGTAGCTCGGGTCGGAGGGTTGTGGTAGCGGGCTGCGTAGGAGGTCACGTGATCAAAAAGGCGGGAACGGTCAGCTGGTGGGTCGGGTCGGATGCCTAGGTTACTGAGGGGGCGCCCACCTGTCGGATTCGTGTATGCATGTCTCCACCCGTAAATTTGTCATGATACCTATAAACATGCGGCCAATTACACTGGGTGCAGCTATGATATTGTGTAGTTTCAGATCATCTAGCTTCTTGTTTGAAACTTAGAATTCCAACTAAAAAAATATATATAATAAATTAAGATATTAATCTTTTATCCGCATTGCAAATACATCATTAAATCAGCCATTCTTATGACCATGTGCATCTAGATTTAGACAAATCTAGCCACTCAGACTAGTGTTAGAGCCATAGCCAGAAGTCTGTTTTACTTATTTTTTTCATGTTTTTACTTTTTATCACACCACCTAGGCACGAACCGCTTGAAACACATATAGAAAACATGTTTAACAAAGATTATATTAAAATAATACGGTTAGGGTTTTGGAGTTCTTTTAATTTTAATAAAATGACATTTTTTCACTCCGCGTATTGGCAAACTCAAAGGCCGTACTGCCTTTGCTTTGCCTCCAACGCCGTTTCAGAATATAATCAGGAATTCTTATTGCCATTTGCATTTAGATTTAGAAATTTAGGCACTCTGACTAGGTGTTAGAGCCATAGCCAGGAATACTCATGCATTGTTCAATGGCAGTGAGCTCTCCATAAAGCAAAAGTAAAATATTGATTTAAAACCACTGACCTAGAGACAAACCGCTTGGACACATACAGAAAACATATTTATCGAAAAAGATGATTTAAATTGTAAGTGAGGGTTTTGGATTTCTATTAATTTTGAATAAACTGGACACTTTTCACTTGCACGTATAGGCAAACTCAATGGCGATGCCGTTGCTTTGCTTCCCAACGCCGTTTTCAGCACATGCGCAGTCGGAACCATGATCTAGTTTATTGTTTTCACCCTGAGCGCGGAGAAGCGTATTCGATTGGCTCATAATTCCGAATTGTGGTTGATCCGGCGGGAAGCCCGAGGCGCCCCCTACCAGACCTTCCCCCTCCTCCTTCCCGCCATTACTCTCTGACTGCATTCGGGCCCATCCTCACTCATTGGATTTAGTCTCCAGACTCAACGGCACCGTTCCCACCCACGTCACCCACGTTAAACAGCGGAAACGCACTGAAAAAAAGTCACCAAGTTAAACAGATAAGCAGCGCTCACGTAGGACTGCGCTCCTAGGGGCCGCCCCACTAAGCGTGCCAAAGAAGCGAAACCACCACTCCTCCGCGACCTGAGCGTGTCAAACGACTCGCATGATGGCGGCGCCTCCCGACGCAGGCCGTCTCACAGCCCCAAGCCACGTCCCCGACCCGCCCACTCTAGCGATTTCGCAGGGCCTACGCTGGAAGGCGAGGCGGGCAGACGGGCTGGAAAAAAAATGGCAGCCTCACCATCATCGCCATGGTGGAGCGGTGGATTCACCATGCAAATGGAGGCGGAGGAGCACAGACGGGAGGCCGCCGAGCACCCGAGCCAGCTCGCGGTCAATCCCAAGTGCTCGCGGAAGCCACCGCCGCACTCGGCCGCCGCCCACTGCTGGCGCGCGCCGCCCGGCGACCCAGCACCCCGGATACCGTGGCGGCACACAAGTCCGGCGCCGACAGCCGCGAACACTACGATAGGGCGGAGCTGGGTGCGCCCTGCCAGGCATGGAACAAAGACCCGGCTTCATGTACCAAAGCCGCGAAAGGCGCCTCGCACGGGGCAGGCTCCCAGAAGCTCGCTCACGTCTGCGGCTACTGCGCGAATGTGCGCCGGATAGTTACCGGCCACCCCGAGACGAGTTGCTATTCAAAGAAACCCCGGGAGCGCCCCGGAAAAACATCTCACCGGGATTTTTAGTCGACCGGCGGGCGCACATAGCCCCGCCCCGACTATCGACTCGACGCCGACGCCCACACCGCCCCCGGCCTACCATGATAAACAATAACAATGCCCCAGCCCCGGGTGGCTTCAACCCGACCGCCCCGCCGCCATGCGGGGATTTCCATCATGACGTCACGCACACCGCTCCGCATAATGACACATGATTGGCGGAGGGGAGATTCCCCCGTGACGTCACCCCGGCCCCCTGCTGATGACGTCACGCCGGCTCGGTGGCGCCACCTTGAGGGAACACCCCACACTACCAAGGTAAACACCCGATCAGACACTGCCGGCCACGCCACCCCGAACCAACACCGTCCCGGAAGCCCTCGCCACGCCACACACCGGCCGTCACACGACAGCTTCGCGGAGTTCCGCCCCGGAAGCTGCTCCACCCCGGCGGCTCCCGACCCCGCCGAGGCTTGTGTGATCTGCGACGTGACCCGCGGCGCCCTCGCCTCCGGCGCGAGCATCAGCGAGCCAGTCGAGGAGGTGATAGACACTGCCATCCAGCACTCCCTCCCGGCGACCCCCGACTGTGGCCCCTCCCCTGTCGAGTACAGGGCCACCCTCGACTCCTTCTGGCCTGTGCTCTCGGGCGAGGGCTGGGCCGCCTACCCCGTCTACGCGGCGGCTTACGCCGCCGCCCGCGCCTCGGGACTTCCGAATTATTTGGCCGCCCGAGTCCCGGTCCCCTCGGACTTAAACATTCCTAACTGGCGTCGCATGCTCCGGGGCCACGACGACCCCCTCCTCGCCGACCACCTGGAGTTCGGGTTCCCGGCCAACTACACCGCGGCCGGGCCCCCGACCCCCCGGACCGCCACTCAGCCGAGGTAAACAATAACAATGTTCTGGCTTCGGGTGGCTTCGGTGCGCTCGCCCCGCCGCCTGGCGGGGATTCCCCTCGTGACGTCACGAGTACCGCCACACACAACAACACGGGATTGGCGGGGGAGGGGTTTCCCCGTGACGTCACGCCGGCGGCGCGACCGTGCCGCCACCTGGAGGATTCCCCGCACACCACCGGCAGCCCCGAGCACGGCGGGCCGCCGCGGGGAACCCCCCCTGTCCGTGACGTCACGCCGGCCCGCTGGCGCCGCCGTGAGGAAATGCCTCGCACTAACCACGTAAACAACGGTTCGGCGACTGCCGGCCACGCCACCGCGAGCCCGCCCCGTCCCGGAATCCCCGCCACGCCACCCACCTGCCGTCACCAAGCGGCTTCGCGGAGTTCCAACCCGGAAGCTGCTCCACCCCGGCGGCCCCCGACCCCGCCGAGGCCTGTGACATCTGTGACGTGACCTGTGGCGCCCCCATCGCCGGCGCGGGCACGAGCGAGCCCATCGAGGAGGTGATAAACATTGCAATCCAGCACTCCCTCCCGGCGGCCCCCGACTGCGGCCCCTCCCCCGTCGAGTACAGGGCCACCCTCGAATCATTCTGGCCTGTGCTGTCGGGCGAGGGCTGGGCCGCCTACCCCGCCTACGCGGCGGCCTACGCCGCCGCCCGCGCCTCGGGACTTCCGAACTATTTGGCCGCCCGAGTCCCGGTCCCCTCGGACTTAAACATCCCCAATTGGCGCCGGATGCTCCGCCCCTACGACGACCACCTTCTCGCCGACCACCTTGAGTTCGGCTTCCCGGCGAACTACACCGCCCCTGGCCCGCCGACCCCGACATACAGCAACCACCGCGAGGACCCCGGATTCGCCAGTCACGTCACCGACTACGCGGCGGAGGAGCTCCGGCGAGGCGCCCTCCTCGGGCCGTTCGCGGTTCCCCCCTTCACTCCTTGGGCGCAGTGCAGCCCGATAATGACGCGGCCCAAGTCCACCCCTGGGAAGCGCCGGGTGATCGTCGATTTATCCTTCCCTCCCGGTCGAAGCGTAAACTCCGGCATCCCGAGGCGGGAGTATCTCGGGCGCCCACACGCCTACAGATTGCCGTCGGCGGCCGACCTCGGCCGCCGCATCGTCGAGGAGGGCCGGGGCGCCTTCTGTTGGTCGGCCGACGTCTCCCGTGCCTACCGCCAGCTCCGGGCCGACCCGCTCTCCACCCCCCTCTTCGGCATAACGGTCGACGCGCGCGCCTACCTGGACATAGCCCTGCCCTTTGGCTGCAGGACCTCCGGCGCGGCCTGCGTCAGGGTCACCGCCGCGGTCGCATGGATCGTGGGCCTACGCGGCTTCTTCGCGGCGGTCTACGTCGACGACTTCGTCGGCTGCGAGGCCACCTACCTCGGCGCGATGCGGGCGTTCGACGCCCTCAGGGAGGTCTGCGCCTCCCTGGGCCTCGAGCTCGCCCCCGACAAGTGTTGCCCACCGACTGTCCGACTCACCTGGCTGGGCATCGACTTCGACTCGGAGGCCATGGTCCTCCGCATCCCCGACCAGAAGATGAGGGACGTCATCGAGGTATGCGAGCGCTGGCTCGTTCGACCCACCCTCACCAGGAAGGCCCTCCAGAGACTCGTGGGCCGCCTCGCGCATATCAGCACCTGCGTAGTCGCGGCTCGGAAATTCATGGGCCGCATCCTCTGGGGCCTCCGCGCCGCCCCCGCCGCCGGCGCCACGGAGATCGACCCAGAGCTGAAGAAAGACGTCCGCTGGTGCCGGGACTTCGCGGCGGCGGGGAACGGCGTCCATGTCCTCCCGCCCCCCCGTCCGCCCCACTTGGACCATCGAGTGCGACTCCTGCCTCACCGGCGGAGGCGCATTCTCGGCGGATGCCTGCTTCTCCGAGGCCTACGACCAAGAGATGATCGCGGCCTACCCCTCCATCCACCAACTCGAGGCCGTGAACCTCGTCATGGCGGTCCGTGCCCTCGGCCCCGGCGCCCCGGGGGGATACCGGATCGTCGTCAATACGGACAATGCCGCCTCCGCGAGCGCCCTCGAATCGGGCCGCGCCGTCGACCCGACCCTCGGAGCGTGCGCCCGCGAGCTCTGGCTACTCGCGGCGCTCGGCTCCTTCGACCTCGCCATATACCACAAGCCCGGGGTCGAGCTGGTCCTCGCGGACGCTCTCAGCCACGCGCACTACTCCCGGGAGGCCCTCGACCTGGTAGAGAGGGAATGCCGTGGGAGGGGGATCCGTAGGGTCCGGGTCCGTCACTCCCCCGACCTGTTCACGCATAACCTTTGAATCTTTGCAGACTACGGCGCGTGCGCCCACGATCATCTGATGGCGCTCCGCCGGGCGGCCCTCGCCCCCGGGACCTGGCGCAACCGGGATCGGCACGCCAGGCGGTATCTGCAGTTCGCCGTCGAGCGGGGAGTCGACCATCTGGCTCCCGCCCCCTACGACGTCGGGCAGTTCATCGCCCACCTGCACCGCCTCTTGCCCTCGCCGGCCTCCGTCGCCAACGCCCTCTCGGGGGCGCGGGCTTGGGTCCCGGAGGCGGGGGGCGACGTCGCCCCCTTTGACGCCCCCCTTCCCTCACAGGTGAAGCGGGGCGCCCAGCGGCTCTTCGCGGCTCCGACCCGACGCGCCCCCGCCATCACCCCCGAGATGCTTCCCATCCTCTACAGACATATGCGCGCCCAGGGGCACCTCGGGGTTGCTCCTTGGGCGGCCATCATCATCGCATATTTCAGTTTCTTGAGGCAATCGAACATCCTCTCCCCCTCCCACGCCCCGTGGGGGGGGCCTCACACACTGCGCAGGGATGACGTCCAGCCGGTTCCCGGGGGCCTCCGCCTCCGGGTCACCTCATCCAAGACCAGCCGGTCCCCGGCGCAGGCCGTCTCGATCTTCGTGCCTGCCCTCGCCGGATCCCCGCTCTGTCCGGTCCGCGCATGGTGGCGCGCGGTCGACCTGCTGCCTGCGTCCGGGGCCGCCCCGGCTTTCCTCGTCCGCGCCGGCGTCCCCCTCACGCCTCGGGACGTCACCCCCCTCCTCCGCGCCGCCCTGGGCGCGGCCCTCGTGCCCCGAGCCGAGGAGTTCACCCTGCAAGGCCTCCGCCGAGGCGCCGCCCAGGCGTGCGCGTCGAGGGGCGTGGACCTCTCCGCCATTATGGCCCAGGGCACCTGGGAGTCTGACGCGGTGCACACGTACGTCCCCCACCAGGTGACGTCGGCCGCCCCGAGAGCCTTGGCCTTGTGTTTGGGTCGACTCCCGGGCCTACCTCCTCCCAGGCCCATCCGGGCCCCTCTGCGGACGTGGACGAGGTCGACTGACCTGCCCAACAACATTTGCTGTCCTTATTTCTATTACCCTTGAGTCACACTGTTTGTCTACCTGTTTCCTGAATAAACCCCTCTTCTTTACTCCCACATCCGCCTCGGGCTTCCTCTGTCCAGATCGGCTCATAATTCCGAATTGTGGTTGATCCGGCGGGAAGCCCGAGGCCTACGACCTTCCCCCTCCTCCTTCCCGCCATTACCTCTGACCTGCATTCGGGCCCCATCCTCACTCAATGGATTTACCACGCCCACCCACCCTCTTTTGCAGCCACTGCGTGGGGGTCGGCTCCCGGGCCTACCTCCTCCCAGGTCCCTCCGGCCCCCTCTGTGGACGTGGGAGGTCGACTGACCTGCCCAACAACATTTGCTGTCCTTATTTCTATTACCCTTGAGTCACACTGTTTGTCTACCTGTTTCCTGAATAAACCCCTCTTCTTTACTCCCACATCCGCCTCGGGCTTCCTCTGTCCGGATCATTCAACCCGAGTCTGTATGATGTGCGCATGCGCCAAAAAGTGACTCGGGTGACCCGAGTTGATTAATCGAATATGCCCAATGACAACGTGTCTATCCAGAGAGCGAAATGATAACAGAGAAAGAATAACAGTGAATAGAGTTAACAGAAACAGCCTGATGTAGAGCTAAGGCCATATCAAAATGTTAAAAGTTGGCGATCGTCCTTTTAATCACAGAAATCAGGGTCGGGCGGGCGGTTTTTGTTTATATTTCGTATTTTTCTGGCGTATCACTACTCTACTCTAATGTATGGGGCTGAGACATGGACAATCTCTAAAAAAAATGTACAAACGTTTAGCAACATTTGAGATGTGGACTTATCGAAGGATGATGAAAATATCATGGACAAAGAAGATCATCAACAAAGAAGTTCTCAGAAAAATTAAAAATAAGAAACGCTTGTTTGCCACTATACAGACAAAGAAACTTATTTATTTTGGCCACATCATTCGTCAGAGTTCAATATACCGTACATTGTTGGAAGGGAAGGTGAATGACAGCAGAGGGAGAGGGAGACCAAGCACATCATGGTTTACAAATATTTCACAGTGGACAGGCTTGAATTATTCACCGTCTATCAGAACAGCACACCATCAAGACAAGAGGAGAACCATTGCATCCAACCCTCGACTAGAGGACGGAACTATTGATTGATTGATTGATCACGTAGACATAATACTTAACCAGATGCGATGGCCGAATGAGTTGAGCGTCTGGCTCTGGTTCTGGTTGTTCATGGGATTTGAACTCCTGGGTTCCAACCCTGGCTGAGTCAAACCAATGATCTAAAAATTGATACTTGTCGCTGGTTAAATAAATAAAATCAGGGCGGGTGATTTTTCAGGCACGGGTGGAGACGATCACGATTAAAAAAAAAAAGTATTCGGCCTAAAGTGGCATGTTTAGTAGGTCACAACGACAGATAAGGACGAGTTACTACCGAAGTTCTCTGTCATGTAGTCCCTATGCCGGCGTTCGAAATAAGTACATGTCCATTTGTCCGGGACAAGTGAGAATAGGAACGGACAAGTAGAATATGGCTTGGGCTTGTTCATTGGACAAGTGAAAATGATATATATATATTATATATTATACTTATTATATATATATATATATATACTAATATATATATAAGATTATAGAGCATATATATACTAGGCGCGAATGACAGTATTGAGCATTCGTAGTTAGGACGCGGTGGTGGTGTAGGACGTTCAAAACACTACGGTAGTGTTTTGAACCTACGTTCAAAACACTATGGTAGTGTTTTGAACTTAGGTTAAAAACACTACTGTTAAGTTCAAACTCTACCCCCTACATACGTTCAAAACACTACCCAAGTTTCAAAACACTACATGACAAGGCTGACCCTGCTGCCACTGCGGTGTGTGCACCAAGTATAGTAGGTATACGCTGATAGCGCTGCGGCATGTGCACCACATATTAGTAGTATACGCTGAGAGCGCTGCGGCGTGTACACCACGTATTAGTATACGCTGATGGTGCTGCAGTGTGTGCACCGAAGCACCTAGATAAAAGATTCACCCGTTGTAGTACACGGGTGAAGACCAGCCTTATATAAATATGGGCGAAAATAGCGTTAGTATGAAAGTGAGGCTCCAGTATGGAAGTGAGGCTCCAGTATGTGGCTCCAGTATCAAATGGATACTTCTATAGGCACAGAGTTGGTGAAATGGGCGAGAATGCAAAAAGACAAGATGGCGGCCGCAGAACGCCGCCGATTTCACTTTTAAATCTTATTTAACTATATATTATATTATATTTTTCAACTCAAAGGTAGCGGGCTATCAATAAGATATATGTAAAGAATAATTGTTGCTTCTTAGATTGTAAAATTAGGCTCTCAATTCTTTGACCCGCATTTTCGCCAGATTTTACATAAGGCTGGTTTGCACCCCTACTGCAGCAGTACGGGGTGAATCTTGTGCCTACGAAGCACCATGACACGGCATCACCACGAATGTCAAACGTATCTTGACATAATAATATATTTATTTCCACATGATCAATGTGCCGGCGAGAAGCGTCGTAATGTGACAGCATTGTCGGCGTGGTTCGCTACGTGTATGTCCGCATATGTTAGGAGCACATTAGGGATATGTTGGAATACGTTGCAGCACGTTCCATACGTTCAGCCGATGGGAACGTGCAGTCCGCATACTTCAAACAGATGCATTACGTACTCCTAACATACTTCGAATGTATGCTTGCCGTATCTCCAGCATATTTAACGTTTACGCCATACTTCTAGCGATGGAGTAACGTATCTAACGATACCCGTCCTGATATGACCTTAGATGATGCTAGGACGTAAAACAACATCCAGCAACCCTACTGACCCACATTACTACATACTGCTTCACCCTAGGAAAATAGAGTAGTGTTTTGAACTTAAGGGTAGTGTTTTGAACTTAAGGATAGTGTTTTGAGTGTGGTCATAGTAGTGTTTTGAACTTACCTTCAACCAGGTTGAAAACACTACCATCGTGTTTTGAACCTAGGTTGAAAACACTACCGTAGTGTTTTTGTGGGGTAGTGTTTTGAACTTACTACAGTGGCGCCAGTGGGGTACTCCGCACCAAATGATACAAAGAATAGCAGTAACAATAGAATAATAATAAGAACTCCCTTCCACGTCTTTATACTCACATAATGCGTATACATCACACACACACTCATATGTATGTATGTATATAAAGTAAGCACTGTGAACAAGTGAAAATTCAGACAGACAAAATGAAAATCACACCACACTATAGGACAAGTGAAAAAGTTTACTTATTTCTATCACTGCATGCTAAATATTTAGATCAACTACTTATCCATCACAATCTGGCACTTTTAGAGTGAAGAATTGATTAAATCATCTAGAATAATAAACATTAAAAATTCAATCGAGAGCACTCGATGGATGCCATCTTGGATTGGTAGATTTCTCTCCCAGTTCAGCAACTCTAGGTGCATGTTTTGGTTTTTAAAATATATGACTTCATCAGATTATGCAATTTTAAGGTTCAATATAAGAATAGAAATAAATCCATGTGAACAAAGAATACAGTATATGGATAATTGTATTCTTAGTATACAGAGGTACCATACAATTCTCTTTTTTTTTTCTTCTTAAAAAAACCCAACTAAACTGGGTTTCCCTCCTAAGTACCGTTTAATTTTTTTTTCTTTTTCAAAGAATGATTATGTTTATTTTGTATTTAACATAGGCTCTGATGATAATTTGTTCTTCTTTAGGTAATGGTAGCGGTAACCAGGTCGCTAGGGAGAATGACCAGCAGCGAGACGGTATGTACACATATATATGTTTGTTTTCCTTTTGTTGATTGGTTGTTGGAGTTTTACTTCCTGGCAACATCTAAGGTCATTTCAGGACGGGTACCGACTTGTGACAGTGTGCACTCATGGTGGCTTCATAGTGCTGCTCCACTGGGAAATCAGGCTGCCGGCACCATAAGTCGATATCCCACTCGATTAGTGGGATCCATAGGACAAGTGAAAAGGTTTACTTATTTCTATCACTGCATGCTAAATATTTAGGTCAACTACGTATTCATCACAATCTGCCACTTTTAGAGTAAAGAATTGATTAACTCATCTAGAATAATAGACACTAAAATTTGAATTGAGAGCACTCAATGGCTGCCATCTTGGATTGGTAGATTTCTCTCCCAGTTCAGCAACTCTATGTAAAGTCGTCGTCTGGCAGCTGTAGTTGTGTAGGCAGGCTAATAGGAAATCAATAAAGGCGAGGAGAGAAAGGAAGAGTATAAAGAATGAAAGAAGAGTGAGCAAAGTGAGAGCTTGCACCCTCAGGTTTATTATTATATAGTGGTACATGGATCTGATATGGCATACCACCTGACCATGCTCTCCAATGAACAACAAGCATTTCTAGGTCATCCAATGAACAGTAAGCATTCTTGTGTTACCATGGCTACTGTGATCTACCCACCACCACCATACTTTGTGGCTCTTGGCCTGCACCTGCCTTGCTGTGTGTGTGTGTGGTGATCTGTGACTAACAGTTGGGGGGTAGGGGATCGTGAGTATAGCTCTTGAGCTCCTTCCACACTAACAATAGTGCCCCTCTCACACTATCTATTTAATACGCAATGACTATGAACCACAAGTAAAGAGTCACCAGCAACTACATAAATACATTCATGCACCTGGCCCTATACATCATTTACCTTTATAGACCATTTGTAATCCTTTATAGACCAGTTCACATTCCCCACCAATGCGTTTTATCAGAATATTTTACATCTAGGTGCACGTTTTGTTTTTTTAAATATATGACTTCATCAGATTATGCAATTTTATGGTTCAATATAAGAATAGAAATAAATCCATGTGAGCAAAGAATACAGTATATGGATAATTATCACTCAGGACACGGATCAGTATATAGTGGGTAATTTTAATTCGTTTAAAGTTTTTCGTTACAGATTGGATAGTATTGTCGTGGGGGTGATGAAAATGGGAAATATTGCGCCTAGAGCGGGACTCGAACCCACATCTCTTTGCATTCCGGGCCAGTGTGCTAACCATTACACCACCTAAGCTCCCTGATATCAACACACTCCCCACGCTACCTTCTTATGTGTTACTTTGCCTGGAGGTCAGTGCAGACCACTACATCGTCCCCCTGGAATGTAATCTTGTAAATGCTTTACAATTACTTACCATACAGGCAATGCACGAAAACAATACATACACAGGGTAGGTTCAACAACCATACAGTGCAAAGCTTGTACAGGATCCTGGTCACGGCACCAGTGTCATGGGGGTGATGAAAATGGGAAATATTGCGCCTAGAGCGGGACTCGAACCCACATCTCTTTGCATTCCGGGCCAGTGGGCTAACCATTACACCACCTAGGCTCCCTGATATCAAGACACTCCCCACGCCTACCTGTCTATGTGGTTACTTGCCTGAGAGGTCAGTGCAGACCACTACAGTATTCTGTACATAATTTATTCAGCAAATGTTCGAGCGTCTCACCTTGTTATGTTGGGAGGGTGGATGGTTGAATACCAGCTAAGGCTCCGCGCAACCACGCGGCAGGTTCGGGTTCACTGGCGGAGTGAGCTGCTCCAGGGCTGTGGTTAACGCCAGTGTAATCCGCTAGGTGGGTGGGGGTTTGGCGCAGGCTTTAGAATATAGGTGGCGCCAGCATCTCATAGAGTTTGGTGGTTTAAGGATATCGGTCCTGAGTTCCAAATTACCCATGTTGCTCCGCAACATGAACAATTATCACTCAGGACATGGATCAGTATATAGTGGGTAATTTTAATTCTTTTAAAGTTTTTCGTTACAGATTGGATAGTATTCTTGTTACATAAGTTTGAGTCAGGGTAATGTTCGAGCGCTCAGCCAAAAGTAGTGGAGAGCGTGAAGGGACATGCCCTGATGGCGTTACGAGGCACATATTGGTGGACCGCAGATGATGTCCAAGTGCCGAACGTCTGGATGTCGTCCAGGGTTGCACCAAGGGCCGCGCACGCCTGTGCGCCCCCTCGGCGGAGGCTGTGGAGGGTCACCGTGCGTGGCGCAGGGTGACCGGATGAGGTGAGTGCCAGTCGTATGACGGCCAGGAGTGCGTTGGGGCGCAGGGGCATGCCCGATGTTGTGATGAAGGCTGGGCCTTGTTTTTGGAGCGGGGCGTTGTCGGCATATGCACGCCAAGCAGCGACCGGGCAGGAGGGCGAGCCGGGGATGGCCGGCACCGCTATGTCAAGATGCTCGCCAGATCTCCATCTCGTCTTCGTCGACGCCACGTGGATGTTGATGCCTTCGTCAGTTAGTGTAACGTCGTGTGCCCGCAGTGCGTGTCTGCTTGTCCTAGAGTCGTTTGGCTCCAGCAGGTTCGACTGCCTTAGTATCGTGAAGTAAGCGATCAGTGTAGCGGCCTTCAAGACACGTCCGTTGGGTCCGGAGCGTGATAGGAACTCGACAATGTTCTTGATGTCACGCGGTGTTATTGGTGGTGCCTGGGTCGGTACATGTTGTGACGATCTCTGTATGCCCCTTTTCATGAGTCCCATGGGGTAAGTGTCGAATGCGTCGTGCACTCCACCGACCGCGCGCACCCATGTGCGTGCACCGCTGAGATAGTTGAGTACCGCGCCGGGGGTCTTCAGCACATCCGAGAGGTGTAGTATATAGGACAGTATCATGTACTGTGTTGGCCGAGATGGTTGCGCTGCGTGTCGAGTGAGATATGCGATGTAGGTCGTCACCTGTCGATTCTTGTTCTTCCAGGTTCCGGGAGCGAGTCCGTCATGGATCTTCTTCATGAGCCGCTCGTGGTGTTGGTCAGAGAAACCTGGGGATGAGAGGCAAGATGTTATGGGGGAAGAGCCAGGTTTATAAGCCGGGGGTGAGTACGTGTTCGAAGTCGACATGGACCTGTACTAGGCCGCGTTGCGCCAGCATGACTTGGGCTGTCTGGCGAGCCGCGTCGTTGTTGTGGCGCCTGCTTAGGGCGTCCGCTAGCACGAGGTCCTTTCCAGGCTTGTGATGCACCTGTATGTTTGTGCTCAATGTGGCCTCGAGGAGCCATATTTCTCTGGCGCACACCGTCAGCACCGGATCACGGCCCCTCCCATCGGCCATCACTTGTTGTGACGCCGAATTATCGGTGCTTACTTGTATGGTGTGCTGGTGTGGTCTGAGTGGTAGTAGGGCCTTGATCGCGGCGACGAGGTTAAATGCCTCCAGTTGGGCGATGGTCATTGTCTTTCTCGTGACTCTTTCGGGGTACCTTTCGGCATAGTAGTGGGTGGGTGTGTGGGCTCCAGCCCCGGTGAGGGACGAGTCACACTCTATGCACCAGTCGTTCTTAGGGTCTTGGTGCAGCAGTACGTACCCGTTGGAGGCCTCAGCGAATTTGTCGAACCACGCGATGTCCTGGAGCATCTCTTCCGGCACGGTGTGCTTACCGGTCATAGGTGCATTCCTGAGTGCATCGAGGATCCTAGAGATGAACCTTCTCGCGGGTCTGACGCACTTTGCGACATGCTGGAGCCTGCCAACGAGTCTCTGTATGTCGCGCCTCGAGGCCTCCTTCCTGACCGTCCAGAGGCGGCACTCGGTGAGCACCTCGTCGAGTTTGTCTTCAGGTATCTTGACCCACATTCGGTCGGTGTTAATGTGGAAGCCCAGCCACTCGAGCTGTTTCGTGGGTGGGACGCATTTCTGGGGCGAAAGCTCGAGGCCCAGTGTGTGTGCGGTGTGTAGGAGGTCCTCATACGCGTGTGCGGCCTGGTGTTTTGTTGCGGCGGCCCCGACAAAATCGTCAAGGTAGCACAGTATGTGGTGTCCCTTCTTTCTCATGAGGTGAACCACGGCGTTGGTCGTTCGGGCACAGGCCATTGATGATGTCCTGCATCCGAATGGGGGCGCGGCGTCGATGTAATATCGTCCAGCGTATTGTATGCCAAGTAGTGGGGTTGAGAGGGGGCATGTGCGCAGCTGCCTGTACGCCCTTGCCAGGTCGGCGCTCCATATGTATGATCCGGGTCCGAGTCTTGTCACCTCCTGCGCCAGGTCAAGCATGCTTGGAAGGGTGTATGACATAGGGGTGCCCTGGTACTGCGCTCTCCTTATTCCCGCGTTCACGCTTGCTTTCCCTGGGTATGATAGGTCTACAACCACTCGCCTCGATTGCAACTTCCGCTTCGGTCTGGTCATAATTGGGCTAATCTGTGTCCACGGCTTGAAGGAGGGTTTGTCGAATGGGCCTAGGAGGGCACCAATTTCGACCTCCTTCCTCACGTAGTCGGCAATGTGGACGTCGTGTGCGGGGTCCTCTGCATGGTTTGCAGTGGCGGGGACCGGTGGCAGTGGTGATGTGTAGTCCACCGGCCAGCCGAACTCCAAGAAGTCCACAACCTGTTGGTCGTGGTAGTCCTTAAGGAGGTGCCGCCACGCGGGTATGTTCAGGCCTGATGGTACCGGTATGCGCATCCCCATGTAGTTTGGGAGCGCGCATCTGCGGACAGTGTCGTATAGCCTCATATACGTGGTGTTGTTCGTCCATAATGCTGTTATCGTGTGGGGCCAGATATCGTGTAGTATGAATCTGTAGGCCGTTGGCGTTAATGGTGGGTTGTATGGTGGGGCTAGGTCGTCCCCATCATCGTTCAGTATGGTGTCTATGTCGTCCGGCTGGTGGTGACATAGTAGTCCGTCCGTCTGGTTGGGGGGTGTGTCGGTGGTAGTAGTCTGTTCGTTTATGACTATCGGAGCTAGTGGGGTTGCCGTCGGTCGGGAGTGTGCATCCGTCGAGTGGGCGTTTGTGCATCGTGTAGCTGTAGTGGTCGCTGCGAATGGTGCTGTGGCATTGCAGGGTCGTGTTGTTTTCGTTCGTGTTTTTGTGCCAAGCCGTTGGTTTCTGATAGCTTGTGGTTGTGGGGCGGTGTGTATGTCCGTGCGTCCATGTGCATCTGTCAGGTCGATCACCATCAGTCCATGGTTACTATCGTCCTTTGCATGTTGGGCGCTGTTACGGCTTTGCGTGTGTGGTTGGTTAGTAGGGAGGGTTACCGCGTTGGTTGCGCCGTGTGTTGTGACAACAAGCGCACATGGTTGTGGGGCTTGGGCGGTGGCTCCGCCTTGCGTCACGTGGCGGCGTGCGGGTGTGGCTTCCTCTGTAGCGTGGTGCGGTGTGTGTGTAAGTAGGTCAGTGTTGTTGTCGTGAGTATTTTCTGTCATGACAGCAAACGCACGTGGTTGGTTGGCTTGCGCGGTGGCGCCACCTTCCGTCACGTGGCAGCTTGCGGGTGTGGCTTCTTCTGTGTCATGGTGCGGTGTGTGTGTAATTAGGTCAGCTTTGTTGTCATGAGTAGTTACGGTGTGGGTTGTTGCCGGGGTGTCCTCGCGGTACTCGCCGTTGGCTGTATGTGCTGCGGTATCCGTGCCGTCACCAGTTATTGTGTCGGTGCGGCCGCCTCTTAAAAATCCGCCTTGGTCGTGCCTTTTTCCGTGCCGTTCTTGCGATCAAAGAACCTTCTCTTATTCTGACATTCTTTTTCTGGGTGCGGGTTTGCCTTTGCGTACTTCGTGGCGCACCATGCGCACAGGTGGCACAGGTGGCACTTCCTGTCGGGCTTTATCCCGTGGGATGTAGTGAAGCCGCATTCTTCTGCCCAGTTCCACTTTGTGCATGGCTTCCCATCCGTGTCTTTATTATATACGGGTCGGACGTAATCCGATCTCTCTGATCTACCCGACGTGTTGTCAGTCTTCTTTGCCGTATTGTCGTCGGTATTGTTTCGATACGTCTTTTTACCGTCGAGGCGTGTGCCCTCTACACACGCGTCCCGTTGCACATCTTTGATGGCGTATTGGTCTGCCCATCCGTGCGGCAGTCGCCCATCCGCGATCATTGTGAAGATGCTTTCCGACCACCGTCGGCATGTAGGCCAGTCATAATGGGTTGCCATAGTCGCGAGTTGTAACTGATGGTCCAAGAGGGGCTCTCTCCAACTGGTGGGCATCGCCTGATCCTTGATCATGCGGCACATCGCGGCCACGTACTCAGCCCATGTCGCCTGATCGAGCCCTACTTTTGTACACCGGTGACCTCTTATGACATACCTATGAGGTGCTATCACGTTATTACCTCTCTTGTCTCCTAACGCGGTCCCTGCTGCTGCCAGCAGTTCATTGACCAC
Organism: Branchipolynoe longqiensis; assembly: GCA_030323885.1. Classification (NCBI taxonomy): domain Eukaryota; kingdom Metazoa; phylum Annelida; class Polychaeta; order Phyllodocida; family Polynoidae; genus Branchipolynoe; species Branchipolynoe longqiensis. The sequence continues at coordinate 2,588,589 of CM059192.1, read as the reverse complement.
ATCGCTGCGATCATTTTCCTCCTGGTCGCCAGTGGACGCCACATCATAAAAAGGGTTACGGGTTGTAGCATGATCACGGGCAATGGCAGCGGGAGTACGAAATGGATTGACGAATGGAACAAACTCACGTTTTTTGGTTGTGTCGCTTGTAGTGGCGTAGTAGTAGTGTTCGGGGCGAGTAGTGGCCGGTGGGTAGCCGTCGCTGGTGCGGTCGCGGCTGCCACTTCGCGTCCGCCTCCTGCTGCTGGTAGAGCGACGCCTGCTGCGGCTGTGGGCCGGCCACGTGGTCCCGGGACGCGTCTCGTGGCCGCCATCTTGAATTTCTGCGCGGGGCGTGCTGTTTCGTCGCTTGCTCGTTGCCGAGCGCTCGATGTCGTCGAGCCGCTCGGTCATCTTTTCCAGTTTTTCGTCTAGCTTGTCCTGGAACCCATTGAGTGCTTCCATTAGTGCAGATGAGTCGGATTGCCTCCGCTTCCCAGCTGCCCTGTCTGGGCTGTTCGGTGTGCGGCCTCCCTCGTGGCGTTCCTCGGTGCGGCTGGATCTCGACTGTGTTTTGTTCGTTGTTTTTTCACGTAATACTACAGATTTGGGTCGTCCCCGGGTTCTCTTAACTGTGGGGGGCGCTGGTGTTGTCGGTGGGGCGTCCTCCCTTTGTCTTTTGGTACGTGTAGACGGCATCTTCCAGGTATTTTTGAGAATAATCCAGGCTAAGGCTCGCAGCAACCACGCGGCAGGTTCGGGTTCACTGGCGGAGTGAGCTGCTCCAGGGCTGTGGTTAACGCCAGTGTAATCCGCTAGGTGGGTGGGGGTTTGGCGCAGGTTTTAGAATATAGGTGGCGCCAGCATCTCATAGAGTTCGGTGGTTTAAGGATATCGGTCCTGAGTTCCAAATTACCCATGTTGCTCCGCAACATGAACAATTGTATTCTTAGTATACAGAGGTACCATACAATTCTCTTTTTTTTTTCTTCTTAAAAAAACGCAACTAAAGTGGGAGTACCATTGCACATGTTTAATTTTTTTTTTTTTTTTCAAAGAATGATTATGTTTATTTCGTATTTAACATAGGCACTGATGATAATTTGTTCTTCTTTAGGTAATGGTACCTGTAACCACATTGCTAGGGAGAATGACCGGCAGCGAGACGGTATGTACACATATATATGTTCGTTTTCCTTTTGTTGATTGGTTGTTGGAGTTTTATGTCCTGGCAACATCTAAGGTCATTTCAGGATGGGTACCGACTTGTGACAATGTGCACTCATGGTGGCTTCATAGTGCTGCTCCACTGGGAAATCAGGCTGCCGGCACCATGATTCGATATCCCAGTCGATCAGTCACATTATTCTGACACTGAGCTAACCAGTCCTTGCCGTATCCTATTAATGCCGAGCGCTCGGCATTACTAGGATAGAGCAAGGACTGGTTAGCTCAGTATCAGGATAATGTGACTGAGTGGGATATCAGGTCATGCTGCCAGCAGCCTGATCTCCCGGTGCGGCAGCACTATAAAGTCATCATGAGTGTGCACTGTCACAAATCGGCACCCCTCCTGCTATGATCATGGATGTTGCTAGGACGTAAAACAACAAAAGAACAAATCGGTACCCCTCCTGATATGACCATGGATGTTGCTAGGACGTAAAACCCCCAACAAACAAACAAGACCATGTCCTTAGACCTGGACCATCAAGATATATCAAAATATTCATATCGCATAAATATCAACTGCGCTGCACTTTGAACTAAATAGAATAACCATCGTGGAATAACCAATTACTACTTCTTGGGTTAGAACTCAAATAACCTATTGAACAATTTCATATGACGTCAGCACATGTATTTAGGTCAGTGCGCACGGTGCTTGGCTGCAGGACAACATCCGGTCACACTGCAAACTCAATGGCTATGAGCAATCTTCATAGAGAAAAGGTGAAATATCTCTAAAACCACACCACCTGGCCACAAACCAATTGGATTACATATAGAAAACACATTAAAAAAAGAGATTATATTAAATTTATTCGGTTAGGGTTCTGCATTTCTATTAATTTTGAATAAAATCGACGTGTTACATCACGCATATCGGCAAACTCAATGTATTGTCAATGGCCTTGAGCAATCTTCATATAGTAAAAGTTAGATATCTCTAAAACCACACCACCTAGAAACAAGCTGATTGGAATACACATAGAAAACATGTTTACCAAAAAGATTATATTAAATTGATACGGTTAGGGTTCTGGATTTCTATAATTTTGAATAAAACTAATGTTTTGCACTGCACGTACCGTCAAACTCAAGGCATTGTCAATGGTCGTGAGCAATCTTCATAGAGAAAATACAGCAAAAGTGAAATATCTCTAAAACCACACCACCTAGAAACAATTCGTTTGGTACACATATAGAAAACATGTTAAATTTATAGATTATATTAAATTTATGAGGTTAGGGTTCTGGATTTCTATTAATTTTGACTAAAACTGATGTTTTGCACTGCGCGTACCGGTGTTGCGGTTTCCGAGGCACACCAGTTTGCCAGGGACACCTCCATTCAAATGAATTGTCAACGGCCGTGAGCAAATCTTCATACAGAAAAAGTCAAATATCTCTCAAATTAGACCACATAGAAACAAATCGCGTGGTACACACATAAAAAACATGTTTACCAAAAAGCCTATATTAAATCGATAAGGTTGGGGTTCTGGATTTCTATTAATTTAGACTAAAACTGACGTATTGCACTGCGCATACAGGCAAACGCAATGCATTGTCAATGGCCGTGAACAATCTTCTTACAGAAAAGATTTAATATCTCTAAAACCACACGACCTAAACACAAACCGATTGGAACATATATAGAAAACATGCTTACCAAAAAGATTCTATTAAATTTATAAGGTTATGGTTCTGGATTTCTATTAATTTTGACTAAAACTGACATTTTGCACTGCACGTACCGGCAAACTCAGTGGCAGCGTGCCTTCGTTCTGCAGCCGAGCTGCGCGCGCATACACGATGTTTGTAAACATTGAAATAGGTCTATTCTCTGATGTCCGACAGGAAAGCAGACAGATGAAATTACACAGGTTCTAATGCATAGTTAAACAGCTTCACATTCATTATTGGTCAAAGGTAGGCTTTGAGGTGCTTCCTTAAAGGAGACATCGTTTTGGTGAAGCTGAGCGAAATCGGGGGAAACCGAGCGAAACCAAGCTATTTAATAATAAATATACTATTTGTTTTACATACAGAGACTGTGAAATATAAAATATAATGTTTATCTTCCCAAACCGGAGTTGATCTAGACAGTTCGGTGACCATGCATTTTAGTCTCTCTTAGCAAAACCAAGAAATTTAATCATAAATATACTATTAGTTTTACATACAGACAATTTGAAATAGTAATACTAATAGATATAACATATAATCTTTATCTTCCCAAACCTGGCTTGTTCTAGGCAGTTCTAGGCAGTTCGGCCAGCATGATTTATGTAGGTTATGTGATACCTCCTTAATGCCCTTCTCTATAATTAATGACCCATGATTAAGTGTAGGTTATGTGATACTTCCTTAATGCCCTTCTCTATAATTAATGACCCATGATTAAAGGTAGGTTATGTGATACTTCCTCAATGCCCTTCTCTATAATTAATGACCCATGATTAAATGTAGGTTATGTGATACCTCCTTAATGCCCTTCTCTAATGACCCATTGTAAAATATTCCGTCTTTTGGGTCTGTATCACAAATAAAATAAGAGTAAATAATTTCCTTAAAACAAAACTATCCTTTTTCATGACACCAATATTGAAACCATTCTGAGGGCTAAATCACTAAATCTGGTATGCATCCATGCATATAGCAGTCAGACTATCCTTGGTAAAACCAATCTACGGTCCAGACAGGGTTTACATGGTTGTAAAAACAAGCAAGGGGAGTCTCGAAATACTAGTAATGGATATGCATGGAAATTGGAAAATTCAAAAAATCCAAGTCATCCCAAATTGTCTAAAACATTAATACAAAATTGTTAAATGAAAAAAGGAGAAATTTGGAAATTATTAATTCCATTAATTAGTGGAAGACTGGCATCCCTGAATGTAGGTCCTGTGCCACTTCCTTAAACTGTCTCTTGACTGCCCTTCTATATAATTAATGACCCATGACTAAATGTAGGTCCTGTGATACTTCCTTAAACTGTCTCTTGATTGCCCTTCACTATATTTAATGACCCATGACTAAATGTAGGTCCTGTGATACTTCCTTAAACTGTCTCTTGATTGCCCTTCACTATATTTAATGACCCATGACTAAATGTAGGTCCTGTGATACTTCCTTAATTAATGACCCATGATTAAATGTAGGTCCTGTGATACTTCCTTAAACTGTCTCTTGATTGCCCTTCTATATAATTAATGACCCATGACTAAATATAGGTGCTGTGATACTTCCTTAAACTGTCTCTTGATTGCCCTTCTATATATTTAATGACCCATGACTAAATGTAGGTCATGTGATACTTCCTTAAACTGTCTCTTGATTGCCCTTCTCTGTAATTAATGACCCATGACTAAATGTAGGTCCTGTGATACTTCCTTAAACTGTCTCTTGACTGCCCTTCTTTATAATTAATGATCCATGACTCTAAGCATGTTTTAGTTCTATTTCATAGAGAAAGTATATCCAGTCATTCCCCCCTGGCCTGGTTGGATGTTGGAGTTTTAAGTCCTGGCAACATCTAGCATCATATCAGGACGAATTCCTGGCCAGTATTACTCTAATAATTGAAGAGGGTTGATTGACCCTAATAGTAATAATCACATCTTAACCCCAGAGGTCCTCAGCCGGACTGAACCCGAATTAGTTCCCAGAGAATAGGTTTGTTGTTGTTTACCTCCTAGCAACACCTAAGGTCATATCAGAATGGGTACTGACTTGTGACAGTGCACACTCATGGCAACTTCATAGTGCTGCCCCACTGGGAGACCAAGCCACCAGCACCATGACCCGATATCCCACTCAGCCACACTATCCTGACACTGAGCTAACCAGTCCTTTCCCTATCCTAATATGCCTAATGCAGAGTACCTGGCTAGGAAGCGACAAGTATAAAGTTTTAAGTCATTGGTTTGACTCGACCAGTGTTCAAACCCACGAATCCATGGGTTCGGATCCCCCGATCTCCCAAAACAGGAGATGGACGCTCAACCCATCCCGTCTGTTCAGAGAGAAAATAGCCCAGATAGCACACAGCCGTCGGCCCGACGTTGGCTATTGGTCGCACCGTCGCCACCGACTTTCCACCGTCGGCCCACCGTCGGGCCGACGGCGGTGGGCCGCCGTTGGCTATCAATCCCTTTCCACTTTTGAGCCACCGTCGGCCCACCGTCGGGCCGACGGTGGTGGGCCGCCGTTGGTTTGCTTTCATTTTCCACATTCGAGCCACCGTCGGGCCGACGGTGGTGTTCCGACGTTGGGTATCAATCCCTTTCCACTTTTGAGCCACCGTCGGAATGGAATTATTCGTGTTAATACGATTTGAATTATCGGGTACGGTTTGTTGATGGTTCGGCTCGAGTCGCCACCGGAACACGTGCGATCGTTGAGCAGCGTTCTTTTTCTACAAATAACTCCAAAAATCGGAGGAATTTTAAGGAATTATTTAACAGGTTTGTTTATCATTATGTTTAGATTATTTTGTGAAAGTTTTGTAATTTATTACGATGTATTAATGGAAATATTCGTGTTAATACGATTTGAATTACCCGGTACGGAATGTTGACGAAGGACCGCCATCTTGTTTTTTTCCGAGAAGACACTGTCACTATAGTGTCAATACGTACAGACTACAGGTGCAAAATATTAGTTTTATTCAAAATTAATAGATATCAAGAATGCTAACCTTATAAATTTAATATAATCTTTTTGGTAACTATATTGTCTATGTGTGTACCAAGCGATGTGTTCTCTATTTATTTTGAATAAATATATTGTGTCGGGCCTATGGCGGCAGCCGCCGTCGGGCCGACGTTGTTTTGTCCAACCTCCCGCCGTCGGCTCGACGGCGGCTGCCGCTCGGGCCTACGGCGGCAGCCGCCGTCGGGCCTACGGCGGCAGCCGCCGTCGAGCCGACGGCGGGAGGTTGGACAAAACAACGTCGGCCCGACGACGATTTCCATCGTTGGCCCAACGGGCCGCCGGCTGTGTGCTATCTGGGAGGTTGTTTCAAGATATACAAACTATGCCTAGCCACCTTCAGTGATGGTAATAGTGAATAAGCAGAGCTGTGTTGGTGGTGTTACTAGTTCTTTAAGCCACTGTGAGCTAATGTAGGGATCTGCGATCTGTATTCATACAGCCTGGTAATTCTGTTCTTTTCTAGACCGGTCGGCTCTCCTCGTCAGTACTGGAATAACTCCCTCAGAAACTTGACTTTCCCTGTTGCAGAATTCATGACGGAGGAGACAGAAATAGTGCACATGAACGTTTATTTTTCTCAATGAGCTTCAAACATCAATTCCATGTGCAAGGTGTATTTCGTGCAACCAGTAACAATTGTCAAGGTCAATAAACATTGTTTAACAAAACATTCTTCAACATGGCTTCAAGTATTTCTTATCAGTTGCAGTTAACATCAAGTTACCCATTTGGTATATGATATATATTAACAATTTGTATTTTTTATAGTATTGTTATCTAAATTAACTTCGGTCAGGTAAACTCCTGATGCCGGCAAATTCAATGTGCAAACATATATTAGTCAGACAAATTCAAGGTTCAGTTACCAACCAACATAATGACTACAATGACTCTAACATTTTTTCTTGGGTACGGATGAGAAATCTAATGGGACATAGGTAAGCATACTATGGTCTACCAAAAGTTTTTGAAGCACCTCAGACATTCAGCCAAATAAATTTGAGAGTCTGAGGTGCTTCTGAGAATGCTACCCTGTTCACATACTGGAAAAGCGCGCTGGATCTCCAGCGACCTAGTTATCAGGTCAGGACTCTGGTGTCCTGTCGATAGTAGGGCTAGCCGAATCGCTTTAAGAAGCGTCGAGGATAGCAGAGGTTCGCCATTCAGGTGCTTAAAGGCAGGATCGCTGGGACCGATGGCTGTGGCTCTCCTATACCTCTTCTAGGCGTGAACCGGGCAGCAGGAGGACCCTGAAACACACGGCAGCTTGACCGTGAATATATCTTGTCCCAGCCTCACCGTTTTGGTAGACCTGACCCATATGAGGACTCTTCGTCTACACCCGCACATCCGCTCCTCACAGGGCATAGTCGACGTCACCCGGCCTCAGAGTAAAAAACTAATTGCACTGACGTAAGAAAGTGAAATAAGCCAACAACGTAGCAGCAATTAATACATAAGCAATTTTACCCTCTTTTTTTAACACTGTAATTATATTTTTAATATCACATACCGTTAACGGGAGGGCCTGTGCTGGCCTATGTACACTGAGTTTACTACCCCTATTTTCATTAAAGTTGCATAGTCCGATGGCGTTTGAATTTTCATTTTATTTTCGAGATACATATATTAAATTGATCGTTATAACCTACTAATCATTAGTAATTTTGATGAAGAGTGGCTAGTTTTGAAGTAATTTGAGCTGAAAGAACCCAAAATACTTTCGACAAGCTTTGCAAAAGTCTTCTAGTTATGACGCGTATCTGAGGCTGGGACTAACTGGCAGCTGTTGTTTTGAAAATGGATGGGTGAGTGGAGAGAAGGGAGAGTAAAACTGGGGTATTTTCAATTTTCTTTAGAGTAGTCCAATCAGGAAATATATTTGCTTTAATGTAAAATATATGTTAGTACAATTACATTGCATAATTCAAAACCAGACACAGGAATTACTTTTTGGGCCAATAATTTATTAATCAATTTCACTAAATTTTACAGTAGCCACTGATATCTCTATCACTAGCTCACCTCCATCCTCCGAGGCTCCCTAAAGGCCCTCGGGGTGCCCGCCCCGGACGGTTACACCCTCCACAGCCTCCGCCTCCCAGGGCTGGATAACCGGAAATATAAAAGCCAGATAACATATCCAACAACAATATAAATCAAATCGAATTCAAACAAACATAACTCAACCACCTATTACATACAGGCCTATGGACATGTAAATGAAATAGGCTAGCATAGAATTAAGTAGAAAAAAGCGGAAAACTCTTCCCAAGAAAACCCAAAACACGAACATAGAACCCTAAGAAAACAACTAACATAGTAATAAGAATAGAACAAAAATTAAATGCCAAGAGGGCCCAAAAAAAACTAACATAGGCTACTAAACGCACCAACAGATCTATCTGCTACTGAAATGCAGACAATCAAATAACTTATCAGCAGCTACTGCTTGGTAAGACAACACCAACACTACAGCTGGCCAGCATTGAACACAAGCCTGGATACCCGGGCTTACATGCTATGGACAGTATAAATACAGCCTCAATAAAAAAAATTAAAAAAACAAACAAACTAGCTAACAATCTTCTAGGCTTGTCACTCAGTACAAAGGACATATGTGCCCATATATTCTACTCTAGCTTCCGAGGTAGTACAACCCAGAAGAATCAGATAATGTGCTGACTATTGACGATTACTTATATGCAGTGTATGGTGAACTAATATTCAGACTAATCAAGTGTATTAATAAACAGACAGATCTTTCAATATAATCTTGAAGTTGAAGGCAGGAGGCAGCACCTAAGGGTTGATAGCGGTCATACTCTTGAAGCACACCAGGCACATATCACTATTACTAATTCATACTATCAGACATAACAGGATATGGACCATCTAACTCTCAGCCCTATTAAAAGAACGGTGTCATAGATGGGATGGTCTTGAATTTCTTACTGCACTCAGTGAATCAGGTCTTCACGACTTGGCGATACGGTGAGGAATGATTTTGAACTGCTCTTGCTACCGGAAATCAACTCTGATTATAGTTACCAAATGCTGTACTGTATTTGGTATCTCAGGTGAGCATCACTATGGGGCCCGTGGTCAGGTTTTGAATTATGCATGTTACCAGCAACATGGACAATTCAAAACCAGACACAGGAATTACTTTTTGGGCCAATAATTTATTAATCAATTTCAATAAATTTTACAGTAGCCACTGATATCTCTATCACTAGCTAACAATCTTCTAGGCTTGTCACTCAGTACAAAGGACATATATGCCCATATATTCTACTCTACCTTCCGAGGTAGTACAACCCAGAAGAATCAGATAATGTGCTGACTATTGACGATTACTTATATGCAGTGTATGGTGAACTAATATTCACACTAATCAAGTGTATTAATAAACAGACAGATCTTTCAATATAATCTTGAACTTGAAGGCAGGAGGCAACAGCTAAGGGTTGATAGCGGTCATACTCTTGAAGCACACCAGGCACATATCACTATTACTAATTCATACTACCAGACAGAACAGGATATGGACCATCTAACTCTCAGCCAAATTGGGACAGGAGAGCAGATGGTCCTTTACTCACAAGTTGTTTATTCACGTAATCAAATATGCTATTGGATTTCCATCGTCCTAAACGTCTTATACCGTCCAAAGAGACTCCTTCCTATTCATGCATATTCTTGAGCAGCTCCACGTCGTAGACTGTGTGCTGTCACCATCGGCCACCAGCTGTAGTTGGCTCCCTTTAATATGAGCCGTATGCATCTGACAAACGTCTGACTCATCAAGGGCTCCCCGTTTGCAAGTGCAAATGCTGGTGCGGCCTTATGCAGGATTGTGCAACAGAGGTACTCCGTCCATGCTTGTATGGGACAGAAGATGGAGCGAGGTAGCCCGGGGATCTTTACATGATAGCTATCCTCCGGCTTATACCCCGTTTTTGAGCTGCGGATGTGCACCAGTAGGTATGACTTGTGTGCGTCGATGTCTCCGCCCAACAGCGTACGACCGCCATCACCCAGCATCTCGGAGTAAAACAAGTTAGATTGTCTCAATAAGCATGTACATCCAATTAATAATGCAGCAATGAATACAAGTCCAGGCATTCCCATTTTTCTACATTTTAATATAATCAGTTTAACATGTGATATTTTCAATGGATATGCTCTACTTACAATGTTATACTTAAGCTTACACACCCCTTTTTTAAGTACAGACAATGCATAGCTATCGAACACATCCCACCTACCCCTTACTAACTTCACCCAAGACTTAGCCCTACACAGATAATTCTTAATGGCCCCTTCTGTCCTTAGCCTATCATTTAGATATAACGTATATAACATTACCATTTTTAGGTTTGGGTATTTGGGATTAACCTTGCTATTCTTGCAAAAGCTCAAGTACTCCTCAAAATGCACCCTTTTGTTCCTCCACGTCCCACTTGCCAGACATGCTCTGAAAAATATGCTCAGCCTCCTAACTATAGCACACTCCTTATCTGCGAGGGATAAAACCAAAGAAGGAAATTAGACGGAGCAGGGAAATTACAAGTACACGTCAAAAACATTGTCGTCATGATGAGCATCCACCTTAGACAGATGACGTTCAGTGCACAGCCTATTCGCTACAGATTTTGCCTTCCCGTCGAAAAATAAGCTACTCAGAGTGTCCGCTAGCACCAGGTCCTTCCCTGGCTTGTGTACCACCTGGACTTCGCAGCTGTGGTACGCAGCAAACTTCCAGATTTCCCGCGCACAGGCACACAAGACAGGGTCCTTCCCAGCACCAGTGGACAACACCTTTTGCGAAGCTTCATTATCAGTGTTAATGATAATTACGAACCGCTCAGGATGTGGAGGGAAAAGCGCTTTAAGAGCAACAACTAAATTGATGGCCTCTAATTGCAAAATGTGTAACCCACCATCACTCAGAAATTCAGAAGAGTAGAGCTCAGAAAAATAATGTGTACTACTGTGACTGCCACCAGCAAGCAAAGAGGAATCACACTCTATAATCCACTCTTTCTTAGGAAATGGGCGCAGCAGAACCAACCCATTACCACCCTCCGTGAAGCGCAAGAACCAAGTGATATCACGAACTAACTCCACAGTAACCAAAGATTTACCTACAAATGGGGTCTCCCGCAAGAAAGCAAGAATTCTATTCATAAAACACCTGGAATGAGTAACACATTTCGAAATAAACTGAAGCCTCCCCACCAAACGCTGTACATTTTTACGAGTCACCTGTGCACCCACTTTCCATGTGTTACACTCCACCAATATATTCACTAACTTCTCTTTGGGGATCCTTAAATCCATATTACCTGAATCGATCTCATAACCCAACCATTGCATTACCGTACTAGGAGGTGTACACTTCTTAAGTAACAGTTCCAGGCCAAGAACCTTAGTAAGGGCCATAATAGCATTATATTCCTCCAAAGCTCTAGCAAACGTACTTTCCACCCCGACAAAATCATCTAAGTAATGGCCACAAAAAACCCTTTCTGCCTCATTAAATAAACCACTGCCTCGGTGGTCTTGGCACACGCCATGCTTGATGTTCTGGAACCAAACGGGGGCGCGATATCAAAATAAAATTTACCTCTAACCTTAATACCAAACAGCGGGACGCTGAGGAGGCAGGTACGTAACTGCCTATAACCCCGAGCCAAATCAATGGACCACATAAAACAACCACTACCTAACCGAGTCACCTCCCTCGCTAAATGCATAACAGTAGGCAAATGAAAAGAACACCTAACGCCCTGATGAAAAACCCTCACTATCCCAGAATTAACGCTCTTCCCCCTCGGGTAACTTAAATCAACAATAATTCTCCGTTCCTTGGTGTTTTTCTTGGGGGCGGGTCATAATGGGGCTAATCTGCGCCCAAGGAGAAAACGGTGGATTAATAAATGGACCCAACAGAGCACCATGAACGAGCTCAGTAGACACATATTTATCTAACCAAAATAGATCTTCTTCAAGACGACAATGATTTTCTTCAGAGGGGGAAGGGGCTCCCTGGCCAGTGTAATTAGCTGGCCACCCAAACTCTAAAAAATCACCGATCTCAGCATCCACATACCCACTAAGCAATGACCTCCAACTAGAGATATTCAAACCGGAAGGTACCAGCACCCGGGCACCAAGATAGTTTGGCACCCCCGTAGCTCGAACAGCATTATATATCAAACGATAATCAACATGGACATCATCCAAATGCCAACGGGGCCAAAATGTCTCTAACACACTTCTATAACCCACAGGGGACAACTCAGTAAACTCTGGTGACACCTGGGGGTCACTACACAAACCCAAATCATCCCCACCCCACACAGCTACAACAGTATCATCCAATAAGACAGAGATGCTTTCCTTAAGAAGGAGCACATTGTGGCTGTCTTTTTCGACTTCGAAAAAAGCCTATGACATAACGTGGCAGCATGGCATTATGGAGGATCTTCATGCGATTGGCCTTCGTGGCCACTTGCCAATTTTCATCGGGAACTTTCTAGCCTTCAGGCATTTCCGTGTCGATGTCAAGACTACCTATTCCAGCCTACACTCACAGGAACTAGGAGTACCTCAAGGCAGCATACTGGCCGTGACCCTTTTCGGGGTCAAGGTCAATGGTATTGCTGCTGCTGTAAAGCGGGAGGGGGGGGGTCTCCTGTAGTCTTTTCGTGGACGACTTTCTTTTATATTACAGCCGTGCTCACATGAATGTCATAGAGAGACAGCTACAACCAAGCATAAATGGGATCCATTGATGGTCAGTTCTGAACGGTTTCAAATTTGCCAAGTCCAAAACAGTCTGCATGCACTTCTGCCTGGTGCGTAGAATGTATGCGGAACCGGAGCTGACCCTGGATGGGGATCCCATTAAAGTCGTTGAGAAAACCAAATTTCTGGGCCTCATTCTCGACGCAAAACTGTATTTTGTGCCACATATAAAGTATCTGAAAACAAGATGCCTGAAAGCCCTAGATATTCTGAGGGTGCTGTCCAGCTCAGAGTGGGGCGAGGACAGAGATGTTCTGCTCTCCGTGTACAGAACCTTGGTTCGGTCACAAGTGGATTACGGCAGCGTAGTATACGGTTCCGCAAGGAAATCATATATTGGGCTGCTAGACACGATCCACCACGAGGGACTGCGCCTGGCCCTTGGGGCCTTCATTTGGAGGCCTTGGGCATGGTTTGGACGTGTTGGAGGATGCCAAAGTCCCAGAACATCCCCCATGGTTGTTGAGAAAGCCATCGGTTATCCTCCGACTCACGGAACTGAGGAAGTCTGGGACACATCCACTCGAGTACCAAGGACTGCATGCAGAGATTCAAGGCCAGTTTGCAGACCACCTCTCCATATACACTGATGGTTCAAAAGACCAAAGCCGGGTAGCTGCTGCGGCAGTCTGCCGACGGGAAAAATTTGGTGTACGTTTGCCCGATCAGAGCTCGATTTTCACTGCAGAAGCCCAAGCACTCCTTCTCGCATTGGAGTGTATCGAGGTATCCAACCACACTAACTATGTTATATACAGTGATTCGTTCTCTTGCCTCCTCGCTGTTGCTGGACTGAAAATGAATCACCCTATTCTAGCAACGGTCATTTATAAAATGAACCAACTGACAACGGATGGGCACAACATCCACCTGTGCTGGGTGCCTGGCCATGCCGGCATACAAGGAAACGAACGAGCTGATCGGGCTGTGAAGAAGGCCCTGAACTGTGATCTGGAACCGTGTCTGATCCCTCACTCTGATCTGAAACCACTAATAGCCACCCACATACAATCCAAATGGCAACATGAGTGGGATGAAAACATTAATAAACTTAAAGAAATTGAACCATCTGTGGGAAAGCCACCACAGACTTTTGCGGGAGGTCGGCGGGACCAAGTGGTCCTTAGCCGCTGCCGTATTGGCCACTCGTGGTTTACACATGCTTTTCTGCTCAAGGGGGAACCTACCCCTGAATGTATTGGGTGTCAGTCCCCGCTGACACTCAAACAAATTTTACTAAGTTGCGTTGATTTTCTGGCCCTACAGTTCTACACTGCAGACAGTATCTACACTGCAGACAGTATGCATGACCTTTTTACTAAGGTAAAACAGGAAAACATTTTAGCCCTTTTTGAGGGAAGCTGGACTGTACCACCTCATATAGTTTACTAAATAAATTCTATCAATTATTAATAAAACTTTTCTTTTTCTATGGTAATATATTTCCCTTGACCACAAATATATGATTGTGAGCTTTCTAATTTAATGAGTGTCTATTGGCACATCATTGATTGTCTGCTTTTACATGTAAAAGCGATGGTTTGAACAAAAAACTAACATTTCTCGCCGTGAATATGGCCTATGCTGCTGACACGGCGTAAAGCAACCACCAATCAATCAATCAATCAAACTTAATTATAACAATTGCATCAGTGAAAATTTTTTGTTTGTTTGATAAGTATTGAGTCAATATTTATTTGATAACATCTAATGACATGTAAGACAACTTAAACAAGGCATTTATAAAAACGAAATGCATACTCAGTTGGCTTCATGTGTCATTTCTTATGTTTGCATGTGTTGTGTCCATTCTTTGTTTGACCTTAACTATAGCTGTGTTCACAAGGGCAAAGTTTATGTCGACTTAGACAAGTCGATTTATATGAATCGATTTAGTGTCGTGTCCACACACAGAGCGGTTTAAGGCGGAAATCGATATCTGCGCATGAGCAAGTCGATACTAACCAGCGCCAGTTTTGGTTCATCGACGTCACCGTGCACGAGAGGGTGTGGGTTCGACCTAGATATGTATTAACTGAATCGTATTGTTTTGGAACAGTCAAAACTTCTGCTGGGCAGTGAAACCCTAAAAATAAATGATGAAACAAATATCTGTGCACCTCTAGCCGGTTCATAGGTCAAAATATATTATATAGTGTGACACGCTTAATCCGCTTCAAGTAAACCGCTACCGTCCACACAAGCTAGTTAGGCCGATTTAAGCTAAATCGCTTCATCTATACTACCGCGGAAGGTGGTATAGATAAAGCGATCTAACTGAATCGATTCAGCCCTAAATCACTTTAGCGTAGCGTCCACACGGCGAATGTGAAGCGAACTAGACAAGGCGATTTAGATGAAGCGTTTTAACTCGCCAGTGTGAAAGGGGCTTATGTGTTGTTCTTATTGGACTGCTTTTCTAGCATTTCACTTGCTTAATTATCACAATTGCATCAGTGAACATTAAAAAAAGTATTGAGTCTATAGTTATTTGATAACATCTATGACATGTAAGACAACTTACATGTCATAGATGTTATACACCAAGTAGTTCTACAATAAACAAATGATTTACATAAATTCTGTCTAGACCTTGTTCACGACATATGTCAGCGGCTCTAGTACTTTGTTCATGGGACACGTAGTATTTGCTGAGTGCATCCGCTACTATCAAATCAACACCAGATTTATGTTTAATTTCTATCTCACAGTGTGTTCTGCTGAAAAATGCCAAATTTCTCTCACGCATGCACAGAGCACCTTATCTTTGCCTTTACCAGAATCCAGTACCAGTTGTGATGCCTCATTGTCTGTATTTATAATAATTTTGAAATTTTCTAGATTTTTGGGGGTTAAAGCATGTAAGGCTGCCACTAAATTAATGGCCTCTAGTTGAGCGATATAAAATTGTTTTAACAATAACTGAGGAGAGTACTTTTCTGCAAAGTAATTCAAATTGGAAACCCCCCCCCTAGCAAACAGGAGTCACATATTCTATCACCCACTCCATTGTAGGTAGCGGTCGCATAAAGACCAACCCATTGGTCTGTACTGCATAACCCTGAAACCACTTAATATCTTCCATCACATCATTACTGATAGTACCTTTCCCGGTGTATGGGCTGGCTCTCAAGAAAGCCAGTATTCTATTCATAAACCTCCTAGCCGGGCAGACACATCTCGAAATGAATTGTAGTTTACCTACCATCTGCTGAATTTCTCTCCTAGTTACCATTGTACCTACATCCCACCGGCTACACATCGTTATTATTTCATCTAATTTGTCCTTAGGAATTTTAAGCACCATATCTAAAGTATCAATTTCAAACCCCAACCATGTCAAATGATTAGTCGGATGGGAGCATTTCTTCACAGCTGATTTTAAACCCAATTCACCTAGCAAATTAACTATGTCATTATATGCTTCCCACCCCTTTTCTTGTGTCTCTTCCACCCCTATGAAATCGTCCAAGTAGCAAAGGCTAAAATATCCTGCCTGCCTCAACAAAAATACAATTGCCTCAGTAGTCCTCGCACATGCTAAGGCTGATGTCCTACACCCAAATGGTGGGGCAATATCAAAATATAACTTGTTATCGGCTCTTATGCCAAACAACGGACCCGAAAGTGGGCAAGTCCTCAACTGCCTATATCCCCTGGCTAGGTCTATACTCAATAAAAAACACCCTTTTCTCAATTTTGTTGCCTGTTTAGCCAGGTCTAATATCCCAGGTAACTTGAAACTAAGCTCTTCCCCTTGATACACCCCTCTAGAAATCCCTGCATTCACACCTTTTCCTCTCGGGTAGCTCAGGTCCACAATTATCCTTCTCTCTACTGTGTTCTTCTTAGGTCTAGTCATTAAAGGGCTTATTTGGTCCCACGGGGTGAAAGGTGACCTAACAAAAGGGCCTAGCATTGCATATTCTTCTAGCTCTTTTTCTATATACCTTGAAATCCACACCTCATTAACCTCCTTTTCCTTATGATTTCTTCACATTGAAACGGGGGGCTCATTCCCCACATAATCTGCTGGCCAACCAAACTCCAAGAACTCTAAAATTATTTTATCCTTGTACTGAACTAACTTATCTTTCCACACGCTCATATTAAGACCTGAAGGGACCGGAATTCTTGCCTCCAAGTAATTTGGTAAATCTGTAGCTGTAACTTTATTATAAATCTTCAAATAAGGCATCTCTTCCCAGAGTACGTCTGGATTCACCATAGGCCAAAATTCTAATAATCTGTCTTTGTAACCAAACGGCGACAATTTCAAAACCGAGTATATATCTCCACCTGTTTACTACCTACAGTGTCCTCTATCACCTCTAACGCTCCATCTGAAATAGTTGACATATCTGCCTCTGTACTGAGAGCAAAACCATTCCCTAGCACCTTAGAATAACCTACAGCCTCAATATTAGACAACTCATTTAAACATGAAGAGCATGCAGGCCGGCCTACCGCAACTGGCTCGGAGACAAATGATAATGATACGGCAGATGAACCGTCGGTGATTGTATGAGGAGAGGGTTGAGCACCCTGATGATACACATGTGTATGAGCCTGTTGGCTGGTGTTTGTCGGTTTGATTGGGAATGCAGCCTTGCTGTGCCAAAGAGGGACAAGCAACTCTGGGACCCTATCCTGAATGGAGTCAGGCTGCAGAGGAAAAACTGAGTTGTCTAATAGAGGAAAAACTGAGTTGTCTAATAAAGAATCTTTAACTTCATGCGACTTATTCGATACAGACGACCTATCTCTCTCTATACTGAGAGCTAAATCATCACCAAGAACCTGACCACAACCCGCAGCCTCAATATTAGACAATTCATTTAAACATGACGAGCATGAAGGCCGGCCTACCTCGACAGGCTCAGACACCAATGATATTGATACAGCAGATGAACTGCCAGTGAGCGTATGAGGAGTGGGTTGAGCACCCGGATGATAAACATGAGAAAGAGCTTGTTGGTCGTTTGTTTGTGCATTGCTTGGGAATGCAGCTTGCTGCACCAAAGAGGGACAAGTAACTCTGGTGTCCTATCCGTAACGGAGTCAGGCTGCAGAGCAAGAACTGAATTGTCTAATAATGATGTGCTTAATTTCTTTTCAACAGGTTCATTCAAAAACAGTCACACTGTACCTCTACTAAGTTACTCAACTCGGCCCCAGTTAGCTTGTCATTGTGATTGATTCCCTTCGAAGTGCCAGTTACTATTGGTATCACCCGCAATGTTCATCCATCACTATGACAACACTGGAGAACCGAATCACCTGCCACAAACCTAGACCCTGAATCTACGCATTTAACGGCCTCCCTAAGGCCTATCCCGCAAAAACCTGTTTACTTGAAGAGCTACTCTGTTCTTGAACATCAAATCTATCTTGTGTTCTCCTTTTATTATGACAATCGACTTCACTGTGATAGTTTTATCTTTCTAAAACGCTTAACGCACCAGTTACAACAGTGACAAAATCTGTTGGGCGATTGGCCATGCAATGTGAAAAACCCACAGCTTTCCCCTTTATTCCATGCCACACAATGAATACCATCTACCGACTCGTTAATTTCTTTTCCCACCCAACCCGTGCCTGAACCATCCTCATATCTCCTTTCCCGTTTTACCTCTAGCCTTGTCCCAATGGAGAAAACATCCCTCTGAATATCCTTAATGGTCGCCCTATCGTCCCACCCATTCTCAATTCTGCCATCAGTAATCATTGAAAAAATCTTTTCTGACCATAACAGCACCGTGGGCCAATCCCACAATGCCGCCATATCTGAAATGTCGATCATATGCCTTCGAATATGCTTAATCCAGCTAGCAGGAAGCGTAGGTTCACCTAACAAACGATTAATTGCCGACATATACTCATACCATGTCGCACTACCTCACAGCACTGTGCCCATCATGTCATTTCTAATCACGAACAAATTTGGTAACAGAGCTTTCTTGCCACGCTTCCTTTTACCATGTCGACCTCTATGCCGCAAAAGCTGCCTTACATTCTCCTCTGATTCATCGGAATTGTAAGCGCAGTTCGAATCGTTCGAACCACTGGAGTCACCGTCCACATAACGACCAGGATGGCGGCCGTAACCCCGCGTCGACGACGTCTTGGACGTCGTTTTCGCCCATTTCACGCGAGGTGGCGACACCCATTCGTCCTCTCCGCTGCTACAGAAGGCGACCGGCAATGCGTCCAACCACGTCCTTTCACCTCAGATGGCGTCACCTTGAGCCGTTCACCATAACATTCCTACGCTTTGTGTGCTCGTCCTGTGTACACCTCCACTATGGTGGATTCAAAGCGTCCGAGCCTATCGCACAACAATTTGGTATTCACGTCCCATTGAGACTTCAAAGTTTCCTGCAGGTAAGACACAGTCACCATGGCTGGCTGCTCCTCAACTGGAGCTGAAGCCACAACACTTTTAGTTGACGTAGAAGCAATTTCCAAACGTCTACGTGGCGACTGTCCTCTTGAAGATCCACTGACACTACTGTCTCCTTCCATTGAAACCCACTTAAATATCCTACGAGAACCCTTCAAACGTGGCATCTTCTAGCACTGAGAATGCTGATATCGATGGAAATTTAATAACAGAAGATGGTCCTTAACCATTAGGCGTTAAGGTTTGAAACCGATCCATATCCTGTGAAGTTCCAGCAGTGAATGCCCGTTGTCATTGATTAGATTTACCATGAAACCATATGTACCGTGAGTGATACGGATCCTGTTACGATAATGTTGATGTGAATGCACTAGCAACGCGTCATGTAATTATCCTGGTACACTAGTACGGTCTCCAACGTCGTAAATTACTCATGTTACCAGCACCTAGAAACAAGATTCACCCCGTACTGCGGCAGTAGGGGTGCAAACCAACCCTATGTAAAAGGTGGCGAAAATGCGGGTCAAAGAATTGAGAGCCTAATTTCACAATCTAAGAAGCAACATTTATTCTTTACATATGTATTATTGAGAGCCCGCTACCTTTGAGTTGAAAAATATAATATAATATCTAGTTTAATAAGATTTAAAAGTGAAATCGACGGTGTTCTGCGGCCGCCATCTTATTTTTAAATGTTTTCGTTAGACACAGCAGGAGACTTAGTCACACAAGGCGCCTGGCTAGCCAGCATTGATCTGAAAGATGCATACTACACAGTACCCATCTACAAACATGATCGGAAGTATCTAAGATTCTGTTGGAACGGCAAACTTTATGAGTTCACTTGTATGCCTAATGGACTGGCCTGCTGTCCACGCATTTTCACAAGGTTATTTAAACCAATTTTTTCGATGATGGCTAGGAAAGGACATATCATGTTTCCATACATTGATGATTCAACAATGCCAAACAGCAGTAGACAAATTATGTGAAACGTTTACAAAATTAGGTTTTCTACATACATGAAACTAAATCAGTACTAATGCCAACAAACAAATTAAAATTTCTGGATGTCTTTATTGACACCACAGAAATGACCATTTCATTAACAGAACAAAAAGTTGATAAATTCACAACAATAGCAAATCAATTACTACAATTGAACAAACCAAAAATATGACAAGTCACAGTGTTGATAGGAATAATGATAGCCTATGCACCAGCTATTCTATATGGCAAGGCGCATATCAAATCTTTAGCGATAGATAAAAACTTGGCGCTGGCACGCACAAAAGGAAACTTCGATCGGCCCATGACAATTTCGACAGAAGGCCAAAATGATATAATCTGGTGGCTTTCACACATTAACAACTCACCCAACCCTATTAGGATGGGAGAACCTAACACTATGGTTACAACAGATGCTTCATTGGAAGGCTGGGGGGCCCATAGAGACCAACAGGCAACAGGTGGCCATTGGATGGACGATGAAATCTCCGACCACATCAATGTGTTAGAAATTAGAGCCATTTATCTAGGACTGCAGTTTGATTCACATCCCTAAAAATCATGTAAGAGTTCTAACAGATAACACAGCAGCTATGGCTTACATTCGTAATATGGGAGGGACTTGTTCCAAACCACGTAACAATCTGGCTAAACTCGTTTGGGATTGGGAAGAGAAATACGAAATATGGCTAACAGTAGCACATATTCCAGGCAGCCAAAACACTTTGGCTGACAGGAAAAGCCGACACTTCCATGACCATTTAGAATGGTCATTGAATCACAATATTTTCGATAACATTTGTCACAAATGGGGCAAGCCAGATATTGATCTCTTCGCATCACGCAATAACAAAATGTTACCAAAATATGTGTCTTGCCATCCAGAGCCAGAAGTCTGGAGAGTAGATGCATTCTCATTAATTTGGAATAATAAGTTCTATTACAAATTCCTTCCGTTCAGCATTATCAGCAGAGTGGCCCTGAACATCAAGATGGATCACACTCATGCAGTACTCATAGTACCAGCATGGGAAACACAACCATGTCTAGCAGTGTTAACATCAGCAGCAAAAGATGTGATCAGCTTCCCAAGGGAAAGGAACAACCTTCAATATCAAGGACCACTGACAGTCCACGGAGACGTGTCAACAACACCCCCTTTGGCATTCCTTTTCTAAGAAAACATTTAGAACAATTTGGTTTAGACAAAATAACGAAAGAAAGGCTTACATCACATGCCTGGAGGAAAGGAACAGTGAAATTATAAACAAGTTATTTAAAGAAATGGGGACTTGATTTTCTTCTCAAAGGAGTCAAACCATTAAAACCTACAACAGCTCACATGCTTAGATTTCTAAGAATTTTAGAAGATGAAGGATTAGGATTTGGTGCAATTAACGCAGCGAGATGTGCGTTATCAATTATTCTACCAAGAATAGATGGACAAACGATTGTAAAACATGAGTTGGTACGCTGGTTCATTAGATCAGTGCATGAAATAAACTCACCCAAACCGAAATACAATAGGTTTCGGGATGTGTCAATAGTATTCAAGTTATTCAAGTCATGGCCTAGCAATAGACATTTATCAATGAAGGATCGAACTAGGATTTAAATTAGCAGTTTTATTACTGCCAAAGAGCCTATAATACTAAGACGGCTCACTCCCTATCTCTCCAATGGTAATGTAAATTTTGCAGTGCCACCTTGTGGTGGGTTTGATCAGCCGGCTGCTGGTTGGTGTTTCACATGTAAACACATACAATTATATTATACACGAGATAGGTAAGTATGAATACACATCAATATGAAATTGCTATGAAAAAATACCCATCATCATCAGCATCATCATCAGCATCGCCATCATCACACATCTTTCACATTCATAGATACATTTATACATATAATATAGCACCTGTTTAACCAAGAAAACAGCCAGCGCACCAAGTGGTGGGTTTGATCATTTTGATTACGCCGTACAGGCTGAGTGAGCTGTCTTAGTATTATAGGGTCTTTGTTACTGCTGGATACAGGACACAGAGGCCAAGCGATTCTGGCACTCACACTGGATGGACTAGAAATAGATAAGGATGAAGCGACATTTGATTTAGAGACATTGCTAAAATCAAATTACACAGGGGACCCACTGTCCACAGTACATGTAAATAGTTTTCCGGAGGATAAACGGATATGTGTAGTTACAGCCATTAGGGCTTATATATCCAAGTCATGTGGAATTAGGAATTCCAGACAACTACTAATCAGCTTTCTAAAGCCACATGAAGCTATCTCGAGAGACACGCTCGCAAGGTGGATTATCAAGGCGCTTAAACAAGCAGGAGTCAACACTGGACACTATGCGTCTCACTCAATGCATGGAGCCATGGTCTCCAAGGCAAGGCAATTAGGAATCTCGGTCAAGAGAATCCTTGCACACGCTGGATGGAGGACGGCTAGATCATTTGCAAAACATTACAACAAACGACTAGAAAAATCAAGCGGCCTGGCGACATGCTTACTCACCAACTAAAGACAGGTGGGAAACAAAATTAAAATTATATACTCATATATACATAGTATGGTTACAACATTAAAGTTGCATAGTCCGATGAAAACATCAAATTTTGATAACCAAAACAATTATCTAGATTTGATTCTACATATCTAACCTAGATACTCGTGCACTTATTAAGCATTTGTTGCCACACAGACGGGAGCACTGGGGCAATTTAATAGAACCTGTTGCTATGGAAGCCTATAGTATCAGAGTTCTGGCATGCTTGCCAAAATTAATTTTGCATGATTGCACTTCAATTATCTCCAAAGTTAGCCATTTAAAATAAAAGTTACTTTAAACTAAAGTAATGTAGAGTATAACAATCAATTCAATATATTTATCTCAGAAATTGACAGGAACTCAAGACCATCAGACTATACAACTTTAAAGTATAAAAGGATAAAAAATGAGATTACTTAAAAGTCTCCCTGGGCTACGAGTAGCCAGAGGCATAGTACTGAGGTAAAATAGTATAGTTATACGAATCTGACCTGGGTACACATGATGGATAACTGGTGTTTTCCCGAGGTACTAGCCTCGGATAGTCATGGGTCAGGGCCCACCCACCCTACCCACCCTACCCACCCACCATACCCACCCACCATACCAACCCACCCTACCCACCCTACCCTACCACGACTATCATGTTTCATCGGAACCAAATCGGAAACACAATAAGTATCCATATAAAGTTAAAATCATTTTTGATCCTAAAAAGTATGTAAAAGATTGCTGGACCCGGATGTGCTTCCTTCTCCCTAAACCAGGACTATCCGAGGCTAGTACCTCAGGTAAACACCAGTTATCCATCATCTGTACCCAGGTAAGATTCATATAACTATACTATATATTGATGTGTTCTTTTGTTCACTGATGGGGGCATTGGTATTTATGTGCTTGCTAAATGTGCAGCGAGATGTGTAACCTACCTGAAATTTGGTTGCACCAAGAAAATTTTCTGTCATACATGCAATGCAATTTTGAAAAGGAAAGCAGATAGAAATGCAGTTCATATGTTCAGGATGAAAGTGTTTTTCATGTTGATGTGAAAAGGTACATTTTGTACGCACAATTGTACATGTTATAATTAACATGGGTAATTCTCGGTGGAGACTGGACGAAATGATACCACTGACCCGCCATCTGCAGGAATACTATTTAGTTCCTGACCAACCCGGTAGGTGGCGACAACGACCCGAACTTCGCCGTGAGATGTGTCCGTAGAACCATCGCAGCACCCGTTCACGTAACATCGACCCGACTTTCTTAACCCACCCACCCACACCAATAGATAAGAGACAATTGATAGGGCTGAGGGTTCGATTCCCGCTTGAACATCACCACCGGGCGACCAGATGGATGAGACGAGCACTGAGCAGATGACTAATCGCTCACTCGTGGTGCTGGTTACTGTACATTGACATCGACTAAACTGTAACTGTGAAATTCTGAAAATTAAAAAAAACCAGTTCTAGTTCTATCTAGCCTACAGGCTACACAATTAAAATCACTTTTTTATTTATATTTTTTTATGAAACACCAAAATTCGAGCGAGAAGTGTATCTTGATGGATGAAATCCACTTCGATGTATAAATTCCACTTCACTAAACAAAATGAGATTCCCTGCACGAAATCGTATTTCACGGGAAAACAATAAAATAGCAAACTTAGAGAAATTAGTGCGGTAACAATTGGCGCCCCATAAAGCATGGTCCACTTACCCAACATTTAACACAATAACGTCGCAGACAACAGCGTGCAGGGCGCAGACTAGCGGCCTCTCGTCGAGTTGTTCAGTATTAATACCGAAATTTGGAACCAGTTGCTATAATTAATTAAACCTTCGTCAATTTGTGCGGATGACGCGGACTGAGAATTGACAACTGGACCCAAGCGCACGTTTAAGCGACATTAATGAAGAAACAGGAAGTCAACAAACTCTCACCGACCTACATCCGGCATTAAGTCACAGAACACCACTACTCAACGGTAATTCCTGCCCGCTAACAGATATAATATTATACAGTGTCAACATTCAACACATTATAGAGGGAGTGCACATGACGTCATTACTTAGCAATCAGCGGGCTGCCATCTTGGATTACGAGCACCCTCCATAGTAGGTACAAGATTCACCCCGTACTGCTGCAGTAGGGGTGCAAACCAGCCTTATGTAAAAGCTGGCGAAAATGCGGGTAAAAGAATTGAGGGCCTAATTTAACAATCTAAGAAGCAACATTTATTCTTTACATCTGTTTTATTATTTACCCGCTACCTTTGAGTTGAAAAATATAATATAATATCTAGTTTAATAAGATTTAAAAGTGAAATCGACGGCGTTCTGCGGCCGCCATCTTGTCTTTTTTGCATTCTCTCCCATTTCACCAACTCTGTGCCTATATGCATAATATTGGTAGCCATTTGATACTGGGGCTACATACTGGAGCCTCACTTCCATACTAACGCTATTTTCGCCCGTATTTATATAAGGCTGGTCTTCACCCGTGTACTACAAGTACCGGGTGAATCTTTTATCTACCTCCATAGTAGATACAAGATTCACCCCGTACTGCTGCAGTAGGGGTGCAAACCAACCTTATGTAAAAGGTGGCGAAAATGCGGGTCAAAGAATTGAGAGCCTAATTTAACAATCTAAGAAGCAACATTTATTCTTTACATATGTTTTATTATTTACCCGCTACCTTTGAGTTGAAAAATATAATATAATATATAGTTTAATAAGATTTAAAAGTGAAATCGACGGCGTTCTGCGGCCGCCATCTTGTCTTTTTTGCATTCTCTCCCATTTCACCAACTCTGTGCCTATATATATGCATAATATGGGTAGCCATTTGATACTGGAGCCACATACTGTAGCCTCACTTCCATATTAATGCTATTTTCCCCCGTATTTATATAAGGCTGGTCTTCACCCGTGTACTACAAGTACCGGGTGAATCTTTTATCTACCTCCATAGCCATGTTGTGAATGCATGCAGATGCAGTAAAACAGAGTTTTCTTGTGTTATGGGAGGTTCTGGGCAGTTTTCATCCAGTGTGTTTACTTACAGTACTTTAGCAACAACTTCTGAGGCTAAACTGTTCAATACAGTGACAAATAAACCAACAAATCAGTAAATAACCACAGTGTAGGCAGTTACAAGCCTACCCCCTCTTTTCTAGGGGAGACTGGGGTGCATTGGAACATTTTTTTACCTTTTTAGAAATATACCCCTTCGTTGTAAAGATACATTAAAATTACTAATACTGCATCTGAATGTATTATTTAATGTATCAATAACAAGTTCTGAAACTATAAGTCATAACATAATGGGGACCTTTCAGTTTGCATAACTCTCTCATCAGATGGCGCACCATGCCGGTCTCTGTAATGTATTGGTTGGATAGAAGTAGTTCCTTCTACTATCAAGTGTGTGTAAATTGTAATATATGCATAAAGGCAACCAGGCATGTGTGGAGAACAAAGGAATATGCCAATGAGATGACGTCATGACAAAGGGTGCCGGCGGTTCAGGACCCTGGAGGGTGAATAAAGCATTCAGTATCCAGAAGTCAAAGTGTTCAGATGTTGTACTTTTACATGGTGTTAGATGAGGAAGGATGCCGCCCGCTAATACACTGATGGGTGTCAGGCCGCCAGGACAGCTCATCCTCTGCAACAACGCAAGATTGAACTGGAAAACATGAATCAGAGCATATGATATATATGCCACTGCTGCAGGTGTCGTAATGAAGAGAGAACGAGTGCAATGCTGCATTTTTCTTCATGTCGCCGGCGAGGAAGAGCAAAAGGTCTTTGCCAATATGTCCATCGCGCTCGCTGAACGAGACAAGATCAGACCGCTCACCGACACATTTCAGGCGTATTGTACAGGTAAAAGCAACTTGATAATAACACGCTACCGTTTCAATTCTCATAACCAAGCTACTGAGAACATGTCCACGTATATTACTGCGTTAAGGGACCGAGTGAAAGATTGCGAGTATGGACAGGTGGAGGAGTCGCTGTTGCGCGATCGGTTAGTGGCTGGTGTGAGGAACACAAATTTAAGGAGCAAAATGCTGCAGACAGCTGATCTAACGTTAGAAAAGTGCATAAACATGTGCGAGCTCAGTGAGTTCAGTTCTGATCAATTGGAGGACAAAAAAATCAGACGTTGAAACCAAAGAAGTCAATTTTCTGAATAGATATGCGACTGCACGTACCAGTGCACCAGTGGTCCGTTCGTCTGGGCCGCTATCTTGGAAATCGCCATCTTGGAAGGCTGGCGGCGCTGGTGCAGGTGAGTTCAAGATCCATTGTCAGATCTGTGGATATGAACACCGCTGGGGAGTCTTCCCAGCGAAAGGCAAAGCTTGTATTGCGTGCAAGAAGATCGGGCACTTCGGGAAGGTCTGCCAGAGCAGACTGGGCAGAGTCAACGAATTGACCGTCGAGGAGCCCGACCCTCACAATGCTGAGCAAGACCCGGATCCGGCGGAAGTCGCTGTGTTAACGACGGATCTGTTTGTTGGCACCGTTGAAGGCAGCACAGGACGTGATGAGGAACTCTTGTATGCGACCGTCCAAGTGAACGGTCATCCAGTCAAGTTCAGGCTCGACACCGGTTCGGAGGCGAATGTTCTGCCAAGGAACATCTTCGACAGAGTGGCACCGGGACGACAGACAAACACCCGCTGTTTGCTGTTGGCTTTTTCGGGGCATCGGATCACCCCGGACGGTGAGGCAATACTTCAAATCGACGACAGAGACTTCACGTTCCAAGTGGTGCGGGACCATCAACCGATTCTCGGTAAGCAGGCTTGTGTTGTGTTGAACTGGTTGGCGTGGGTCGACGAGGTGCATGGCAGAGTGCTGACAAACATTTCCACACCGACCGACAACCACAGTTCGCGAGCCGAACATCCGGTAAGCAAATACAAAGACGTTTTTCAAGGTCTAGGTCTCATAAAATCAAATGCTGTCATTCATGTTGATAAATCTGTACGACCTGTTGTTGACCCACCGAGGAGGATTCCATATGCAATTCAGGACAAAGTTCACAACAAACTTAGGCGTATGGTGGAAATAGGTGTTATTGTCGAGCAGGATGAACCCACTGAATGGGTTAATTCTATAACTACCGTAAAAAAGCCTAAATAAGATAAGAATCTGTCTGGGTCCGACTAAGTTGAACAAAGCTATCAAGAGAGGGTCATTTCCGACCAAAACATTGATGAAATTATAGCTAAGACAGCTAATGCAAAGTATTTCTCAGTGTTAGATGCTATGACAGGGTATTGGCAGATCAGGTTGGACTATGAAAGTTCATTGTTGTGTACATTTATCACTACATGGGGCCGGTACAGGTACACCCGTCTGCCTTTTGGCATCAAAACAGAGGGTGACATTTTTTTTCAGGCGATGCACCGCGTCATGGGCGATCTACCCGGTATGGGTATAGTCATGGACAACATTTTGGTATTTGGGTAAACCGTGGAGGAGCACAACGACAGGCTCAGAGCAGTTTTGGACTGAGCTAGGTCGGTTAATCTTAAATTAAACGAGTCAAAATCTTTGCTATGCAAAACTACAGTAAAGTATGTAGGTCATCAACTTACCCAGCAAGGTGTGAAGCCAGATCCAGACAGAATACAAGCGATTATAAACATGCCAGAGCCGCGTGACAAGCAAGGCGTGCAGCGATTTCTAGGCAAGGTTGGGTATGTGCACAAGTTCATACATAACATGTCCGAGATTGCCAAACCACTGCGCACGCTCCTCGCTAAGGATGTCGCGTGGACCTGGCAGAGCGAACAACAAGTTGCATATGACAAGCTCAAAGAAAAGTTGAAGACTGCTCCTGTGTTAGCATACTATGATGTCGAGAAGCCCATTGTTGTTCAGGTGGATGCTTGTCAGTCAGGTTTAGGGGCTGTGTTGATGCAGGGAGACAAACCGATGGCACTTGCATCTCATGCACTCAACTCAGCACAGTGTGGGTATGCCACTATTGAAAAAGAAATGCTCGCCATATGTTTCGGATGCTTCATGACTATATCTTTGGCAAGGAAGTTCAAATTCAAATGGACCACAAACCGTTGGTGGCGATAATGCAGAAACCCATTCATAAACTGTCGGGACGAATGCAAAGAATGAGAATGCGTTTGCAAAATTACAATGTTAAGTTTTGTCATGTTAAGGGTTCTCTAATGTTTTTTGCAGACACGTCCCGAGCACACAGTGCCAATGTAGGTCATGCTGACCTGTTTGACGACACACTCAGCGTCGCCTCAGTGGAAATGCAATCATCCAGTCTGTTGAGTATAATTGTCCGAGAGTATGAAAGAGATGTATCAATGTCCATGTTAATAACACAGATCGAGAGTGGCTGGGACATCACATGCATACAACCACCTCCATGTCTAAGACAATACATTCCATACAAAGACGAACTGACTGTAGAGAACAACTTAGTGATGAAAGGCAGTCGGGTTGTGGTACCTCCAAAGCTCCGCGGTGAAATGATTGAAGCATTGCACGAGACACACTTGGGCATCACTAAGTCCAAGCAGTTGGCACGTGACTGCATGTTCTGGCCTAACATAAATAAACAAATTGAAGACAAAGTCAGTTGGTGTGACACATGTCAGAACAATAGGGAAAGTTTGCACAACAAACCTTTGGTGAACCACCCGATAACATGTCAACCTTACGAAAAAATAGGGGCAGATTTGTTTCAGATAAATCATGAAAATTACCTGATTACTGTAGATTATTACACAAAGTATCCTGAGGTAACGTTGTTAAAAGATACAGCGTCTGTAACAGTCATCGAAGCTATGAATGATAACTTTGCAAGGCATGGTATTCCGAGCCAGGTGGTTTCGGACAATGGTCCGCAGTTTAAGAGCCATGAGTATAAAGAATTTGCAAGACACTGGGTTTACGGCCGCGTATTCGAGTCCGCCATACCCCCGTAGTAATGGCCAAGTTGAAAGATTTGTCCAAACGGTTAAAAACATGTTAAAGAAATGTTTAGAGACAAAGACAGATTTTCAGTTAGCTTTGTTAAATTACAGAAACACTCCATTGCCCGTCTTGAATGCATCTCCGGCTCAGCTGTTCATGGGCAGGAGGATGAGAGGGAGATTGCCGATGGCGGAGGAAAATTTAATACCCGAAACGCAAAACCCAAAGAAAGCACAGACAGCGAAACGACAGCAGGGTCAGAAAAGTTTTCATGACAAGAAGTGCGGTAAGGCGCACAAGCCTATGAGAATCGGTGATAATGTAAACTATAGGAATCACGCAGGAGAGTGGAAAAAAGGGGTGATTCTGGGGCATACAGGGGTGTCGGGTAGAGAGTATCAGATTTTGAATGAGTCAGGAAATATGTTGTATAGGAACAGGGTGCAGATTATAAGAGCGCCAGAAGAGAGGCAGCCCGAGCTGGTTCGGCAGGCACAAAGTATGTCAGCGGCGCAGTCGAGTGCAAACAATGCGGCTAATCTAACTAGGTCAGGCCGGGTAACCGGAGGACAGGTTAGACCTGTGAGTTGCAGTCGAGAGCTGTCGGGGCGTATAATATGTGCATGTATGTTAAGATTGTTATTACTATTGAATCGTGTTGTATTGTCGTTGTGACAAGCCAGACATTATGTCGTGTAGGAGGCTAAGCAGCTGGACATTTCAAGGACATTAGTGACATTGTGCACTTGGACATTAATAAAACCTCTGGTTAAAGATAAGTACCTGTGATGTTTTCTTGTATTGTTTATTGCACTGTATTTTTTAACATGTAGACTTGTTGTTGACGATGACGATTTTGAAACATTTCATGTCTCAGAAATACTTTGAGGGGGGATGTAATATATGCATAAAGGCATCCAAGCATGTGTGGAGAACAAAGGAATATGCTAATGAGATGACATCATGACAAAGGGTGCCGGTGGTTCAGTACCCTGGACAGTGAATAAAGCATTTAGTATCCAGAAGTCAAAGTGTTCAGACATACTTTTACATAAATAAGAGGGGGGTGTAATTGGGTTGAGGGATGTAGGTTGATGTGTAGGGGTGTTTGGTGGAGGTGTAGGGGTGTTGTGAGGATTTTGGTGTGTGTGGTGGTTGGGGATTTAGGGGTGTGTGGTGGGGGTGTGTGGTGAGTGTATGGGGTGGGGGTGTAGGTGTGTATGGTGGGGGGTATATTTGTGTGTTGGAGGTGTAGGGTGTGGTGAGGATTTTGGTGTGTGTGGTGAGGGTGTGTGTGGATTTATGGGTGTGTGGTAGGGGTGTGTGGTGAGTGGGTATAGTTTGGTGTGGTGTGTAGGTGTGTGTGGTGGGGGCGTATGTTTATGTGGTGGGTGTGTTGTGGAGGTGTAGGGGTGTGGTGAAGATTTTGGTGTGTGGTGGGGGTGTAGGGATCTGGTAGATGTGTAGGTGTGTCTGGTGGGGTTTACATCGTTTGTGGTGGAGGTGTAGACATGTCTTGCAGAGCGGCACCTCACAATCTTTAACATCCCTCGAGTGCCTGTCACACCTTACCGGATTGAGTACCGGACACAACCGGACAAAGAATTTTCTAGTCCGGTGGTGTTCGGTATCAAAATGTACCGAAATGTGTTGAAATGTTGCGCTATCGGGTCAAAGGCCCCCAGACGAAACGAAAGCTAAACGAGCAAGGAACGTACATTAACGAATAGCCATGATAACCGGACGAAAACCGAATGTCAAACGGACGGACCGAACATCAACTGGACACATACCGGACGCGCCAAAAACCGACGGACCGAATTCCAGCAACACCATCAACAAGCTCTTCAGGAAACAAACCGGAGACGTAATGGATGGGTACCGGACATGAACCGGACAAAATGGACTTAAACTGGACACAACTGTACACGTCAGTCCGGTGGTGTCTGGTACAAGTTTTGTGCATGTTCAAGACTTGCCACCGTACAAGCCCGACACCACAGGACAGAGAATGGAAACGCAGGATTTCTACCATATATAAACCAGACACTGACGTATTTCACCGGACAGTGTCCGGTTTCTATCCGTTTCCACAATCTGGTAAGGTGTGACTGAGCCTTAAACCCCCACCACACACCGAGACCCCCAAAACAGCCCTAAACCCCCACCACACACACCTATACCCCCTACACCCCATAACACACATCTATACCCCAAGTACCTCTTACACCCCCACCACTCACCTAAAGGTCCAGACGGGATGGCCGAATTAGTTAGAGCGTCCGTCTCCAGTGTTGGTAGATCGTGGGGTCGTGGGTTTGAACTCTGGTCGAGTCAAACCAATGACATAAAATTTATACTTGTCGCTTCCTACCCTGGTGCTCGGCATTATTAGGATAGGGCAAGGACTGGTTGGCTCAGTGTCAGGATAATGTGACTGAGTGGGATATCAGGTCATGGTGCTGGTGGCCTGGTCTTCCAGTGGGGCAGCACTATAAAGTTGCCATGAGAGTGCAGTCACAAGTCGGTACCCGTCCTGATATGACCTTAGATGTTGCTAGGATGCAAAACAACAACAAACAAACAAACTCACCTAAAGCCCCACCACTCACCTAAACCCCCACCACACACTTACACACACACCCCACCCCTACACCACCACACACATACCTACACCCTCACCACACACACGACACACACCTACACCTCAACCACACATACCTACACCCCCACCACACACCACAAACCTACACCCCCACCACATCCCTAAACCCCCACCACACACCTACACCAGCACCACACACCTACACCCCCACCACACACCTACACCCCAACCACACCACTTGACATTTTTAGGACATTTCACATGCCACTTGCTTTATAAAGAGTAGTAATAATAATTTGAAACCTCATTGCTATGGTTTTGTGTTATTTGTGATGATTAAAGAGAAAAGCAGACAAATATTGACAATGACAGTCCAAATGGAATAAACAATTTTACATAAATGTTCGGCTCAAATTTCAATGTTTAGGGGCAATTTCAGGATTTATCTTTTACTATACCATAACTGGGTCCATGCATAGAGTGTCAAATGGTGAAAATAGTTCCTGTTCTGTATCAGAGAGCGTGTATATAAACAGATGAGAGGGACAACTCCCGCGAAAATCGGTAACATAGGCTACAGTGGCGCTCCTGGCGGTTATTGTTGAACAAGCTTTGAGTTTGACGGTACGTGCAGTGCAAAACATTAGTTTTATTCAAAATTAATAGAAATCCAGAACCCTAACCTTATAAATTTAATATGTTTTTGGTAAACATGTTTTCTATATCTGTTCCAAGCGGTTTGTGTCTAGGTCATGTGGTTTTAAAGATATTTAAGTTTTTCTGTATGAAGATTGCTCACCGCCATTGACAATGCATTGACTGATTGAGTTTGCCGGTACGCGCAGTGCAAAAACGTCGATTTTATTCAAAATTAATAGAAATCCAGAACCCTAACCGTATCAATTTAATATAATCTTTTTGGTAAACATGTTTTCTATGTGTATTCCAATCAGTTTGTTTCTAGGTGTTGTGGTTTTAGAGATATTTAACGTTTTCTGTATGAAGATTGCTCACTGGCATTGACAATGCCTTGAGTTTGCCCATATGTGTAAACTGTTCAACAACCACCACTTGGAGCGCCACAGTCGGCAGCTGTTACACGGTCCAGTATGAGAGTTGTCCCTCTCATCTGTTTATATACACGCTCTCTGTCTGTATTTGTAATCAGTGTTTGATACAGAGTTTCATCGTACTTGCAAGTGGAAACGAAATGTCACGATGTTAATGACTTCAGAAAAGGTTGACTATTTGGTCATTTTAAAATTCTTTTTAGAAATAAATGTCTTCAACTTAATGAAGACATTGTATATGACCATTTGAAGTGAAATGTGCTGTTGTTCAGAGGTTTTCATTAAGTTTGTGACACTTTATTTTCAATGCTGTTGACAATGTCACAAATTAGTGATGTAATTTTCTATTTATTTAGCTACTTCGGTTATGTTGGCGAGGTCAACATGGGTAATTTGGCCTCGAAGCAACGTGCTGGTAGTTTTCCTCACTTAAGCCGTGTTCACACGGGGAATGTAAATCGATTCATAGAAAGCGACTTGCCTAGTTTGCATCACATTTCTCGTGTGAACGGGTGTCTGATGCGGATTAGGGCTGATTAGATTCACGTGATGCGGATCCTGTAAACCACCTAAGCGAGGTTGTTTACGTGAGGCGATTTCTCTGATTCGATTTGTTTTGCCCGTGTGGACGCACTGAGGCGGATTAAGCACCTCACACGCATGCGCAGTCGACACCTCAGGTTGTTGACTTTCCGGTCGATCAAAAGTGCATATTATATAATTTAATTAATGAAACCGCTATCTATGCACAGATATTTTTTTTATCATTTATTTTTAGGGTTTCACTGCCCAGCAGAAGTTTTGACCGTTCCAAACCAATACGATTCAGTCATTACATATCTAGGTCGAACCCACACTCTCTGGTGCCAGCATCGTCGAACCCAAAATGGTGCTGGTTAGCCTGGACTTGCTCATGCGCAGCATTCGATTTCCGGCCCAAGTACTGCCCGTGTGAACGGGCCGCTAATTCGCCTCACCTGATTCGATTTGTCTAGTTCGCCTCACATTTTGCCCGTGTGAACACGGCTTAACACATGTACGCCCACTGCTCATTCTGGCCCTGCTCGCCAAACAAGCAACTTCGCTCTGCCACCAACCCACCCTGGTGTGAGTGCTGCTAGTAGATAGTAAAAAAGTAACCGAATAAGCCCGTATAATGAATTAACTTGTTATTGACATGTACCTTTTCTATCTCGTCATAGTACTTGTCTCGGACCAAATCGGTCGCCTGCGCACGCAGACCCCCTCGTCTGTATGAATCGATGCCCAACAGCTATACTGAACCTGGTCACGATGCACCGTTATTGTTATACTCTGATTCTGTTCATTTGGCACTGTAGCCTACTGTGATATATGTGTAATAGACGTATAGGCTTGTGGCTAATGTATGATAATGAGATGCAAAGGTTTGGACAAACTATTATGTAAATGAGAGACGTCATGGAAAGTTTAGCCGGTGGGTTCGGGGAGCCCTGGGGCGTGAATAAACCATTCAGTATCCAAAAGTCAAAGTGTTCAGACATACTTTCACACCTACTATTAACCGCTCATTGAGTAAAGATTAATTTTGACGTCTCCATAATGTTGGCACCCATGCGTTGTCATGCGTTGTTGGTCATCGAAAGTTTTGTGCAAGCGCAAAACTTCGCCGATCCGATGACGCACACCGCCGACTGTCGCCATCCATCGACAAATACCAACGTGCGCCTAACGCGCGCGTAACGCTTCCAGACGTCTCCCGACGTTTTGCCAAAAAGTGACACACGTCGACACGCGTTGGCGAGAAATGTCGTAATGTGACAGCACCATAATGTGACAGCACTATTACAGTGGAATTCAGATATAATCAAAAATACACTTGGTGAAGTGTTCAAATTACAGGATTCGTATGGGTTAGATACCCTCCTTAAAATTTCAATGTGGTCCAAACATTCAAAATATAATTTCACTTGAAGCTTCAATGATTCCAAAGCAGTATGACTGAGTGGAAAATCAGATCATAATTCCAGCGGCCTGGTCTCTCAGTGGGGCAGCATTATAGTCACCATTAGTGTGCACTGTCACAAATCGGTACCCGTCCTGATATGACCTTAGATGTTTGTTTATCGTTGTTTTACGTCCTATCAACATCTAAGGTCATATCAGGACGGGTATCAACTTGTGACAGTGCGCACTCATGGCGACTTTATAGTGCTGCCCCACTGGGAGACCAGGCCGTCAGCACCATGACCGGATATCCCACTCAGCCACATTATCCTAACACTGAGCCAAGGTAACAAGATGGCGGGCGAGTGAAGACACGCACGCTATCGGCTGAGAGAATTATCTACGGAAACTATCATTTCAAACGGCACAAGCCCTCACACAGATTAACGGGAGAACTATCAAGGTATGGTGACATCCCTCTACCAACCATATTGAAATAGAAATGAGCAGGATAGGGCAACTTTGCTAGTTTTGACTCAAACAAAGTAACAACACAGATTCGCGCCACCCGTGACCCGTTAACACTAACGTGAAATAGCGGTGCGGAGTACGTCGGGATGACTGCCTGTCTGCCGCACATCTAGCAGTGAGTGATCTTCATACAGAAAAAGTCAAATATCTCTCAAATTACAGCACCAAGATGTATGGTATGCAGGATCATCTCATGTGGTAGGTGACATGCAAAGAAGACAACTACTCCTACACAGTGCAGAGTTAAGTAAATACTTTCATTTGAAAATGACCGCGTGACCGCGACCTGCTGTATTATCACCCAAGGCAGGCTGGTGAACATGTGCGCTATCGCAGTGATTTGTGCTGCAGCAATGCTATGTCTATGGAGAACATTTATTTTTGCAAAATAAAGATAAAAGCTTTCATTGGATCGATTACAAATATCTTAATGCGGGATTGAAGAGGAAGATCTGAAGTATTTGATTTACCCTAAGAGCAATTTTCTCTGAAAGTATTAAAAACAGAGATAATTGTCAAAGTTGGGATATTCTGAATGTCAATGCCAATGTTAGCCTTACCAGATCATGACCTCAAAAACTATTTACGCAGAATGAATTCAAGAACTTCCAATTGGCTGATAAAAAAATAGCTGAATGTGAAATTGTAGAGAAAGATCTGAACTATTTTATAGAGACAAGAGAAATTTGTTTTCAAAGCACCAGGAGGCACAACCTACTGTGATAGTTTTAATATTGCCTGTATGACAGTGGCATTTGTTTTGCCCTTCGAGCGTTGTGACCGCAATAATGCCCGGATGTCTGACATCGAGAATCAACACAGATTCACGCAGCCCGTGACCGGCCACCCATTAACACTAACGTGAGGGCCACTCAAAAACTGATTACTAACCAATGGGGGTAATAACTAAACTGTATAAGACTGATTGATGATGGTTGACACAGTATTGTCACATAGGAACAATTAAAACTAAGATTTACTATAGCAATAATCCACAAAACAACAAGGAAAATCGCACCATTCAGTGAATCAAAACATTACAGTGACAGTGATTGCGCAGGTAACCCAAACAAATCAAGACAGTGCTGA
This sequence comes from Branchipolynoe longqiensis, assembly GCA_030323885.1. NCBI lineage: Eukaryota > Metazoa > Annelida > Polychaeta > Phyllodocida > Polynoidae > Branchipolynoe > Branchipolynoe longqiensis. Next base: position 2,551,688 of record CM059192.1, on the reverse strand, counting down.
ACTATGTGTGGCATGTGTCCGGTCAAGTAGCACCCCAAGGAATGGTCAACTAACTACTATTAAATTGATATTAAAATAAACACACTTGCAGTTGGCTCAGTAAATTGGTTTACGATGAGGAATGGACTTGTCTATGACAACAAATGGATTGTTAAAACATGAGTATTTAAATTAAAATAAAATAAACACCTTTGTAAACTTTACCAGAAGCAAGCACATCAAGTAACCATTAATGACGAGTAACCATTGACAAGTTTTTAATCAGAGTCTGGAAATTAATATGTGTACAATTTGTGAGGAATTTGCTGGAAGTGGATAGACAGTCTGTGACACGGTGTGGTGGCATGTGACAGTGACATTGTGGGACCGGCGACTGGCAGTTTGAATAGATGTTGGGTGACCACTCAGTTGGAAAACAATAGTACGGCTGATTAACTTGGCCTAAATCCTGCCAGCCTGAACCAAATAGCACACTCAGATATAAATTTAATTTGTGTGAGCACCACTCATCCATGATGTCACAAAAAACTGCAAGTGAGAAATCCAGGACACGTGGTAAGGCCCCAGTAGGATCAGCTTCTGCATTCCCCAATACTGCCCCATCCCCACCAGTAATTGGGTCACCCATCAGATCACCACACAAAACAAATGAAGCAATAGCTGACTCAGCACTTACCCAGATCTTGGCGAGGTTTGATAGAATGGAGGCAAGTGTGGATGATAGCATTAGAGAGGTGAAATCGATGGCCGGAGAGACAGCTGCCGAAGTAGCATGGTTGTCGGATCTGTTAGTAACTAGCAACCAGGAAAGGGAAAAGGACAGGCGGTCTCTCCGCATCATCAACCATGATCTTAAATTAACACGGCAGTCTAACAAACTATTGTCCGAGCGGGTGAATGAGTTGGAGAATAATGCAAAGATATGCAACATTAGACTGGATGGGAAAGAGGAAGATGAGACAGAAGACCTGAAAGCATACATGACGGATCTGATCAGATTTCTTAGCCCCACAGGTGTTGGAATGCCAGACATAGGAGCAGCATATAGGATCGGTAGGAAATTACCAAATCGCCCATATGCAAATCAAGCTAGCTCACATAGGAATGCTCACACGGCCACCAGACCCAGACCAATCATGATCATATTCAAGACTGTACTTGCTAGAAACGCCTTCTACTTTGCTCGGGCCAAGCTAAACAAGTCAGATCGATATGCTGGCATCTACCTTAATGATGATGTGACCCAGGCCACACGCAAGTGCCGTGAGGAATTCCGGTCAGTGGCAGTACTTGCTAGAAATAGTGGTGCGGAGGTTAGAGTGCACAGCGACGGCATTGTGTTAGATGGTCACAAATTTAAGCATGCTGCCACCCTCCCAGAAAGGTTCTCACTATCCAAGGCTAAAACAGTTGAAATACATGAGGAACTTTACTTCCACTCAGAACACTCATTCCTATCCAACTTCCACCCTTCGCCGATCAGTGATGATAAAGCGGTTTATCCAACAGCCGAACACTGCCTCCAGGCAGCAAAATGCCACTTGGCAAACGACAAGGAAAAACTGGGTCAAGTGCTGGCTGCCCAAACACCAATGGAAGCAAAGCGCATCGCGGAACAGATACCAGAATCGGCTGAATGGCGACACAGCAGAGAAGCCATCCTAACAAGGGGCATTGATCAAAAGTTTGATCAAAATCCTGACTTGGCGGACATGCTTGTGGCTACTGGCCACATTAAACTAAATGAAGCGACCAACAACACATATTTCGGAATTGGAGCCACCCTTCATAGCAGAGCCCTAAGAGATAGATCCTATTCTGGGCTCAATAAACTGGGACATGCATTGGCAGCTAAGCGAGACAATATCAGGGCTGGCAGGAGCCATAATAAGTAAAGCAAAACTGAGCGATGGAACAAGCAGATAATTCCGTAAATAGCATCACACAACCGACTGAGGAAAGCAGGAACTATAGTTTAGACACTTGTGTGATCGTTCATTTGGATGCATGCATAGGCCACCCGGACAAGGAGCGGAGTGCATGCCTACTCTGAATGGACTTATCATCACTAATATGTACAGCCCAGCGACGAATACCATGCTAACCTACATACTAAGCAGTACTGGGCCAAGCAGATCACCAAGACGGATAGGGCCATCCTACTATTGACAAACAACTTGGAACGCCCTGCCACCATTGCACATCTCGAAGCTGAGTAGACTTATGATCTTCTTCTGCACTAAATTGTCATCTAGCTCCTAACTGTCATCTACTGTGTAGTTGTTGCATATGCAGCACTATCTTGTCAACCAGCATTTGACTGTTCCAATCAACTGTACAGTTGTAATGACGCCTGTTTAAAAAAAGAATAATAATAATAATAATAAAGATAAAAAGAGAATAAAATAAATTCTCATTTGCACTACCTTACCAGCTACTATTTAGATATTCTAATCCACTATGTACTGGTAGCATACAACACTATCTTAACAACTAGTACTTGACTGCTTCTATCAACTGTGTACTTGTAATTCTGCCCGTGTTGTTGGTTTACAAAAATAAAATAAAAAATAAATTAAAATTCACACTTGTACTTCTTGAGCTTGCATCATATTCCATTATATGGTTGCGATCTAGTCTACTATTTAGATATTCTAATCCACTATGTACTGGTAGCATACAACACTATCTTAACAACTAGTACTTGACTGCTTCTATCAACTGTGTACTTGTAATTCTGCCCGTGTTGTTGGTTTACAAAAATAAAATAAAAAATAAATTAAAATTCACACTTGTACTTCTTGAGCTTGCATCATATTCCATTATATGGTTGCGATCTAGACAATCTAGAATCAAATAGTGCCAATGTTCTCCCACTTTCCATCCAGTAGAGCATACTCACGAGCAATGCCGATCACCACCACGGCTGCCCGTCGCCAGTGTCACTGCCCGTCATCATTGCCAATGCCAAGACCAGAAAACATTGCACCCCCTGTATGACACCGCTACCAGCACCAGAACTCCGGGAGTGCAGCTTCAGGATCGTCATGACCACAACTCACTGACCCATCATCTCAAACACTGGACTCTGAAACAGCAAGTAGACTAGCCCCCTAAGTGCATCAGCGATCTACTATTGGGGTTATGTAGTCTGTTGATCCAAACCATACTTGAGTTCTAATCTGCCAATTACCTATTCGACTGACTTTTACATGTATAACCAGCATGCGTGATCAGTCTATGCACCTGGATACACACACTCATATATGTTAAACTCTGTGTGTATATACCCTTATGGTTGTGATCATCAACGGTGGCACCTTACCACTGGACACAACTAAGGCATTACTGTCTATGACTCTGATCCCATCTGTATGTATTCAATGCTCTATATGTTATTGGCAAGCACTGTGACCTCTGACCTGGCCCGCAGACCACAGTGTTTTATGTTTGCAGGTTATTATTTGTATGAGGGGCATAAATTGATTGACCTTCTGCACTACTACCCTTACTTATGTACAACTACTGTACACCTTGATTCTGCTTCGGAATCTACTATTGGGGCGTGTTAGTCAACTGGCCCAGGCCATTGATCCGGTTTGGATCTACAAATTGCCTTTTTGACTGCCCTCTATATGCATGGTTTGCTAGTGCAGACTTGACTGGTATGACTCAAGGAACACAAACTCCCCTGTCAGATTTATCAAGCTCTCCTTGTACCCTACCCTTCATGTGTAACATATATGCCTGAGAGCACTGTGCATGGATGCCAAGCTATTTGTGCATGTGCCCTTGTTGATGTGGCCACTTTCAAGCACAAGCAAAGCACTATTATGTAAACAACTTTGCTTCAAACTATATAATCATGCCTCTATATGCTAAGGGTAGACCTCTGACCCGAGCCCACAGGTAACACCGCCTGATATTTGTATGTTAGAAGTTGATGGTCAAATATTTAAATACTACTGCTGTGCACCTCAACTCATGGTGCTGATGGAGCTGGTCAGCGTGAGCTTCGTGCTGATGGAAGGGCTGGACTCAACCTTTGGAACTGGTACGCCTGATATGGCACATTCACAACAGTCCTTAATGTACATTTGTCATACTGACCCTGGCTTGGGCGTTTGCTTGATCACCCAACACCAACTGCAGCAAATGTCAATACCCAATTACCAATATGTAAGTGGTGACACTATCTACTATTGACCACACTCAGCTGTCACTGATCCCTGTCTAACTGTCATATATCATCAACTCAAACAACATTGACAAGAACCTATTAAGTAGACCTTACATTAAGTAACCAGCACCCTGTTACAACATGATACACTAATATCATCCCCCCCATTGAGAAAACCGCAACTAAAACTGAACTCAGCCTAAGCCAACAACCACCACCACATCATGGCTAAAACCCAAATATCAGGTTTAGCTAAAGCTGGATGCCCGCTAGATGGTAGTACCGGGCAAGCATCCATGCCCAACAAAGAATACGCTATACACCATGACATAATTAAATACACAACCACATTCACACTCACTGGGGGAGGGGGTCCTTTGGGGGACGCGGCGGACCGTATTTACAGGGAGGGCGGCAGACTGATGGTGGCCTGGGGCCCTTGGGACTGTGTCATCTGGGTGCACTTCCTCTAACAGACCTGAAGGGCCTGCCAGGACTAAAGATTGGCCACCTAAACGTACGTAGCCTCACACATAAGATCAACCAACTAAGAGCCGACCTACCCAGGTCTGGTTTTGATGTCTTCACTATATCAGAAACATGGCTCAATAGAACAGTTGAAGACAGACTCACATCTATACCAGGTTACCAATTAATAAGGGCTGATAGAAAAACAAAGCAACTTAGTGGGCAGACCAAAGCTGGTGGTGGACTAGGTATTTACTTTAAGCAAGATCTCCATGTTGATGCAGGTAAACATGCTGAGCATAACCTATCAAATAGCAATATTGAACTACAGTGGGCTGTAGTCACCAGACCCCATACAAAACTAATACTCATTGGCAACGTATATAGACCCCCAAATGGCAACCTAAATGAAGGAATTGGGCAAATAAGTAACTCTTTGAATAATATAGCCAATATCGATAAATATGAGATACTCCTCATTGGTGACTTCAATGAAGAATATAATGGCAAGAGGCCTACGATGGGAGTGAGAATAAAGCAACTTGCAGCTGAACATGAGTTGCAACAAATGATCCAGCAGCCAACCAGGGTAACTAAAACCACTAACAAAACAATAGACCTAGCACTTACCAATATCAAACATTGTACAAAGGCTGGAGTCCTTAACTATAACATAAGCGACCACAAACCATATTTATAATAAAGAAAAAAATAAGAAATGACAAAAGAATCGCCACCCACTGGGGACGCTCTTATAGGAACTGCAATTTTAATGAATTGGCTGGCACACTCAAAGAAATAAACAGTGCCGAATTTCTGGATATGAGAGACCCCAACCTATGTTGGGATATGCTAACCGCAACAATCACTATTGCAGCTGACAGGCACTGTCCCCTAACCGAGATCACCACCAGAATCACCATGGGAGGTTACCTTAATGATGAACTACTAGAGCTTCAAAAGGATAGAGATTACTTTATCCAAAAGTTTGAGAAAACAAAAGATCCAGGGATGAATTCATAGCTAAATGTATGGTCAGAAAGGCTAGGAGTGAAGTAAGGAAAGCCAAAGCAAGGTATTATCAAGTCCAGATAGACAAATATAAACAGAATGCCAGAAAATGTTGGTATGAAATAAACCAAATCGAACCTAAAAAAGAGACAAGAATCAGTGGCCTTGCAAGTGAAGAGACTGGTATTAAAATCCCAGATGAATTACTGGCAGAGGAAATCAATAACTATTTCATAGATATAGGTGAGAAACTAGCCAATAAATTCAAACAGAAGGATGAGCAACACAAAACCTTCCATGCCAAACTAAACAAAGAAAAGTATGACCTTCTGGAAACCACCCAGGATGAAATCCTTGATAGAACTAACAAAATATCTATCTACAAATCATCAGGAATGAAGGATATCAGTACCACTTTGATAAAAAGTGCGATCACAACACTGAGTGCAGAATTTACACATTTATATAACCAAATAATCAGTACAGGCATCTTCCCTGATGACTGGAAAGTGGCCACAGTGACGCCCATACCTAAAGTCAACATCCCACAAACCTGTAGTGAACTACGCCCAATATCGATCCTCCCACTGCCTGGCAAGATCATAGAACAAATAATACATGACCAAATTAAGACATTCCTTGAGTCCTCTAACTATTTGACCTACCAGCAAAATGGCTTCAGGAAAAAATAGGTCCACCACCGGGGCACTGGCGTCTCTACTGGATGAACTTTTGTCAAACATAGACAAGGGTGATCTTACTATCGCAGTCTTCCTTGATTTCAAGAAGGCATTTGATACGATCGACCACAAAATCCTCATGCATAAAATAGAACCAGCTGGGCTAGGCAATAGAGCACATAGCTTCCTCACAAATTACCTCAGCAATAGGAAACAATACACAAAACTAAGTGACACCAACTCGACCACTCGAGAAATAAAAACAGGAGTTCCACAGGGCTCCACTCTGGGACCCCTACTGTTTCTAATATTTATAAATGACCTACCTCTAGTTTCCAACAAAGCATCTTTCACATTATTTGCCGATGATGCAGCACTAACAATACATAACAATGATCTTGCCATAGCCGCAACCGAGGCTGGAATGGTGCTGGATGGAGTGAACACATGGTGCCATGAGAATAAACTAACGCTAAATGGCACTAAAACTGAATACATAATCTATGGAACCAAAGCCAGGAAGGTGTGGGCCTGGCCAATACAACTGCAGATGGGTGGCTTAGTGCTCCGTGAAGTGAACTCCTATAAGTACCTAGGCACAACTCTCGATGCGACTCTAACTGGTACCCAACAGCTGGCAAGACTTAACCAAACACTGGCACTAAAAATGAACACATTTAGAAAAATAAGGACATATGTAAGTGAGAATACTGCGCTGCAGCTGTACAAGTCAACAATATTACCAACTATAGACTACAATGATATCATCTATGGATTACTAACGAAGCAGCAAGAGATCAAATTACAAAGAACGCAAAACAGAGCCCTCAGAACAGTATTCCAAGGCAAGATACTAAGTGTGGTTGAAATGCATAGCAGAGCAGGGCTGGACACTCTGGATATACGTAGGAACCTACACCTAATGACGTTGATGTATAAACGTGCGAGTGATGACAAATACATAGATCGCACAACCAGGGTAACGAGAAGGGGGACATCGACTCTGCTCTGGGTGCCCAACCCTAATACAAATAAGTTATTGAGAGCTCCGATTTACAAAGGAAGTGTCATGTGGAATGAGCTCCCAACCAAAACCAGAGAAGCGGGTTCGTCCTTGCCTTTAAAAATGCATACAGAGCTCACCTGGTTATTCAGGCCCAAAACCTGACACTGCAAATATATAATACGACCTGGTGAACAACCCATTGACTTCGCCCTCTGTCATGCCTGCTCTCTCCCTGCGTGTCCGCCCCCCCTACCCATGGACCCCTCTCCCCCATCCACATTTCCCCCATCCACATTTGACAAACAACTATTATAACTCAATGACTCGAGACCCACTGCCCCTACTTTAGACCCATTACCACCTGGTAAATCACCTTAGATGTTGCCAGGATGTAAAACTCCATCACACAAACTTTTGTAACTCCTTCGGGTCAGCGTCCCAGTAACCGTGTCTTCAAAGGTAGTCAGTCCGCTTGCTTTACCAGGCTTCGCCACAGCACGTAAGGTATCTACGTCGTTCTCAAACTGTCTACCATATTAATTGGTTTTCACATTACATTATTATTGCAATGCCTTTTTTATGGTGGGTGGGGGGGGGGCGGTATCGCATGTCAAATGATTATTGTCTCTGTGTATTAAGTATGTTAGCAATACTACATGTAGTTAATCTGTCCTACAAAATGTATTCAAAATATGCTTATGTGATTTTGTGCTATCGTGAAAATGTATATTATTATTATTATTATTATTATTCTCTGATATTTCATCTGGTTGGCTTCTTCCTTTTCAGATTTTTCATTCGCTGAGTAGGGATGGCGCGAGGTGGGGAGCATGTGGTTGCTGTGTGGGCGGTTGCATGCTGCTTCCTCATCTTTATGTGGATTATCGGCCTGCCGCTGCTAATCGTGGGGATCGCCATGTTGCGGGTTGGCAAAAAGTGAGTGTGGCGCACTGATGAAAGGCTCCCGACATTTCATGGATTTCAACGATTTTTTATATTTAATGATTAACTGTCTGACACTGGGCTAGAGTGTCTGACTTTTTTCTATGTCGGACTCCTAATCTGAAAGTCGGTAGTTCGATTCCCCATGCCATCACTTCTACCAATTTAGATTTCCACTGCTGTGTATAACTTACAGTGTCATCGAAGGCCAGTTGCTCTCATACCATGTCTATGTGGTGTGGGAAGTTAAAAAATCTCTTGGGTCGGTAAAAGTGTAGGCTCGGGCTTTGTATCGACTAGCTGTCTAATGGTGAAAACAAGACTATTCAGACTTATCCATGATAAGCAGTATTAATCTTCAAGAATAAAAAAAGCCAAGGAATCAGGATGTACATCACAGCAATTAGTTAGTTTGAATCCAGTTCTTATATGACCTTCAATGCTGTTAGAACATAAAACCCAAGCAAGACAGCGTACGTTAGGTATGTGCGATAATATATCCTGACTGCCGGCATTTTCCCAGCGATTCCCTGACAGTGCTAATCCTATTGGGGGGCGGGGGGGGGGGGGGAGCTGCGTTTTCCTGTAAATTTGCTGTGTGTAAATAACCAGGGCTTGGTTCTACCAAAGACCCTATAACACTAAGACGGCTCACTCCCTATCTCTCCCATGGTAATGTAAATTTCGCAGTGCCACCTTGTGGTGGGTTTGCTCAGCCCGGCTGCTGGTTGGGGTTTCACATGTAAACACACACAATTATATTAAACATGAGATAGGTAAGTATGAATACACATCAATATGAAATTGCTATGAACAAATACCCATCATCATCAGCATCATCATCAGCATCGCCATCATCACACATCTTTCACATTCATATATATACATTTATACATATAATATAGCACCTGTTTAACCAAGAGAACAGCCAGCGCACCAAGTGGTGGGTTTGATCATTTTGATTACACAGTACAGGCTGACTGAGCTGTGTTAGTATTATAGGGTCTTTGGTTCCAGTAACCAGTAACCAGTAAAGGGACCACATCTAATGACCAAGTAGTCCAAGTCCCTCTGGATATTGGCACTATTCTAATCCTATTTCATGACAAGGTACCGAGGCAAAGTGGGGCTTCTCGTGGGGATCAGTCCCCGGCTGAGCCAAACCAACGACTTACATTGACAAATTGACGCTTGCCGTTAGGACAAAGTACAGTAAAACCTCCCGAACGGACCACCCCCTATATTGATCGCTTTATATGGGTCTCAACAATACCATTGTAACCATATTCTAACTCCCTAAATAGAGCACCTCCCTAAATCAACCACTTAAAGTCGGCCCCAAGGTTGGTCAATTTCGAGAGGTTTTACTGAATCTGAATTATTATGTCATACAGATTCATACAGGATTTTAGGTGAAAAATATAGATTGCCATTCAAAAAATGTGGCAGACTGTCTGTAATCCAATCAATTGAACCCCAATTTAGCACGACCCCGCTTTTTCCAGCATGACACTTTATGGACCCCAACAATGGCGTTATAACGCGGTTTCACTGTATATCTATATCTATATTGACATGTAGTTGTGACTGGCGCAGGCCTCGCATGCGGAAGGTCGGAAGTTCGGTTCTCGGTCGAGTCAAACCAATGACTTATAAAATTGATACTTATCGCTTCCTAGCCTGACGCTTGGCATTAATAGGATATGACAAGGACTGGGTAGCTCAGTGTCAGGATAATATGACGGAGTGGGATATCGGGTCGTGGTGCCAGCAGCCTGATTTCACAGTGGGGAAGCACTATAAAGTCACCAGGAGTGTGCACTGTCACAAGTCTGTGCCCGTCTTGATATGACCTTAGATGTTGCCAGGACGTAAAACTCCAACAAGCAAGCATGTTGTGTGTTTTTCCGCCTTTCAGTGACAGTGACTTGCGCCTGGCGGGCATTCTGTGTATATCCATGGCGGCCGTTGTCAGTGCTATCGGCGTAGTGTTCGTCATAGTTACATGTTGCAGGTCACCAAGGCCGGTCCAAAATCCAGGACAGGTTGGTACCCTCACCACACTTTGCTTTATGTATATTTTTTTGTTTGTTTGTTATAAATTTATTTACCCTGCTCATAACAGATAAGTGTGTTAACACTTGTTTTCACTCCTGGGCAGCACTAGTCCAATTTGATTCAAATCTTTTGAATTTAGTTTTAGTACTAATTTAGGTTTTCTTGCTTCTTGTTTATGGTTTATAGCTGTTTGTAGATCGCAAACAGTCCAAAATCCAGCTTTTACTATACTTTGTGTTAGTCCATTTAACATCATTTGTATTTCTAGGTTACATTATTTTTTATAGTAATTTCTTAAACACTGCTGCATTTTCTTCATTTCGTGTTGCAGCTGCCAGTCTATTCCAAATATTGGCACTCATGTTAGCTACACTACGATCATATGCACTGCATTTTGATTTAACATTGCTAGTAACGGACCATTGTTTCTTCAGCACCTTGTTTGTAACCTCCTGGTTTTGTTGTTGTCAAGATTTGTTGTATGCATACAATTTTAGCGATCCTGTTGCCTGTTTTGGAGGAATCTTACTCGTGCTATCTTATGTATCTCTTGTGTTGGGAAGATATAACATTACATTTGTCATTTGGGTATCCCATGAGGAGCGGGATGTAGCTAAGATCTAAGGCGGTGGTAGACTGTCCACCTGTGAAGGTGTGGGTCATCCTATCGATCCTGCTCAGTGGACACATTTGCAGTTTGGGCTATTTTCCGTTCCAACCAGTGGTCCACAGCAGGTTCATCAAAGGCTGTGGCATGTGCTGTCCTGTCTGTGGGAAAGTGCATATAAACGACCCCTTGCTGCATATCGGAAAGTTTACCATATGTGGCAGCAGCGGGTTTCCTCCAAAGAAATATGCCAGAATGACCATATGTTAGACATCCAATAGCCGATGATGCAAATCAATGTGCTCTAGAGGCGTTGTTAAATAAAACAAACTTTTTTCTGGGTATCCCATATACAGATCTTAAATTTCACATTGAAAAATACATCATGTCTAACTAGCAGGATGAATGGAACGATACGGCTATTACCTACCCTTTTTAACTTTTTTCTCTCAGAAATTTGTTGAAATATTTTGTTCTTTGTTTATTGCAATAATTCCTCACAATTATTGTAGTTTCTCATTTTATTTTAATGGAAAATAGCCACTCAAATTATATTTTCATTTATGACAAAATGTCTACATCAAAAGGAAAATGATATTTTAAAGGGTGGTAAATTAATTTTGACGAGATGAAAATTTAATTTGACGATAGTTTAGCAATGATGCCAAAAAGTAAATGCAGCCATCTGTTCTAGTCCCCCCCCCCCCCTCCAACCCCCGCCAAAGCACACTTGTTTTTCAGGCGTATTTTTTTCATAATTTGGGGTGAGTTGGCTTTTTTGGGGCTTTTTCTTTTTGGTTCAAGAAATTTGAGGCAGTGGTATTTTTTATTAAATTGTATTTAGTCAGAGACATTTGTTATGTAATTGACTGCAAAGCTGCCCATGTATATTTCTAGGATGTTAAACCTCCTCTAGCAACAACAAATCTGCCAGAACAGCTGTTGAAATTCGATGTGACACAATTATATTTTATTTTACTTTTTCTTTGAAATTGCTAACATAAAAAGGGTTGGCAGGACTAAAAATGTACATATGAAAAAAAAGAGGAAAATGGGGGGGGGGCTGGTTTACTAAAGTTAAATTTAACGCTTTTATATTACACATAGGTAATCCGGCAGCCGAATCAAATAGTGAGAAATACCATAATAATAAACTCGGGCCAAGTCCGGTCACTCCCAGCATTAGTTGGACAACCATGGTCTTACGCTGGACAACCGCAACCAGAGTTAGGGCAACCACAATCACACACTGGACTAACGCAACCATATGTTGGACACATGTGGCCATATCCTGGACAGCCGCAGCCAAATGCTGGACAACCACAGCCAAATGCTGGAGAGCCACACCCAAATGCTGGACAGCCAGACCCAAATGCTGGACAGCCACCGCCAAATGCTGGACAGCCACAGCCAAATGCTGGACAGCCACAGCCAAATGCTGGACAACCACAGCTAAATGCTGGAGAGCCACACCCAAATGCTGGACAGCCACACCCAAATGCTGGACAGCCGCCCCCAAATGCTGGACAGCCACAGCCAAATGCTGGACAGCCGCACCCACATGCTGCACAATCGCTACCAAATGCTGGACAACCACAGCCATACCCTGGACAACCGCTGCCAAATGATGGACAACCGCCACCATATCCTGGACAACCACAGCCATATCCTAGACAACCAGCATCAAATGGTGAAAAACCACCACCGTTCAACCCAAACTTTGCACAGTATAAGCTGTAGGCTATCTCGAAGGTATGCATGATAACTACAGTTTGGAATATTATTTGTTATGTACAAAAGTTGTAAAAGCACTAAATGTGAACTAGGTTCTGAACTGAGTGTATTCGGTGTCAGTGCCCACAGACACTTCATGTCCGTGTGTCAACACTGTTTTAATGTAAATAGCATGCAGGACCTCGTTACCAATGTAAAGCGTAAACAGATCTTACAGTTCCTAAGAACAGCTGGGCTGTCTCGCCTCCCGTCATTTCAGCTATGTTTTGTGGTTTAATTTTGCTCTCATTTGACACAAATTGAACCACTTCAAAATTGCATCAGAGATCATTTTGGGTGTCATTTGACATGGATCTGACCATTTCAGAATTTCACGTGAATTTTAATGGAGGCATTTAAATGTGATTAACAAGATGGATAGAATAGATACCACCAGGGTTTTCATGTGAAGGGTTCGTACGGGTCCTTGAAAACCTGGAAAGTCCTTCAATTTGATAACTCAGGATTCCAGGCCTGGAAAGTCATGGAATTTGTCTGAAGGTCCTTCAAAATCCAGAAAAATGAAAGATCATGACTATATTTGTTAAGCCTATTTTCGCCGACATGCGCCAACTATAATCAGTGATCTTTTGTATTTAAAGTGAATTTGTTGGTTTGTTATTGTCATGGGGTTGATGATAATAGGAAATATTGCGCCTAGAGTGGGACTAGAACCCACATCTCTTTGCATTCCGGGCCAGTGTGCCAACCATTACACCACCTAGGCTCACTGACATCACCACACTACCCACGCCTACCTGTCTATGCGGTTACTTGCTTGAGAGGTCAGTGCAGACTACTACACTCGTCCCCCTTGAATTCTAAGTCTTTTAATGCTTACAATTACATACATACATACAATGCACTTACATATACATACACGGAGTAGAGTCAACAACTATACAGCCCATAGCTTGTACAGGATCATTGTCACAGCAACCAGTGTCATGGGGGTGATGAAAATGGGAAATATTGCACCTAGAGCGGGACTCAAACCCACATCTCTTTGCATCCCGGGCCAGTGTGCTAACCATTATACCAGCTAGGCTCCCTGACATCACCACACTACCCACGCCTACCTGTCTATGTGGTTACTTGCCTGAGAGGTCAGTGCAGACTACTACATTATCTTGTCTCTTGATTTTTATATTAAAACTATACATATATTCGTTGTTATTTTGTATGCTTATTTGCACGTAACATCTTACACTGTGAATCGAGTATTAATATGGCCGCGTTCTGGGGTAATTTAATTTAATAAACGTCTTAAAAATGTCCTGGAATTTTGTACTGGAAAGTCCTGGAATTTGATATGTCAAAATTATTAGTTCAGTCTCTTGACTTTAATTTTGAGCAAAGAGCGCTTATCGTGTTGATTCGATCTCTTGCATTCTTGCCCCCCAAAGACCCCTCATGTCTCGTTGTTTCTGTCTCTTAACTTTTAGTAACATGCTTGTATTTTGTTAACCGGATGCCGTGGCCAAATCAGTAGAGCGCTGGCTTCCCATCTGGAAGGTAGACAGTTCGATTCTCAGTTGAATCAAACCAATTACTTACAAAATTGATACTTGTCACTCACCAGCCTGACGCTCGACATTACTAGGATATGGAAGGACTGGTTAGCTCAGTATCAGGATAATGTGACTGAGTGGGAAATCAGGTCATGGTGCTGGCAGCCTGGTCTGCCAGTGGGGCAGTACTATAAAGTCATCATGACTTCGCACTGTCACAAGTCAGTACCCATTCTGATATAGCCATAGATGTTGCAAGGACGCACAACTCCAACAAAGAAACATGCATGTTGTTATTTCTGGCTCTTGCCTTGTAGCAGCGAGCCTTTATCGTGTTTTCGTGATTTGTTTTTTTAAACATAAATAGCACAAGCTCTAATCTTGTTCTCTCCATCTCTTTTTCATAATGCTCTTCTGTGCAACCAACAGCGACTGTCGCTGAATCTCCGCTTGAGCACTGTCGGCAGCATTGTCTACCAAGGACCAGCCGACCGACTTACTGGGCGCCAGGGAGAAACTATCTACCTTAAAACCTGTACTGACACCACACATATTCTAAGAACATACCGGACACGATGGCTGAATCAGTACAACGCAAACTTCCCATGTAGTTGAGTCAAAGCAATGACTTACCAAATTTATACTTGTCGCTACCTAGCCTGGCACTCGCCATTACTAGGATAGGGCAAGGACTGGTTAGCTCAGTATCAGGATAATGTGACTGAGTGTGATATCAGGTCATAGTGCCAGTGGTCCGGTCTCCTAGTGGGTCAGCACTATAAAGTTGCCATGAGTAACTGTCACAATCGGTACCCGTCCTGATATGACCTTAGGTGACAAAACTCAAACCAAGAAACAAAACAAATCTAAGAACATATTGAAGACTGATGTTCCTGTTGGGTTAAATGACACGAGTACCATATGTAGTCACTATTATATAGCGAATAATCAACCAACTCAGCAGACGTGTAATGAGAAATGAAATCCATACCGTGTATACACGAATATAAGTCGATTTTGAGTATAAGTCACTGGGTATTTTAAGGACATATCTGGAATTAGGCATAACCAGACCATTGGTCGAGCTTCAATTTATTTACAGACAAATTAAACTTCATTCATGCACATGTACACATATCCAACAAGATGACACACCACTAGTCACTCAAAAACCTTCAAAGTCAGACTCGTCATTAGACTCCTCCAGTAACTGCTCATGGCTAAGAGAATCACTGTAAAATTCATCACAAGCGTCAATGTCAACGTACTCAGAGTCGTCATCACTGACTGAGTCAGACTCGTCTTGCCATAAGATGTCATCCTGGGTGCCATCCATACTCCCGAGGGGGTTCGCGAGTATAAGACGCCTCAGAATAGAAAATCGTTTGGTGGTAAATTTCCTCGACTTATACTTCGAGTATATACGGTAACTGCATATTTCTTGATCTTATCAGTATAGTCCTCTACGCATATCTAATTTTATTACACATGTGTAGGACCCCAGCTCTTCAGTTTTAGAAGCTTATTTCATTCATGGGATGGATGACCATACTCGCACATATACCGTTTTTTGTAATGAATAGAGTGGTGGTGATGGGTTGGAGGTGGGAGGGGGGGTGCAAGGAATTCAAGGCAAATACTAACCTAAAAAATGAAGAACCTCTCCCTGCTCCCTACCTTTGACTTCTCTTCCCTCTCAACAGGTTTTTCTTACTTTTGTCATGGCGGTGATACAACCAAAGGAATTGTTGTGCCTAGAGCAGGATTCAAATCCAAACTTGCCATTCTGCAGGTCATCATGCTGTCAGTCGCAATGCACCAAAGACTGCTTTCATTACCCAACCGCCGCTTTGTGTGGTTGTACATTTCATAAAAGCTGCTTGCAAAGTGTTCAAGTGCTGCTGGCTTTTGCAAGTTACTAGTGGCACTCTCTCAGGGAGCAAATAGAGGTCTCACACTGGCAAGAACATGAACAGGCGCAAACTATTTGTCCCTGCAGTGGCTGGTCGGGAGATGTTGGGAGTTCCATTCATCACCGCCCTTAATACTGCCACGATAACATGGTTTTCTGTTAGGGTTTGCTCCCTTAAGGGGCTGTCACATTACGGCGTATGGCGGGAGCGTATTGAAAACCTACGTACGCCATCGGGTGCCACTTTCGGGTGTGTTTGAGCGTATGAAGAGCGTATGCGTAGCGTATGTGTAGCGTATGGGAGCGTGCTGTGACATTTTTTGACAGTATGGGCCATACGCCCTCATAGGTCGCGTTTTTTTGAGCATGCACAAAAAAATTTGGACGGACGGATTTATGAAAGCGTATGGCGGCGTATGCATCATAGGCTTCACATACGCCGGCGTGTTGCGGCACTGGCAGCGTAT
Source organism: Branchipolynoe longqiensis (assembly GCA_030323885.1). Classification (NCBI taxonomy): domain Eukaryota; kingdom Metazoa; phylum Annelida; class Polychaeta; order Phyllodocida; family Polynoidae; genus Branchipolynoe; species Branchipolynoe longqiensis. The sequence continues at coordinate 2,535,073 of CM059192.1, read as the reverse complement.
GCGTAGCGTATGCGTAGCGTATGCGTAGCGTATGCGTAGCGTATGCGGCGTATGGCGACGTATATGACGTAAGCCGCTACGCCGCCATACGCTCCCGCCATACGCCGTAATGTGACAGCGCCTTTAGCCATTGATTCTATCAAGATCCAGAACTTGTACCACAAGGCAGTGGTTTACAACTTTACAAGGCAGGGGCATCAAACTCCCTGAGGTATTTTAGCACCTAAGGTATCCGAGGTACTGCATTACCATTAACCAACAACATATCTCTCCCTGATCTAATCACCCTATCCACGTCTACCTCTCTATGTGGCTCCCTGCCTGAGAGGTCAGTGTAGACTCAATCAATCAATCAATAGTTCCGTCCTCTAGTCGAGGGTTGGATGCAATGGTTCTCCACTTGTCCCGATGGTGTGCTGTTCTGATAGACTGTGAATAATTCAAGCCTGTCCACTGTGAAATATTTGTAAACCAAGACTACTACCCCTTAAATCATGTAATCAATTTGAAATGATAACGGTTATAATCTGAGTTGTTATGGTCATTTGAGAATAAGGAGGTAGTGGGTGTGGGTGTTTATGGATATTGTACTTCATATGTTAGACAGGAAGGCTTTGTATCTGAGCCTGTCTCAAAAGGTGATAACTCTTCTTTTTGTTGTCCATTGTAACGATTGACACAAAGCAGCACAGAAACGGTTACACTGAAAACACAAGGACATTTGCTTCAAATCAATATGTATTCTATTTCGATTATGAAACACCATGTAAAAAACAAATCAGTTTATCCTGAGCAAATGCATAAGCAGATAGTATGTTGATCATTACAATGGAGAAAGTTTTGTCGCATATTGCTTAGCACCTTTTGAGACTTCATCTATGGCTTCTAGTTCCAGTTGACCAGACGGGATGGCCGAATGAGTTGAGCGTCTGTCTGCCGTTTTGGTAGATCGTGGTCGAGTTAAAAATTTATATTTGTCGCTTCCTAGCCAGGCGCTCGGCATTATTATGATAGGACAAGGACTGGTTGGTTCAGTGTCGGGATAATATGACTGAGCGGGATATCAGGTCATGGTGCTGGCAGCATGGTCTCCCAGTGGGGCAGCACTATAAATTCGCCATGATTGTGCACTGTCACAAGTCGGTACTCGTCCTGATATGACCTTAGATGTTGCCAGGACATAAAACGCCAACAACCAACCATCTAGTTCCAGTTTGATGCAAGTATATTGAAGGAGACAAATGGACAGTGAAGAAGCAAGTGCAGTAGACTGAGCTATATTTAGACTCAGGATCCACCTGCTTTCTCTATGCTTGGTTGATATCATAGGATAGCTAAGAATAACCATGGAACACTCCATTTAATGATTCTGAACAGATAGGTCCATGCGATGGCCAAATCGGTAGAGTGCAGGCTTCCTGTGGGGAAGGTTGGGAATTTGAATCTCAGCTGAGTCAAACTAATGACGTATAAACTTGATACTTGTCGCTACCTAGCCTGGTGCTCAACATTAATAGGATGGGACAAGGACTGGTTAGCACAGTATCAGGATAATGTGACTGTGTGTGATATTGGGTCATGGTGCTTGTGGTGCCTGGTCTCCCAGTGAGGCAGCACTATAAAGTTGCCATGAGTGTGCACTGTCACAAGTCGATACCCGTCCTAATATGACCTTAGATGTTGCTAGGACGTCAAACAAACTAACAAGTGGGTCGGGGTTCAATTAGTGGGTGGGGGCTCAATTAGCCCAATCTAAGTGTAATCTAGTTTATATTTCTAGAATATAAATATTTGGTGAAAACAAAGCTAATTTATACTCAGGTAAAGAATGAATGGTAAAACCCGGTGAGCAGAAACAGTTGTATAATGCTTTTGATGTAATGCCTATTTTCCTTAAATAGCCATATTAGGTTGATAACTATAATCTACTTTACTTTTCCTTCAGAGGAACCTTGATTAAAAAGCCAGTTAGATATCTTGTTTTTTTGTAAGGAGGGTGTGATGGAATCATTTCAATTTCATCCACGACTCGTTATTAAAATGATAATATAAAACAATTTTTTATCAGACATTTATTTTCCATACTCAGTTTGCTGAATTTGTTTTATTGTTTTATTTCTCATATGACTGTTTTTGCCGTAGTTGTATGCATTATATTGTTTATTATATATTGCTGTTAAAATATAAATCTTTTTATATTTATCAACTGTACACCTCCCTGATAGCCAATGTTTACTTTTTGAGTTGGCGGTCTTTAATCAAACAAACTATAATAATTAAATGATTAACTTTGAAGATATTTGAAGTGAAAACATGCCAAAGAAAATGTGTGCATACTGAAATGACTGATTTTTTTTAGCAGTTACAGGTAATATTAATTTGACTTAATATTCGTTCTATGTAGCAATGAATGTTTAATAAGTGCACCAATATTATCTAAGTAGAATATGTAGGATCAAATCTAGATTCAGAAGTGTTTATATATATATTGTTTTTTTTTTTTGTTTTTTTTTGTTGGGGTTGCTTTAATCCGATTATGCAACTTGAAATTATATAATATTGTAGCACTCATTCTTTTTCTTGAAGATTTATATTGCCTATCATGGGTATGTCTGAAAAGTCTTGTTTTCACCATTAAACAGTCTGAGCCTGCACTTTTACCGACTGAAGGGATTTTTAACCTCCGACACCACATAGACATGGTATGAGAACAACTGGCCTTTGATGACGCTGTAAGTAATACACAGTGGTGGAAATCCAAATTGCAGAGGTGATGACATGGGGAATCGAACCACTGACCTTCAGATTAGGAGTCTGACCTAGAAAAACGTCAGACTCTTAACCACTCCACCACAGAGAACACCACAATTCACTGAGTGAGGATAAGTTAACTCAAATTACAATTTATTCCTTGTCTTTTGAAGAGTGCCCTTCTGTTATATACAAAGGCGAGGCCAGGCTGGTTTTCAATCATGGGGGAAAATATGGCCAATTCACCGCATTCTCTAATCTTGGGATGAGATCAAAGATTATGAAGCGCACTCGTGACTGAAATGAGTTGAACTGATGACAGTGACCGATACCTTTATATATGGTGACAGTGTGACGTCACCATCAACTGTGTTTGTACACAAAAGTGTTGTGTGCGTTTGAACGCATCCTTCTGAGAATCTCCGAGAAACTCCTCAGAGTGAGGCTTTTGTAGTGAGTTTATTTTATTTTTATATCCTGCAGTTATGATATTATTGTCGAAGTGTCATTCCATCATGTTTTAACGAATGGTTATCTAAGCCTTTGGTGATTGATTCCTTCCAATTATTTTAAATTGTGATATTATACTGTAGCTTAGCTTAGGACTCATAATCTTCCGTTATTAAAAGGAATTCTGTTATTTTAAACCAGACGCAGACACAATGTTTTTCGTAGTGTTTATCTAAATTTAAACGCTCCCTAGCCTGGCGCGTGGCATTTCTAGGATAGGGCAAGCACTGGTTTGCTCAGTATCACGATAATGTGACTGAGTGGGATATCAGGTCGTGCTTGCGGTCTGGTTTCCCGGTGGGGCAGCACTATAAACCCATAATGAGTGCACTGTTACAAGTCGGTATCCGTCCTGATGTCCCATCAAAGTAAACCTAATTTAAGCAATATTATTAGTTGTCTTGTATATCCCAGAATTGTAAAATATCATTAGGATCTGTCGCCAGCAGCTTATCGAAATGGAACCTGGTTATTTTGGTGAGGTTATTTGTCTCACAATTATTCGGAAGTTTGCTGTCAGTTTCCCGTATTAAAATAATAATTAATACTAGGATGACGATGCTATTATTGGAGTAACATTATTTACATATAACCTCACCATAGGTTTCCGTGGGCTTATTTTTATTTCTGGAAACCACTTTCATCCCTGAGTTAAGGGACATGTTTTTATGTCAATTTTCACTATCTAAGTTCTTTAGTCCCCCCCCCCCCACCACTCGAGTAGTTAAGGTTTGGAGACTATCCCTCGTTTTAAATTAAAAATATTATCTTACGATATTCTTTTTTTCATTTGCTTAGGATTAACAGACTCGGAATAATGTTGTGTTATTATAATCGAATTCCACAATAAACTGCTATTAAAATCAATTACTTGGAACGACCCTTTTCTGTGTTTTTACTTTGTCTGAATATTTTTCACCTTTAATATAAGATACAGGATGGTCAAATATGTACGGCAATCGCTTCCTGTGTTGGAGGTCGGTGGTTCGATTCTCGGCAGAGCAAAAGCAGAGACGTATTATAAATCTTTAAAACCCCCACCAAATCCGCGATTCCCTGATAGTGCTAATTGTTTTTGGGAAAATTGCGTTTTCGCGCAAATTCGCTGTTGGTTTGGTCGGGTTTCCGTCTTTTCTCCCGGATACCACTTTCATCTCTCCTTAGTAGGATCCAACTAGAACCACTTCTGGGCTTACTTTTGAGTGGGCAGACCACTGGTATCCATGGGGATCAGGAATGCTGGATCCCTATTGGTAGGGCCAAGAATGCTTAATCCACAACTGGTTCATCAAAGGCTGTTATATGTGTTGTCCTGTCTGTGGGAAAGTGCATATAAAAGAGTAGGATTCTATGTGGTGGCAGCAGGTTTCCTCCAAAGAAATAATATTATGTCAGAATGACCATGTTTAACGTCCAATAGCTGATGATAAGAAAATCAATGTGCTCTAGAGGCATCGTTGAATAAAACAAGCTATACTTTTTTTTCTAATTAAGGTAAGGCAATGAGTGGAATGAGAAAAAAATAAGTGTTTGTAATTGAAATTTCTTTGTTCAATAACAAATATAAATGGGTATTTTTTTTTTTACTAAATGTATTTTATTCAGCGAATAATGTCTTTTGTCAGCGCCAGAGCACTGGTCTTCCGGCCGTTCATTACAATTTGTTGGTACATAAATGACAATATCAGTTGCAATAATAACTACATGAAAAACCTGTTCGATAATAGAAGCATAATGTAAATTGACTATTTGTCATAATAGTAACTGCATGCAATTCCAGTTCAACATATGTATTATGCACTTGGTGAGCATGCATCAATAAATGTACAAGATGACTCTAGAATTGTCTTTAAACACTTCTTTCTTCCTTTGTTTTCTTGATCCAATCACCAATACCAAATGCGGAAACCTGCCCATTTTTTAAAAATCCCATCACGAGTGTTCCGTTCTGTGTGGCCTAATGATGGGATCGAGGTCTGAGATTGCAGTTAGGGGACTTGACAATCAAGACAGTTTTGTATGTTCTAATTTAAAGGAAAATTTTAGGTAATAGGTTTTGAAAGAAGGTGTAGTAGGGGTGGGGTAGGGGCGGGAAGGGGATCAGCGTGCAGGGCTGTGTAGTGCATTTGAGAACATTTATATATATATATGTATGTAAAAGGGTCAGGGCAAGGAAGGCCTTTAGAATACCTATAACCATGTCAGGGTCTGACAGGCCTGTTGTATTTTCATTAAATTTTTAAATTCAAGGAGACTTGGGGACTGTCTTGTCCTCACTGGAAGTTTATTCCACAATGTGCCACCTCTGTAAATCGGTGCTTTAGTCAGTTTGTTTGTTAGTGGCTTGGGTGTTTTTAGAAGTGTAGCATCGCTCTGTCTGGCTACTCTGTTTGTATGGTCAACATAGTGTTCATCATTGGATCTTTTATACATGAGACTGAGGAGATGTGTGTCCCTCCTTTGGCTAAGGTAGCTGACTTGTGCTTTAGCATGCATTTCCTTTTCAGACAGGGTTTTCCCTCTGTAGACAGTTCTAAGTGCTCTGTTTTGAATCCTCTGTAATTTGTTTTCTTGTTGTTTTGTCAGCAGTCCATATATTAAATCATTGTAGTCAATTATTGGAACAATAGTGGCTTTATATAGTAACAGGGCTGTATTCTCGCTCATGTAGTACCTAATCTTTCTGAAAGTTGTCATTTTTATGGCTATCTTTTGATTATGTCTTGAGAGTTGTCGATTACCATTTAGTGTAGAATCGAGTGTGGTCCCTAAATATTTGTATGATTCTACCTCATTCAATACTGCATCACCCAAATGTAAATTGATAGGTTGTGCTCTGAATTTTTTTACTTTGGTTGCAAAAATTATATATTCAGATTTCTTTGCATTAATTGTCAGTTTATTTTCCTTACACCAGATGTTAACCTTAGCTAGTACATCCTCAACTACCTCTGCTGCAGATGCAATGTTTGGGCTATGGACTGTGAGGGCCGCATCATCAGCAAACAGTGTGAACATGGCCTCATTTGATACCAAGGGCAAGTCATTAATGAATATGAGGAAGAGTAGTGGCCCAAGCGTGGAACCCTGGGGTACTCCAGTTGTAATTGATCTCTCCATTGACTTAGTGCCATTTATTTTTGTAACTTGTTGTCTATTTGATAGATAGTTGGCTATAATTGTACAAGATTTAGGACCAAGTCCTGCCCTTTCAATTTTCCACAGTAAAATGTCATGGTCTATTGTGTCAAAAGCTTTCTTGAAATCAAGAAAAACAGTTATTGTCAGATCTCCTCTATCCATATTAGTCAGCAGTTCATCTAATAGAGTGGCTAGGGCTATTGTGGTTGATTTATCTTTTCTGAAGCCATTTTGCTGTTTGGCAAGGTAGTTGGTGTCTTCCAGGAAGGTTTTTATTTGATCATGGATTATTTGTTCGATGACTTTGCCAGGGAGGGGCAGTAGTGATATTGGTCACAGTTCATTGCATGATTTAGGATTACTTATCTTTGGTATTGGTGTGACAGTAGCTATTTTCCATTTATCTGGGAATATACCTGTTTCAATGTCAAGGTTGTAGAGATGTGTAAATTCATTTATTAGGATGCTAATGGTAGTCTTAATGAAGGCTGAATTTATATTCATCATACCAGATGATTTATATGATGAAAGTTCCTCAATCTTGGTGAGTACTTCTTTTCTTGTTGTTTTCTCAAGATTGTATTCATGTTGATTTGCGACTGGGTGATAACTTTGTGGATACTTGGTTTTTTGTTTGAATTTCTTGGCGAGGTTTGCCCCAATGTCTACAAAATAGTTGTTTATTACTTCAGCTAACTGACCATCAGGTACTCGCTCACCTGTGCTGTCGTCTACTATGCTGTTTATCTGTGGTTTGGCTTCTGGTTGAATTTGACTTTGTTCATACCAGAATTTCTTAGGATTCTGGTTGTGCTTTATGGCTTGATCAATGTAGTACATAGATTTCGCTTTCCTCACCTCTGTTCTGGCTTTACTTGTTAAGCATTTTGCTATAAACTGGGCTCCTGGGTCTTTGGTCAGGTCAGCCTTTTGCTTAAAATAATCTCTGTCCTTTTGTAGTTCTATCAGTTCATTGGTGATGTAAACAGCCGTGTTCTCTCTTATTTTTAGTTCAGTCATCGGACAAAGTTTATCTGCTGCCTGGTTGATCATATCTTCTAAAATATCCCAACATTTGTTGGGATCCTGTTCTTCAAATATTGTAGTGGGGCTATAACTCTGCAAGATTGTCCTAAGTGCATCAGTTGAAAAGTTTCTATATGTCCTTCCGCAGTATGCGGAGGTTTTTTGGTTGTTTCTGGGTTTCTTTTTGATAATATAGACTGGCTTATGGTCACTGACATTGTAGTTAAGGACTCCTGCTTGAGTGCAATACTTGATGTTAGTAAAGGCTAAATCGATTGTGGTTGCAGTAGTTCTAGTTGACCTAGTCGGTTTATCTATCAGCTGTTGGAGATCATGTTCTGAAGCAAATTGATTTATGATTATGGCTGGTAGCTTTCTCTTAGCACTACAGTCTGCATTGAAGTCGCCTATCAGTAGGGTCTCATACTTGTCTATGTCATCTATTTCACTCATCATATTGCTCAATTCCTCGAAGACCTGTTTAACACTTCCATCTGGTGGTCTGTACACATTTCCAAATAGGATCTTCTTTGAATAAGGCCTTGTTACAAGCACCCATTGTAGTTCCAGCACATCATTTGAAATATTTTTATCTGCATATCTATTAGAATCTACTTGTAGAGAATTTCCTCCTCCTACTTTGGCTTGCCCATTTAGATGTTTTGCTTTTCGATCATACCTAAGGAAGGTGTAGTTTGTTATTGAAGTGTTTTTTTTCTATAAGGCTATTGAGCCATGTTTCTGATACTGTGAAAATATCAAGTCCCGATCCTGGCAGATCAATTCTTAATTGCTCTATTTTATGTGTGAGACTACGTACATTCAGGTGTGCTATTTTGAAACCTGGCAGACCCTTCAGTTCGTTCAGAGGAAGCCTGCCCAGCCACTTGTCCCATGCTCATATCCTCTGCACACTGTCCCCTGGTACCTAGGTCCCCCCCGCATTGTCCCAGTCATTCTATTAACCTTTAAAAGTTATATGAACAAAATACTAAAACAATCTATATATATATATATATATATATTTTTTTTTTTAACACACAAATAAAATCTTCAAAAATGTTTCTGTGAGGATAAATAGCTTATTTAAGCTGAGATGTGCCTAGATGACTTTGGCACCAGTATTTGCCCTCTTATGATTTTAGAGGGGTTAGCTAGAGTATTCAGTTTGGATATTATCACGTGTCTCTGTAGGTTCTGGGTATTGGTTAGCAAGAAGATTGCAATGGGTAGCAGGGTGTCAACTATATCTCATGCAATTTAGTGTAAGGTACTGCCTGGGTTATAAGTCCGTGGATTAGTTTATTTCAATGCCCTAGCTTTTATGAGGTGCTAGAGGAGAGATGGAAGGGAAACAATATGGAGCTATAACAAGTTTAGTGATGGACTAACTGGGCATCTATCTACACACATACACATAAACCCCAACCACATCACCCACAAAACAACTATAAAAAAGAAGACACATGCAGTATCTGTCTAAGGCAGGACTAGGTAAGCCCATACATATAATCATGAACACTTTGATATGAACACAGTTGATAAGGAAGCTAGTATGTAGTCCAATATCAGGATAGTATATGGAGTGTTTCTAAGGCAGGACTAGGTAGCCCTATATATAAAATCATGAATACTTAAACTTAAAGGGGTACACCTACTCTCATAGTTATACGAGGAACAGTTGATAAGGAAACCAATACAGTCTAAGTTCAGGGCAGAGTATGCAGTGAACCTCCAATGCAGGACGAGGTAGACCTATGCTCATAACCATGAACACTGGACATTTAATGGGATACCCAGAGTTATACAAGGGACCATTGGCAACAATCATGAGAATGTAGTCTAAGGTCGGGACGGCATAAGTAATATGTGCCTAAGGCAGGACTAGGTAGGCCTATTCTTATAATCATGAGCACCTAAGCTCAAAGGGATGGATCTATATTCATAGCTATACAAGGAACAGTAGACCAGTTAGCTAACATACAATCTAAGACCAGGATGGTATATGCAGTGTGTTTCTAAGGCAGGAATAGATAAGCCCATACCAATAATAATGAATACTTAAACTTAAAGGGATACACCTACATTCATAGTTATACGAGGAACAGTTGACAAGGAAGCTAATACATACTCTAAGATTAGTATGGTATATGCAGTGTTTCTAAGGTAGGACTCCGTAAGCCAATGCATACAGCCATGAACATATAATGGGATACACATACATTCATGGCTATACAAGGAACCATTGGGAAGCAAGCAAGAACCCAGTCTAAGGTCAGGACAGCATAAGCAATATGTGCCTAAGGCGGGACTAGGTAGGCCTATTCTTATAATCATGAACACCCAAGCTCAAGGAATAGACCCACATTCAATTACACAAAGAACAGTTGACAAGGAAGCCAGAACACAGTGCAAGATCAGGGTGGCATAGACAGTATGTGTCTAACTCTAAGGCAGGACTAGATAAGCCCATATACGTAATCATGAACAATTTGATATGAACAGTTGATAATGAAGCTGGTATGTAGTCCAATATTAGGATGAAGAGCTAAACCCAAAGGGGTACACCTACACTCATAGTTAAACAAGGAACAGTTGACAAGGAAGCCAATACAGTCTAAGTTCAGGATGCTGAATGCAGAACTTCCAACGCCTGACCAGGCAAGCCTATGCTCATATTCATAACCATGAACACTTAATGGGATACACATATATCCATAGTTACACAAGGAACCATCAAGAAGGTCAGGACGGCACAAGTAATATATGCCTAAGGCCTAGGTAGGTTCTAGACGTATAATCTTGAACACCTAAGCTCAAAGAAATACACCCACCCTCACAGTCATACAACGAACAGTCGACAAGGAAGCCAGAACACAGCGAAAGATCAGGACGGCCTAGGCAGTATGTGTCTAAGGCAAGAGTAGGTAAATCTATGCTCATAGTCATGAACACCATTGTCTTCCTTCGCTGTCTGAAGCACAAAAAGCACACATGATACTGGCATCACATACTCATGCTGCTGTACTATCATAGCCCAACATTGTGTCTCAACTTTGATTAGTGCCTCTGAACTTTACTAGTATCATCTTGGAAACACAAGAGGATATGGGAGAACATGTTCTGCCAAAACAGTCAATCTAGGAGTCAGATTGGGGTGTAGTTCCAGAGTAAGTCTGCATATATTGGATCAGTTTTCAGACTGACGGGAGACTCTAAGACTTTTGCGCTTAACAGCCAATGCCATACCCAGCTTGTTAAGTCCCTTGTATGATTTATCCCGTACCTCATGACTATGTAGCGTAGCTCTGATCCCGTAGTATGAATTGGAAGTGGCCTCATTTAATGGCATGTCTCCCGTCTCAATCAAATACCCTGCCAGGTGTGGATTCTGATCAAATTTCTTGTTTACAACCAATGCAAGCACTTCATCATGTTTAGCACGCCACTCCGGTGACTCCGTGAGCTGGTCTGCTATGCGCTTGGCCTCCAAAGCTGTTGACACCAGGGCAATCTGTTCAACCCGGTCTCTGTCATCAGCCATTTTGCACTTGATTGTCTGATTTTGGGTTCATTATTGCTAAGCTTCCTGTTGCTATTCACACATGCTGAATGACGATTATAATTATAATATTGGACTGCAAAATGTTGCTGTGGGGTTACCATAGTAGGCTACTCGGGTTCTAGTACCCATGTTTTCCGCCAGGTGCTGCCTGAGTGCCTCCGTATGGCACTTTGACACGATTGTTTGAGACGATTATACATGCGACCTCTGTTGAAACAACCAGGTACTATAGTAGGGTCCCAGTTCCCATGTTGGCCGCTTGTTGGTGTCTTAGTGCATCCAGATGAAACCATAGATGGCGCCATCTGTGAAACAACGGCTAGGGCTAGGGGACCAGGATAAAGTAACACTCTCTAGCTTTACCAAAGACCCTATAGTGTTATACAGACCCGATAGTAGACAGGAAGTGTGAACACTTATTTGTCTTTGGCATTACTGCGATGGTTTTGACTTTCAGTCATATTCTGAGATAAATATAATAGGTTGATCTTTATAATCTGCCTTACTTTAGTTTGAAGTAACTTATTTTAAATGGCTAGTTTTTTAAATAGGCAATTTAAAGTGGAAACTTTAGGTTAGCAAGCCAAATTTAGCCATGCGGCATAGGCCATAGCCTGCCTCATAGCGCTTAAATTACCTCTGTATTCCCTTCAATTTGGCGACAAATGATTAATAAGCGTACCAGTATATAAGTCAGGTGTGTAAATCAAATGTAGAAAATTGTTTTGGTTTTGAAAATTTGATGTTTTCATCGGAATGCAACACACGTGGAGCTGCGGCCTGTTAGGGACCCGGGACCAGTGTGCATTGCCGACTGCAGAACGTTGCGTGACGTCACACTGTTGTCGGTGCGCTCATCAACGTCAGAAGGCAGAACCCACCTTCAACTAGACAACAACTTTCATCCCACTGTGGCCGGTGACACAATTATACATAAATATTTTAAACTAGCGCAGACATAGTAGGAGCTTTGTGATTCCTTGCCAGAGTTGCATAACCATGTATTTCTGTTATTTCTGTTGTTCACCAGTTTGCCGAGTTAGCGACATTGGTGACACTGACAGTGACAATAATACTACAGACAGTACAGTAGTACGTAGTAATAGTGACAGTGACACAACAACTTGCCATATATAGTAATATAGGTCACGCTCAGGCCTTGGTGTATTTCTAGATGTAAGGAACTATCTCAACAATAAAAATCACATACCAGAATTAATCAAAATGCATGCTACGCTTTGTTCCCCTGTCAAATACAGCTCTTCTTATGTTGTTTTGGGGAGTTTTCAGTCGCATTGGTGCGCTGAAGGCTGCAAATCTGCAGCACTGAATGGGCACCACTGAAAGCAGTCCCATGTGGTCGGGAGTTGGCTTCCGGTGTGTAGTGATGTACAAAACAATGATCCTCCCAATAATTGATTATAATGACCTAATATATGAACTACTCACAAAAGTAAACAGCAACAAGCAAAGCTTCAAACAGTACAAAATAGGGCACTCAGGACAGTTTACAAAGGCCAACTAGACACAAGGCGCAAAAGGCATCTCTTAGGACTCATGTACAATAGAGCCCAAGACACAATATATACCGACACAAGTATTCACAATACTAGGGCAGCAGATGGCAACCTCTTGAAAATTCCCTATCCAAGGACTAACAAACTCAAAAGAGCACCTATTTATCAGGGAAGCCAACTCTGGAACAAACTCTGCCAAAACCAAGAATGCAACAACCTACCTGCAATTTAAATCTAGATTAAAGGTTGAGTACCCGACATAGACATACATTAATAAACCTACCTGGATAGACCACAAACATTGAGAACTGAAATAAATACATAGTCCCAAACCACTCCCTTCCCTCTCCCTCTCTGAAATTCCCCCCTGGCAAAAAGAGTAAAAGAAATAACAACTACCAAAGTATACCCACCAGCCTATAACACCTGACTAAACCAATAAAACATATACTACTGACAAAGCTATAGTTGACCCAAGACAATTTAAATGAGTCGTGCAACCATTATTTGCATAATCCAAAATCCACGACTACCTGTATCAGCAAGTCATGCCCATTATATTAATGTCTCCTCACAGGTATGATCATCAAATCACTGATATAGTCTAAAGGTAAATGGCTATTCTCCAGTCTACATGTGCAAAATAAGATCCCCACTATATTTGTAATGCCTCATTTTAACCTACTACTGTCTATATTGTTCATACCATCGCATCGTCTCATCCATAAATAGTTCATATGCACTATAATTGTTAAGGCCGGAAGACCAGCGCCTCGGTGCTGAAAAAAGATGTTATTCAACTGGAATAACAATTTGAAAAAAAAAAAATCACACGAGCACAACCATAGGTAGTGCCTTGTGGAAGCCACGTCCAGCTGTGGAATTACTTTAAGCTTTAGCAGAAACAACCAAGAAGTGAAGAACAAAATGGTTTCGCGTTACTACTTTAGTCTTATACTAGCAGTGGCATTATAAAAGAGGAAGTGGTTGGAAGATATTCTTGGGCGGTTTAGTAATTAGAGCTAGATAATGAACGGTTTTGTCAATATGTTTGGATATCAAAGGACCGGTTTGGTCATTTTTTGACACTTCCCGAACCAGAGATATTACAGATAACAAAAAAAGGACGGCGGAATTCAGACAACCCCGTCACGTACAAGGAAACGACCAGTTATAACACTCAGGTAAATTATTTAGCATTGGCCATTGTTTATAGGTGACCGATGACTTTCAATAAAGCATGTATTGTAGTTACCATGATAGTCTTTCAAACAAGAGGGGAAATGTGCATAGAGCAGGACTCAAGATAGATAAAGGATTCACCCGGTACTCACAGTACACGGGTGAAGACCAGCCCTATATAAAAACGGTCGAAAAAGCGGGTTAATGAAATGAGAGCCTAATTTCACAATCTAAGAAGCAACATTTATTCTTTGTATATATATATGTCTTCATATTTCCCCACTACCTTTGAGTTGAAAAATATAATAAAACATCTGGTTTAATAAGATTTAAAAGTGAAATTGATGGCGTTCTATGGCCGCCATCTTGTCTTTTTGCATTCTCTCCCATTTCACCAACTCTGTGCCAATATATGTAGCCATCTGATCCTGGAACCACAGTTTCTAGTTCCTGTTCCATACTAAAGCTATTTTCGCCCATATTTACACTACGTTGTCGTTCACCCGTGTACTACAATTACCGGGTGAATCTTTTATCTAGACTCAAGATAAATAAAGGATTCACCCCGTACTTGCAGTACATGGGTGAATACCAACCCTATATAAAAGCTGTCGAAAAGGTGGTGAAATGAAATGAGAGCCTAAATCCACAATCTAAGAAGCAATATTTATTCTTTGTATATGTCTTCATATTTCCCCGCTGAAAAATATAATAAAACATCTAGTTTAATAGAATTTAAAAGCGAATTCGATGGCATTCTATCGCCGCCATATTGTCTTTTTGCATTCTCTCCCATTTCACCAACTCTGCTGATATGGTCGTAATGTTTGCATTGCGTTTGATGCGAGGGAAGGAAGAGACCCTCCCCCCCCCCCCTTCTCTCCTGCCGCCGCCCGGCTTTCTCACCTTCCCTGTCATCCTTCCCTCAGCTTTCTCCCCCCGTGTGCTCTCTCCCGTCCCTCCCGGCTTTCTCACCTCCCCCGCATTCTCGCCTCCCCGCTCCTCCCCTTATAAGCCGCTCGCCGGCCTCCTTCAGCCATTCGCCCTCCGGCCATCCTCCCTGCACAAGCTCCTTTTTCTCTTTGGCTCTCCACCTCTCCACGGCCGACGCACCACCCTCAGTCCGATCTACCACCCTCTACCGACGCAGACGCAGACACCATGCCTGGCAGCGGCAAAGGGAAGGGACGCCATGTCGGACTGCAGCATCGCCATGGTGACTGCAGCATCGCATGTGTTTGCACTAACCCAGGGCGGCGCCAGGGCGGCGCCAGGGCGCCACCATTTCGAATGGCGCCGCCGGAACAGGGCGTAAGGAGGTTGGCCGTGCAGCAGCAGCAACCTCCTTGCGTCCAAAATTCCCGAAATGGACGCAGGGAGGTTGGCGTCCTCGCGGCGACAGCACTCAATCAGGGCGCAAGGAGGAGGTTTTGACGTCACGAATCGATCGTGAGCGAACGCAGGCCTCGTGTGACTGGGGTATAACATGTTTACCTCATCTGACTCCTGTATATAGTTTGTGATTATCCTGTTTCCCTGTATGTCTCCTGAGGCGTTCAATAAAGCGCCTTTTTCTCCACACCTGCCTTACTTTCTTCCTTTTCGCGCATCAAGTAGGCATTTGATATTGGAACCAGGCATTCTACTTCCTGTTCCATACTAAAGCTATTTTCGCCAGTATTTAGACTATGTTGTCGTTCACCCGTGTACTACAAGTACGGGGTGAATCTTTTATCTAGACTGAAACTGCCATTCCGGGTGACCATCCTAATGGTTAGATAAAAGATTCACAACATACTTCTAGTACAGGGGTGAATACCAACCCTATATAAAAGCTGGCGAAAACTGCTTTAGTATGGAACAGGAAGTGGACAGAGTAGGTGAAATGGAAGAGAATGCAAAAATACAATATGGCGGTGTCGATTTCACTTTTAAAGTGTGCTAAGGCATGTGTTCTAGTATATTTTTCAACTCAGAAGTAGCGGGTAAATGTGAAGATGTATGTGAAGAATATATTTTGCTTCTTAAATTAAGAATTTATCAGCTCAGTTCATTTCCCCAGCATGTCGAAATTCTTTGCCAGCTTTTATATAAGGTTGCTTTTCACCCCTACTACAGGTATGCAGGTATTGCAGGTATAGCAATACCTCAGGGAGTTTGACGCCCCTGCCTTGCAGAGTTGTAAACCACTGCCTTGTGGTACAGGTCCTTGACAGAACCGAAGGCTAAGGGAGCAAACCCTAAACAGAAAACCATGTCACTGTGGCAGCATTAAGGGCGGTTGATGTATGGAACTCCCAACATCTCCCGACCAGCCACTGCAGGGACAAATAGTTTTGCGCCTGTCTTGACATGTTCTTGCCGGTGTGAAACCTCTATTTGCTCCCCGAGAGAGTGCCGCTGGTAACTTGCAAAAGCCAGCAGCACTTCAACACTTTTGCAGGCAGCTTTCAGCTTTCAGCTTTCACAAGTATGGGGTGAATCTTTTATCTACCTAATGGTTAGACTACCTAGGCTCCCTGGTGCAATCACCGTATCCGCACTTACCTGTTTATGTGCATGTGTGGTCAGTGCAGACTATTACACAGTAATTAGTTGCTACATTATATTATTTCCATCGAATATAAATAAAAGTCTTGTCAAGTGACCAGACATTGTTGGTTGACCTTATAGTTCAACACGATCTGCATCTTTCACAGTAGGTGGCAGCACAAATGATCCATTCTTTGAACCTGTAATATTAAAGCAAAAGACATCTTTTTCCTCAGTTCATAATAGAGCTCAGGAAAGTGTTTTAATATCAAATTTATTCAAGTAACTGAAAAATAGGCTATGTAGTTCGGGATGACATAATTATCACCGATCAGCAGTGATTAAAAATAGTATTAACTATTAGGTACGTGTTTACAAAGTGGTGTGTGAGCCAGTGATACTGATAGCATAAGCTAGGTGTCTTCACTAAATAATGTACATTAGAAAATTAGCCAAATGATATATATGTTGACCATTATATATACATATATTATATACATATATATATTGTATACAGATTATATGCATACACAGGGGCGTAGCTAGGCGTACACGCATACGCCAAAACGTCCACATTGTTTTGTAAAAAATTAAAAAATAAAAATGTGTAAAATCCGCCAGCTTAAGCGGCCCCCTAAACCCCCTGCCGAAATTAGGAGTACACATCGTTAAAGGTCTAGCTACGCCTCTGATACATATATATTATATACACATGTTATAGATATATTATATACATTAACCCCAATTTTAAACGCCCCGATTTATCGCGAACTGGGATATATAACGCGATGATTCATTGGACCCGGAATTCTATAATTCTAAAGTATTTCAGTAAGCTGAACCACAACTCCATTTTTTTGGTGATAATTTCTTTTTTTCATGAACCCAAACGATCACGTTCTAGTGAGGTTTCACTGTGTGTATATAGTATATATGTATATTATGGCCGAATGAGTTGAGCGTCCACCTCCCATTTTTGGTAGTTTGTGGGATTCGAGCTCTGGTCGAGTCAAACCAATGACATCAAATGTTATACTTGTCACTACATAGGCTCGTGTCTTGCATTACTACAAAAGAGCAAGAAACAGTGGAATGAGGAAGACCAATTGTCCACCATTGAAATTTCCCCGGCGTAATCAAATAATGTACACAAACACACACACACACACACAAACACAGACACACACACACACCAAGGTTTCCACCAGAAAAGAATTTGAGGGTACGCAGAATGGCGGGCGGGGAGGGGGGTTCTGGAGTCTTTTTTGTCTCTGTCTCATTGAAGAACCTTTTAAAATAAAGTCCCAACAATTTGAGGGCACAGAGTCATACCATCAGCAAATTTAAGGGTACGGAATTTTATCAATTTTACCCTCTGGCAAAATATCCTGCACATAATTGCTATGTTGTCATCATTAACAATTGCAGCATTATTAAAAATAATTCAAGACACGAGACGGAGCTATAGTTTGGAGGTTTATTAGGTTAATGGTTACATTAGGTGATGAGAGTTGAGGTATGATATAATACTAATAGTCAGGTGAGTACCATCAATGCCATAGGACAATAAGTCAGGTCAAGGAACAGTGATGTGAATTGTTGGGGTAGGTGTATAAGGTGAATAGGAAGGATCATTTGGACAGTAGGCCCTCTCGTGAAGAAGATCATGAGGAGAACGAAGGGAGAATAGGGGTAGGGGAGGAGATAGGTCAATAGGGAGGGAAGGAGGACAAATCGGGCCTTAAGTTAATAAGATCAGTAGCATAATCAATAGTGCAATAGGGGCGTCAGTTAATCAGGCGAATAGGCAAGATCCAATGGAACAATAAGTCATGAGTCTGTACATGACTCGGGCCTCAACCCTTCTCGTTGTAGGTCGTAAAGTTTTGTCGGGTGGGGCGGTGAGAAATAGGGAAAGGTCTTGGTGGTTCGGCGTCTGGAGGAGAAGTGGGGTTGTGGGGCGGCGGAAGTGACGTCATAGGGGTCGCCGGGTACAAGCGGCGGCTCCAGCGCGGGCGCCGGTGTTAATCGGGGGGGGGGGGGGCCTATGAATAAAAGGGGGAGAGGGGGGTGGTGTGGGGATGCGTGGTAGGGATAGGGCGGGTCAGCTCCGACTCGGTCCCAAATTAGCCACATTGCCAAGCAATATGGACAATTGTACTATTACTTTATTCGCAGCTTATCAAACGTGCACTCACAATGTGGAAAAGGGACAAAGAACACCGGAATCGGGATATGATTAGCGGCTTCCTGGTTACCTGCTTTTTTCTCGCCTTTGTCTGGACTGTTGCTGGTCCGCTCTTCCTGGGTGGAGTTAACATGATTAGAAGCGGCAAAAGGTATGTGCACCCTCGTCAGTATCTTTTAATTTGGGGTTTTATATCCTAGCAATATATGAGGTCATACAATAACTGGTCCCAAGTTCTGGCAATGCACATTCAGAGTGGCTTTGTTTTCCTGCCCCACTGTCGGAGATAGGTGGCTATCAGTCACCAGAAGCTGATATTTCACTCAGGTATTTTGATAAGAAGGAGCTGTTTAAACAGTACGTAACGCTATTTTTTTAAATATAAAATTTATACACCCAGTCACCCCTTTGTAAGGCTCAATAACGCGAGACCATACACTCCCCCCCCCTCCAATATCACGTGAAGCTCGGAGATACCCCCCCCTCCACCCCCAACACACAAAGCAATGTAGCAATGTTTATTTATTTGCATGTCTATTACGATGACGTCATTTAAGTGACGTATTGTGTTACGTGTCACTGTTCAATAGACCCCCACACCTTGTAACGCCACATAGAGTTTGAACCTACAACCCCCACCCCTTAAGCCGTACGTAATATTTGAATGGCCCCCCATATATCAAATACAGTAAAAACCTCTCTAAATCGACCGACCATGGGACCGACTTTAAGTGGTCCATTTAGGGAGGTGGTCGGTTTAGAGAGTTAGAATATCCTTACAGTGGTATATTTGGGACCCAAATAAAGCGATCGATATAGGGGAGTGGTCGATCTGTGGAGGGGTCGGTATAGAGAGGTTTTACTGTACCCGGCAAAGTAGAGACAAGTTTAGTTGTGTAAGTCTTTCATTTGACTCGGTCAGAGATTAACAGCACTTTAGAAGTAAATTCAGTTTATTAAAGTATTGATCGGTTAGTTTAAAATGTGTCCTTCCTGAAATCTTGAGTATATCAGGTTGGTAATTTATAACCTACTCTACTTTGGTTCAGAGTAATTTTTATGATAATTTAATTACATTGGGGATATTTGAAGTGCAAAATAACGCGCACTCGCGCACCAGTTGAAGCCATTTGTATGTTAATTAGGTCAAGTCTTAAGGGAGAAATATAACAGAAATGATGAACAAGTACACTCGTATGTAAATTGGACATGCATGATCAAATCTAGATAGATGTTTTGGTTTTGAAAGTATTATAATTTAATTGGATGATACAAGTAAATAATACACAGATTTGCAAACTATTTTCATTGATTCAATGATTCATTTAATCATAGTGGCGCCACCTTGTGAGATAAAAGCATAGCAATGTTATATTTATATATAATCTTATAAGTGCCAATATCTGGAATAAACTACAAGCTGCAACAAGAAATACAGAAAACTTAACAGTGTTTAAGAAACTATTAAAAAATATAGCAACCTAAAGATTCAACTCGTGGGAGTACAAAGGGTAAACTACAAGTTATGACCAGTGTGATCCTATAGGAATATGTGTATAGCAATTAGCATGACTCTAATGTGTTTTTTTCTTTTTGGTCCATTAGTTGTTTAAGCAGGGGAAATTTCAGTCATAGACGACTGGTCTTCCTCATTCCACTGCTGGTCGATAGAAAGCCCGAGCCTACACTTTTACCGACCCAAGGGATTTTTAACCTCCCACACCACATAGACATGGTATGAGAGCAACCGACCTTTGATGATGCTGTAAGTTATACACAGCGGTGGAAATCCAAATTGGCAGAGCTGGGGGCATAGACAAAATGCTTGGTAAATGGACTAACACAAAGTAAGGTAAAATCCCATTTTGACTGTTTGCAATGTACTAACAGTCACAACCCTTAAGAAAGAACCAACAACAAAACTGAAGTTATTACTAAAAACAAAATTCTAAAGCTTCGAATCAAATTGGACAAGTGCTGCCCAACGGCAGAAACAAAGTGTTAACACACTTATCCATTATGGGCAGCGTAAATAAATCCATCACCAAAAACTAAATTAATCTAAAAATAATCTCCCATCAGTCCAAAGTGTCATGTACCATTAAGCTAAGATTCCATATACGCGGTATGCGGCATGCGAATGCGGTATGCACCATGGATACCCATGCCGACCTCCAATAGTCGATGTCTTCTTTTTGTGTTTTGGTGTTGCTAAACAAACCAAAAAAGAAAAAGATACCCATCCCATTTGTGGAGGTTTTTGCTCCAAATTTGTGAAGGAAAGTCAAAGTTACTATTGTTTTCTATGGCAAACGCAGCAACAATTCGCATTCGCACCGATCGGTCCATGGGTCGATCCATTTGGCGCGTTCGCATTCGCATTCGGACATATGGAAGCACTACTATGCCTTTACATGCTTTTCGATTTTTTGCTGCATTCGCATTTGCACACCGCATACCGCGTACATGGATGGAATCTTAGCTTTATTCGGACCGAGCGCGGTGGCTTAATCGGTAGAGCGCGGGCCTCGTGTGCGGAAGGTCGGGAGTTCGGTTCCCAGTCGAGTCAAACCAATGACTTTAAAATTGATACGTGTCGCTTCCTAGCCTGGCGCTCGGCATTAAAGCTGCATAGTCCGATGAAGCATCAAATTTTCAAAACCAAAACAATTATCTGGAATTGATTCTACAAATCTAACTTAAATACTGATGCACATATTAAGCATTTGTTGCCAAATAGCAGGTAATACTGAGGCAATTTAATAGAACCTGTTACTGCAGAAGCCTATGGTATCAGTTTTGGAAAGCTTGCCAAAATCAATTTGACATGTTTGCACTTCAAATATCTCAAAACATAACTGTTTTAAATATATAGGACTTGAAGCTAAAGTAAGGTCGATTATAACGATCAGGTTAATCTATTTATCTCAGAAAAATTACAGAAATTCAACACCATCGGAGTATGCAACTTTAGTAGGATAGGGCAAGGAGTGGTTGGCTCAGTGTCAGGGTAATGTGACTGAGTGGGATATAGGGTCATGGTGGCGGAGGCCTGATTTCGCAATGGGGCAGCACTATAAAGTCACAATGAGTGTGAACTGTCACAAGTCAGTATCCATCCTGATATGACTTTCGATGTTGCCAGGACATAAACCTCCACAAACAAACTTTCGCATGATTTTGCTCCCGCTTTATTCAAATGAATAAGATTTATGCGAGGCGTCTTGGACTGCGTCTTAGTTTGTGACTCTTTTCTCCTTTGTGGGTCAGACCAGTGGACGGTGCAATGGGCCTGGGCCTAATTGTGCTGGCGTCTATTTGCTTCTTTGCCGGTGTTTACCTCATCTGGAGTATATGCTGTGAGCCTGAGCACGAGCCTGAAGAATAAATAGGTCAGTGTCTTGTATTTGGGGCATTCTCAGAAACTGTGTACCGCATATTTGGTTTTCACATTACATTGTTAATGATTAAGCCTTATTTTGTAGGGGGTAGCAAGTCAAATAGTTATTGTTGCCACTGTGTATTAAGTATGTTAGCAATACTACATGTATCTAGTCTAGCCCGCAAAATGTATCCAAAATATCCTTATATGATTTTGTGCTAAAGTGAAAGTGTGAATATTTGCATATTGACACAATGCATTTTACCAACAACAAAAATTCAACTTTTTTCTTGCAAGACAATCTTTTTTGCTTAACTGTAATCTATCAAATCTTTTTTGAATTTGTTGTCTGTGGAAATATAATGTTATGGATGGATGTTATATTATAATGATGTTATGGATGGATGTTATATTAGAATGATGTTATGGATGGATGTTACATGGTTAATTTTAACGTTTTTCTCATTTTGTATAAGATCAAATTCAGAAAGTGAATTTTTTCCCCATGCTGACATTTGAACAACATTTAAACCTTCATATGAACATGGGTTCTGCTAATTTTTGGAGTGTTGTCTGCTATTATTTGGAATGTTTTCACTTTTGCTTTCCATGTCACAAATCTGGTACATAGTTTCTGAGAATGACCCTGTTACTTATTTTGCTGGGTTTCTTAGATGCCATTATTGTTATGAATTGTATCCATTGTACGATCATATTTACAACTTGCTTCAAATTGTATAGTCCAGTGGTTTTGAGTTTGAATTTGAGGTTACAGAGTCGTAGCCTCAGCAAATTTAAGGGTACAGAATTGTTGAATAACGTCAGTGCGAGGGACTGCCTTTTCAGAACAACTGACACTGCTACACACTAAACAAGGTTATAACAATATAGATGGACCATTACAAGACAATAGAAAGTAAACCATTGGTCTGAAGGAATAGGTACTGGGATTGGATCAAAGGGAAATAACACATGGGTAGAGTGACGTCATATTCCATTTATGCAACAATAGATTAATAAGTGCACCAGTATCTAATGCCATGTACACACATACCGTATAGGATTCGCGCACTAAAACTCCCGATCCGCTTAAAACTGAAAACGGGCCGATTCATTTTTCGAATCGCGAATCGCAATCGTAATCCTAGCGCACACATACCGTTTTAGTCCTAAAAATCGCGAATCGCAATCGGTAGGTGTGCTAGGGGAGTGCACACCTCACGATTTTTGGGCAGTTTTAGATCGTATACGCTAGGTGGGTGCGGGAAAACGATCGTACACGGTAGGTGTGTACCGGGCATAAGTTGAATATGTAATACAGGGATGAAAGATCTCCGCCATTTCACGGATTTCTGCGGTTGTTTTTACCAATTAACATTCACAAAATGCCATTATATAAAACAGTAATTGGTTCGTCCAAATTCCATTCTTATATGACCTTAGAAAATGCTAGAACATAAAACCCAAACAAGAAAGACTTAGTCACAATAAGGACAGTTGAAACCTCACTTCCAGCATTTTTTGCGTGATTCCATGATTGCTAATCCTATGGTTGTTTGTTTGTTTGTTGTTGTTTTACGTCCTAGCAACATCTAAGGTCATATCAGGACGGGCTAATCCTATGGAGAAATATCCCCATGTTCATAGAAATCTGCCGATGGTTCTACCAGAACCTTTGTCGCAGTTTGAGCACCCTGCCAATTTGAGCTGACTGTCAGTTTCATGCGCATCGTCAAAATCTGATAGCATCGTCACTAACCTTATGAATTTAATATAATGTTTTTGGTAAAGATGTTTTCTATATGTGTACCAAGCGATTTGTTTCTAGGTGGGGCGCTTTTTAGAGATATTTCGCTTTTCCTGTATTTTCTGTATGAAAATTGCTCACGACCATTGACAATGCCTTGAGTTTGATGGTACGCGCAGTGCAAAACATTAGTTTTATTCAAAATAAATAGAAATCAAGAACCCTAACCTTATAAATTTAATATAATGTTTTTGGTAAGGATGTTTTCTATATGTGTACTAAGCGATTTGCATGGTTGCACTTCAAATATCTCCCAAGTTAGCCATTTAAAATCGAAGTTACTTCAAACTAAAGTAAGGTAGATTATAACGAACAACCTCATATATTTATCTCAGAAAATGACAAATTCAAAAACCATCGGACTATGCAACGTTAAATTGGTAGAAAGTTCCAGCTTATGGATCTTCGGCCAGATGATATTTGTTGACCATTTGGCCAACTAGACAGCCACCTGTGGTGCAGACCTCAGAGGGGTGCAGGACTGAGCGGTTACAGTTTTATACAACATTTTGGAGTGTGCGTGGTGCAAGTACAGTATGACCCCATTAAAACGCGATCGCGAATTGAGGTTTCATTAACTCGGGTTAAGTTTTCTGAATTATCTTTGAATTAAAGAATTATTGGTCCAATGAATCATCGTGGTATATCCAAATGTGTGTTAAATCGGGGTGCATTATAACGGGGCTTTACTGTAGTTGGCCTTGCCTAGGGCGCAAAATAGTCTGACATCGGCCCTGTGTATATCACTATATGTCACATGAGGTTACAAAGGCAAAGTCCTTAATTAGAAATGTTCATGAACATGCACAGCTTAGGATCTAATATCAGGGGTTTCGCTACATAGTGTTGCAGCGTAAATTGACGTATCTCAGTAAGCCTTAACCTTCACACAGAAGGGAATCCTGAGTCATTTTAATGGAACCTGTTACTGCTGAGACCTATGGTGTCAGAATTTTGGCGTGCGTGTCAAAATTAATTTTGCATGTTTTCACTTCAAATATCTCAAAAGTTAGCCATTTAAAACAAGTTACTTCAAGCTAACGTAAGGTAGATTATAACACTCAACTTAATATAAGACCAAGTCATCTCAGAAAATGACAGAAACTCAAAACCATCGGACTATGCGGCTTTAAGAGACAAACTATATGTAGCAACAAAACCCACACTAGGCAAAATAATAACTGCATTGTGATACCTTTATGGCTGTAAAATTGAACTTACAACCATTACTATCACTCTCCCTACATATGTTTAGTTATGTAACAAGTTGTGCAAAGATATGCTTCAGAGCATTTGTTCTTAGTCTAGAACTGGTCAGCTTAGTCTATAGCTAGCACCTTTGATACAATTTTCTGCAGGAAACCATCTTGTCAAATTTGCTGACGCTCGTAGCTAGCTTTGAGTTAGTGTGTTATGAAAAATGATCTATAGGATCAGCAGAATTTGGGAAATATTTACTTATACCACAAGCAAACAGAATGGCAAATTGATAATTGACAGCCGGTAAATCTGTTATCTTAAAGTTGCATAGTCCGATGAAATATGAAATTTTCAAAACCAAAACAATTATCTAGATTTGATTTTTACATATCTAACTTAGATACTGATGCACTTTTTAAAATTTGATTCTGCATAGAAGGGAATACCGAGTCAATTTAATAGAACATGTTACTGTAGAGGTCTATGGTGTCAGAGTTTTGGTAAGCTTACCAAAACTAATTTTCCATGTTTGCACTTCAAATATATCAAAAGTTTACCATTTAAAATAAAAGTAACTTTAAGCTAATGTAAAGTAGATACTAGTGATCGATCTAATATATTTATCTCAGAAAAATCACAGAAACTCAAAACCATCGGACTATGCAACTTTAATATTGTCGTGAGGGAAATGATGATTAGGGAAATATTCAGGAGGATTCGAGCCCTCTTGCGTTCCAGCCTAGTTTAATAGCACCCCCTTGCAGATCGTAAAAGGCGACATATGGGGCGGCTTGTTTGCCGTGAGTCGCGACTCGTGTCGGTGGAGGAAGGGATCCTGGTGCATGAGGACTGCAAGGGGCCAAGGCTCCTTGTGGACCAACACTTCACTTTGGCCTCGACTTCATCTAGGCGAGAGGTTGGAATGGTCCGTTCCAATCAATCGGCTGGTCATGCCAAGCCCTAGGTAGATTAATGGAGAATGGATATATATATAGTACAACAACTGTATTTATATTTATATTTACACAATTACCAAGTCATTCTTCACTTCCTAGAAGGCGGTGGCTAGGGTCAATCTAGTACTGGTTATGCTTTTTTGCCTCCATGCTAGCGTATATTATCCTCGTATCCCTGGTGTTTATCTGTCGGTTACCACAGTGCTGCACACCCCAATTTTGAGGGCTCCGTGGTGGGTGGGGAGCGAGGATGACGAACCAAAAACAATTCAATATGGATACTCAAAACCCCCCAAATAATAAGAAAAGATTACCAGAGACGGAAATGAAATCGGACTCTGATTCGGACTCACGTCCGAACGCTGATGATTGGCCACGGTTCATTATGATTGAATCATTGAATAACGAGGCATCAGTTGCCAAACTTTCCCCTTTTGCCATTCACAAGGGCATTATGGGAATTGCTGGCACAGTCAAAAGACGTGAAGAAACTACGAAGTGGACATATTCTGGTGGAGTGTGCTAAGAAAGCGCATGCCGACAATCTGCTACGTGCAAGCACGCTAGCAGGCGTCGGCATCAAGGCCTCTCCTCATCGAACTCTCAACTCTAGCAAAGGAGTAATCCGGACTGAGATCTTGATGGTGTTGATGAGGATGAGATAGCACATGAGCTCAAGTCTCAAGGAGTGTTAAACGTACGAAGAATAGTTATAAAGAGGGATAACAAGTCCATAAAAACAGGGACATATATCCTCACGTTTGGCAAGCCTTTTCCGCCCAAGAATTTGAAAATTGGATACCTTAGTGTAAATGTGGATGTCTTCATCCCAAACCCACTTCGATGCTTCCAATGCCAGAAGTTTGGTCATGGCGAGGATAGATGCAAAAATGAAATCATCTGTTTTAAGTGTGGTCAAAAAGGTCACGACAACACCAGTTGTCAAAACCAGGCAAAATGTTCCAATTGCCTGGGTGACCATATGGCCATATCTAAAGATTGTCCTGTCTGGAAAAAATAAAAGCTAATTCAGCGATCAAGACTGAAAAGCGGCTAAGCTACCCAGAAGCTCGAAGGCTGGCTGAGGTGAATACTCCCTCGCCAATCACCAAGAGCTATGCTGCGGCAGCCAAAGCCTCCAACAGGACAATTGAATGCCAGACTGAACTGACGTGGTTGACTGGAGGGAAGCCCACTGCCTTCACCCCAGTCCCAAATCCGACGCCGGTTTCGATCAAAAGTAATACTAGTATTGCGGTGCAGACGCTGGCCGAGCCGGCGATGCCCAAAAAGAAGAAGAATTTGTTGGACCGAGTTCCGAAGGGATCTTTGACCCCTACGGACAAAACGTCCAGGGGGTCATCGATCTCCAAAAACTTAACATCAAATAGATATCGGGCGCTGGCCGATTTTGAGATGCCTGAGACTGTGGAAACCCGCAGTCGAAGTCTCTCCCTCAAACCAAAGGCGAGGGGGAGAACACCTGTCACTGCTCCAAAATGACAGTGACAGGTGCATCTCTTATTCAATGGAACTGCCGAGGTTTTAGGAGCAACATCGAAGAGTTGTCTCTTCTTTGTTGCAACCTCAATCCACTCGCTGTTTGCCTACAAGAAACTTATATAAAAGCTTCTGAGAGTTGTAGTCTTAAAGGCTACACCATTCATAGCAAGCACGCACCAGATGGAGACCGAGCCGCTTGCGGCTCCTCCATCTTGGTCAGACGTGATGTGGTGTGTACGCCAGTGGCGTTAGATACAACACTACAGGCTGTAGCTGTTCGTCTGACGCTGCATAAGACTGTAACTCTCTGTTCCATTTACATTCCTCCGAGCTCCGTTCTCACTTTACAAGAACTGGACGCCCTTGTGGACCAGTTACCGTCCCCATATTTACTTATGGGTGACTTTAACGGCCAAAACCCATTATGGGGGGGGGGACAATAGGAACGCTAAAGGCAAGAGAATTGAGGACCTTGTGGGCGCTCATGCTCTGTGTGTATTGAACGATGGTTCATACACATATTTGCATCCCGGCTACGGAACATATTCCGCCATCGATCTCAGCATTGTAGAACCAGAACTGGCGCTGGACTTTTCGTGGAGGGTCTGGGATGACCTCTGCGGGAGCGACCACTTCCCAATTATTCTTATTTGTGGGGGGGCATCTCCCATAGAGCGAGAGAGGAGCTGGCGGCTTTGTAAAGCCGACTGGCCCACCTTCCAGACCCTATGTTGCGAGAAGTTCACTCCAGACATCAGTGACATCGATGCCTTCACTGAGATGCTGAGATGGATCGTGGAGAAAACTGTTCCGAAGACCTCGGCAACTCCCAAGCGTTTGACGCCTCCATGGTTAGATGATGGCTGTAGGAGGGCTATTAAGGAACGAAAGAAAGCTCAGCGTAAATTCCACAGGAGACCGACTGCTGAAAATCTGGCGCTCTTTAAAATTCTGCGCGCTCGCACTCGCAGAACAATCAAAGAAGCGAGGAGGCAGTGTTGGAGACAATTTGTTTCTAGCATCACCATGCACATGCCATTGGGCAAAGTATGGACAATGATCAGAAGAATCAAACGAAGGGGAGGTGATTCTTCTGTAGTCCAGCACTTGAAACACAACGGCACCATTCTCACATCACTCGACGAAATAAGTGAAGAATTGGCTCGCACCTTTGCTGGAAACTCGTCTTTGGCAAACTGCCTCCCGGGCTTTCGGGTGGTCAAGGAACGCCAAGAGCAAAAGCTCTTGGACTTTTCTTCCGATGGCGAGGAGCACTACAACTCCCCATTCAGTATGGGTGAGTTGAGGTGTTCTTTGGAAAGCTCGCATGACACAGCAGTTGGACCTGATGGAATTCATTATCAATTTTTGAAACATCTCCCTGAACATGCACTGAGACTGTTGCTTCAACTCTTCAACAACATCTGGGAGTCGGGTGTCGTCCCCGCCTCTTGGCGGGAGGCGACAGTAATACCGATTCCCAAACCTGGTAAAGACCAGAGTGAAGCCCACAACTATCGTCCCATAGCCCTTACAAGCTGCATCTGTAAAGCCATGCAGACAGTATGCATGACCTTTTTACTAAGGTAAAACAGGAAAACATTTTAGCCTTTTTGAGGGCAGCTGGACTGTACCACCTTATATAGTTTACTAAATGGATTCTATCAATTATTAATAAAACTTTTCTTTTTCTATGGGAATTTGTTTCCCTTGACCACAAATATATGATTGTGAGCTTTCTAATTTAATGAGTGTCTATTGGCACATAATTGATTGTCTGCTTTTACATGTAAAAGCGATGGTTTGAACAAAAAACAAACATTTCTCGCCGTGAATATGGCCTATGCTGCCGACATGGCGTAAAGCAACCACCAATCAATCAATCAATCGGTTTAATAGCCATTTCATCACCTAAACATCCTGATGTAATCACCCTATCCATGCCTACCTGTCTATGTGGCTCCTTGTCTGAGAGGGCAGCGCAGGCTACTACAATATTAATGACTCCAAACAAAGATGGCACATAAATCCCTAATTTCTTTCACCAACAGGTTCAGACAAGAATGTGAGAAGACATTGTAAATCTGAACAGCTCTTCCTCCTTTCGGGTACAGACAAGATATACATTGCTTAGTTTAAGTACTTCCATCCTCTCTCAGGTATGACCAACATGGCAATGACACATAGTAAAGCTTAATGACTACCCAGGCATGAGCATTTCCCGCCAATTGGCTGATTTCCGCCAATTAAATGCTTGCTGGGCTGTTCACGAGATACGTGTAAATCCGAGGAGAAAAAGTTCTCCGTGGGAGGGGGGGTGGCCCCCCCCTCCCTACACCCTCCTCCCCTACTCGGCCTTTGGCCGAGTTTTGAGGCATACGCCCACAATCAGCTAATTTGTTTTACTTCTCTGCTCATGTCTGACTACCATTCTCCACCTACAGGCACATCTAAGAATCCCGCAATCTACGTCAAGCTTGATGCCTCCCTCTGAAACACAACATTGTTCATCCCATCTCATTATCTCCGTGTTGACTATTTCTAATGCGCAATTGAAGGGTTCAGGCACAAAAACCCGCAAATGCCATTCGAGCCATAATGAAACCCTGACTACCAGGTTTGAGCTGAAGCTGCCATCATTTTGAAAATCATATCCATTTTTTTATTTGCAGAAACCAATACATCCGCCCTTATTCAATGCATTACCCAATATGAAATTGATAGACTTTACCTGTAAAGCGCAACAACAAATTCTATTTTACAGAGAACAACTCAAATGGATTTGTCAGTTTAATTTCAAAGCTAGAAAATCAATATCTGAATGCTGAAAAGAAACATCAGTCAACTGGAATCAATTTTGATCAATAAACCAAATACTCAGTGCATGACCTGTGTGCAATGCAATGCCTTTGGCGATATATGTAAGTGTACATCTACATTTACCGCCGTTTTTGTGTCTGTTTCCTTACAGTGGCGGGGAACTGAAACACTGCGAAAGCAGAGCACTGAACTTGAATGGGTTGATAATGCCAACTTACTGGGCACCAGCATATAGGTTGTACCTACAGGAAACCACACACAACTTGTCTAATCATTCCGGAAGTAGCTGGCTGAAGTTTTCTGCCTGCATATATCCTACTGGAAGCCAGACCACTACATTTCGAGGGATTCCTGACCTGGCTCATTGCAGGTTGTTGTCTGTGAAACTCCTACTAGAAACTAGACCACTACATTTCGATGGATTCCTGACCTGGCTCATTGCAAGTTGTTGTCTGTGAAACTCCTACTAGAAACCAGACCACTACATTTCGATGGATTCCTGACCTGGCTTAGTGTCGGTTGGTGTCTGCAAAACTCCTACTAGAAACCAGACCACTACATTTTGATGGATTCCTAACCTGGCTTGGTGCAGGTTGTTGTCTGCGAAACTCCTACTAGAAACCAGACCACTACATTTCGATGGATTTCTGACCTGACCTGGCTTGGTGCAGGTTGTTGTCTGTGAAATTCCTACTAGAAACCAGACCACTACATTTCGATGGATTCCTGACCTGGCTTAGTGGCGGTTGTTGTCTGTGAAACTCCTACTAGAAACCAGACCACTATATTTCGATGGATTCCTGACCTGGCTTGCAGGTTGTTTTCTGCGAAACTCCTACTAGAAACCAGATCACTACATTTCGATGGATTCCTGACCTGGCTTGGTGCAGGTTGTTGTCTGCGAAATTCCTACTAGAAACCAGACCACTACATTTCGATGGATTCCTGACCTGGCTTGGTGCAGGTTGTTGTCTGCGAAACTCCTACTAGAAACCAGACCACTACATTTCGATGGATTCCTGACCTGGCTTGGTGCAGGTTGTTCTCTGCGAAACTCCTACTGGAAGCCAGACCACAACATTTCGAAGGATTCCTGACCTGGCTTGGTGCAGGCTGTTGTCCGCGAACTCCTACTAGAAGGCATACTACCCAGATAATCTAAGACTTGTCTTGAAACTCCTGCACGATCCATACAATTACCAGGCACGGAATGTCCTATCAATCGTTTATGAGCTATCGGATATCAGCCATTGGGCATCACACGTCCAGAACTCAGTAGAGCTTAGCCTTTTTTGCAAGTTCATTGTGTTCACAGACTATCTTGAAGGAGTTATCGTAAAATCTCTACTGGTAGTCTACTTTGAGACAACTTTCTTAAACTAGTTGCTAACTAGTTTCTGTAGGTTTGAGGTTGTTCCACCATATCACAATTTCTGTAGATAGTAAAGCATTTCGAAGCCTTTTGTCCTTAAGATAATAACAGCAGTTTATGTGTATAGCGCGTTCATTGTCTATGCTGTTGCATGGTCAGTATCACATTGGAAACATCGGGTCTGGCTCCAATCACAAAGTTCAGCGACATTGAGCGTTATCAGTATTTGCATGGTTGATCGTCTGGAAATATGAGGTACTGTAGACATCCTGATACAAGCTCATAGTTGACCAAATCAGTAGTAACTAAGTAACAGACCTCCTGATACAGGATTATAGTCTAGCAAATCAGTAGTGGATAAGTAATAGACATCCTGATACAGGCTTATAGTCTACCAAATCAGTAGTAACTAACTAACAGACCTCCTGATACAGGCTTATAGCCTACCAAGTCAGTAGTGGATAAGTAATAGACATCCTGATACAGACTTATAGTCTACCAAATCAGTCGTAACTAAGTAACAAACATCCTGATACAGGCTTATACTTATAGCCTACCACATCGGTAGTGGATAAGTAATATACATCCTGATACAGGCTTACAGCCTACCAAGTCAGTAGTGGATAAGTAATATACATCCCGATACAGACTTACAGCCTACCAGGTCAGTAGTAGATGAGTAATAGACATCCCGATACAGGCTTACAGCATACCAAGTCAGTAGTAGATGAGTAATAGACATCCTGATACAGGCTTACAGCCTACCAGGTCAGTAGTGGATAAGTAATAGACATCCCGATACAGGCTTGCAGCCTACCAAGTCAGTAGTAGATGAGTAATAGACATCCTGATACAGGCTTACAGCATACCAGGTCAGTAGTGGATAAGTAATAGACATCCTGATACAGGCTTGCAGCCTACCAAGTCAGTAGTAGATAAGTAATGGACATCCTGACAAGGCTTATAGCCTACCAGTAGTAGCTAGGTAAGATAAGTATGATAAGTAAATGTGATACCGGAGTGTGGCGCCACCTGTCAGATAATAGGGGCGGCATGGGTAATGGTTTTTAGATGTGCATATTTTAAAGTCGATATCCACTGATAGTTTTATACACACAGCTTTCTACACTCAGACGGGATGGCTGAATGAGTTGAGCGTCCGTCTCCCGTTCTGGTAGATCGTGGGTTCGAACCCTGGTTAAGTCAAACCAATGACTTAAAAATGTATACTTGTCGCTTCCTAGCCAGGCGCTCGGCATTATTAGGATAGGGCAAGGCGCAGTGGAATGAGAAAGACCAATCGTCCACGATTGAAATTTCCCCTACTTAATCAACTAATCTACAACAACAAATCGACGTCAGAACACTAGTGCAGCTCCTAATTCATCACGGTGCAGTTAGGGGTCATCCAACGTTTTCAAAGTAGCCTATATGACCTTGGGGAGTGGGGGATGGGGGTCAGTCAAGTACAACTTTTATTGTTTAATAAAATGTTGATTCTTTTCGGTGACTAAGCAGGGGAATTATCACTAGTTGACAATTGGTCTTCCTCATTGCTCGTTGCCCTATCCTAGTAATGTCAACCACGAGACTAGACAGTGATAAGTATCAATTTGTATGTCATTGGTTTGACTCAACCAGGGTTTTTAATTTTTTTTTTTTTTATTGAGGCTGTATTTATACTGTCCATAGCATATAAGCCTGGGTACCCAGTCTTGTTTTCAATGCTGGCCAGCTGTAGTGTTGCTGTTATCTTACCACACAGTGGCTGCTGATAAGTTATTTGATTGCCTGCATTTCAGTAGCAGATAGATACTTGGTTAGTATGGTTAGTAGTCTATGTTAGTTCTTTTGGATTTTCTTGGCATATATATATAATTTAATTTGTTCTACTCTTATTAATAGACTAGCCTACTCCTATTTACATATCATAGGCTTGTATGTTAATACTCAAGCGGACGGGGCTGCCCTCTATGGAAGATCTTCTGATCAAAAAGAATCTCCGGTGGACTGGACACCTCATGAGGATGTCATCAGACAGGCTACCAAAGCAGATCCTCTATTCTCAACTGTCTTCTGGTTACAGAAAGAGAGGGCGCCCTCGTCTCCGGTTCAAGGATACCATCAAGAGAAACCTGAAGCTGAGAGACATTAAGACCGACTCATGGACATCACTCTCACAGCAGAGAGCTAAATGGAGAGCGGCAGTCAAGTAATGAAAGCAGTCTTTGTCGCATCGCCACCGACAGCATGCTGATGATGGCGTAGCTGTGTGGTGTGTTATCTGGCTACTCTTGGCATGGTTACCTTCCATTGGGCGTCCTGTCCCGCTGGTGGGACGTGACATATCACATGCCCCTTTGCAGTGCAGCTTAGTGGGGGTTTCCTAGCCTTATTTTGCACATATATTTTTTGTAAGTTTTTAGGTCAGGGTTTGAACCCAGGCATTTGAATTCTATGACCTACCAAAATGAGAGGTGGCCACTCAACTAATTTTGCCACCCCCTTTAGGTCTGCAGTAAAATGCTGATATGTACTACTTTGGTGGGTGGGGGGGGGGGCTGGAAAAACTACTTTCTGTACTACCTTGAAAATGTTGACAACGTTGTACGACCCCTTAAGATGGAGTTAATGGATAAATCAGGACACAATTGCAGGCATAAAATACAAACACCAACATGGCGGAAAGCAGTGCACATGTACCTATGGAAACCATGGATGGCGTTGTTTGTTTGGGTTTTATCTACTAGCAATATCTGACCTCATATCAGGATGGGTGACCGCGACTTGTGATCGTGCCCACTCATGGCGACTTTATAGTGCTGGTTCGCTGGGACACAAGGTGCCCAAAACCATGACCCGATATCCCAGTCAGATATATTATCCTGATGCTGAGAAAGCCAGTCCTTTCCCTATCTTAGTAATGATGAGCGCCAGGACAGGTAGCGATAAACATCAATCTGATAAGTCAGTGGCTTGACTCGGTCAGGGTTGGACTCCATGACCTCCTCCACAGGAAGGCAGCCAGCGCTCTTACTGTCCGGTAATTATAACTTTATTGATTACCGGTGTTGACTCTTGGAAATATTGATATTAGCCAGGAAGAAGAACAATCAAGCAATGAAATCTGCTATTTCGAAAGGAAAGCAAAAATGGACACTTTTGATCCGGACAGCTGCGCTTCAAGACACGGATGCAATGGTTGCTCTGGGTGCTGGCTGGACACTGTTGGTTTCATCTTTTTTCTTTTCTTGAAGATTTATATTACCTATCATGGATAAGTCTGAATAGTCTTGTTTTCACCATTAGACAGTTTGTCGATAGAAAGCCAGAGCCTACAATTTTCCCGACCCAAGGTATTTTCAACCTCCCACACCACATAGACATGGTATGAGGGCAACTGGCCTTTGATGACACTGTAAGTTATACACAGCGGTAGAAATCAATATTGGTAGAGGGGATGGCATGGGGAATTGAACCACCGACCTTCAGATTAGGAATCTGACCTAGAGAAAAGTCAGACACTCTTATGCCACAGAGAACACCATCGTCAATGTCCTGGAACCACTGAGGCAGCATGACGTGGACGCATCAGCATCGTGGTCATGTAAAGTATTCCGACTTTTTAGGTCTGGTTCATGAATAAATAATAGTTCAAATAAATTCTAAAATAGCTCCTTTTCATAAAACTCATATGTGAAGCATTAAGAAAACTGTTTTAATCATATTTAAATCGTCCAGTTATTTCTATAAAGTCATTATAATAATATTCCAATTATATAAGTACCACTATAAACCCTCTCTAATAATACCTAATTCATTCTATCATGTTGGTAAATACATATGCATAATATTCAAACCAAGTTGTGAAACCATGGTAGATTATGTATATTAAGTGAAGTGATAATTAATATCAGATTGTTCTAAGGTTCTACATCAAATATAACCACTGGAGATAAGAACTCTGGAAAATTATTACTGTATTGGTATATTTACATGTATTACTGAATTGAAATCTGTTGGTATTATATATTGTATGAAAGGAGGTAAATGCTGAAACTAAGGGCAGCATATACAGTTGATGCAGACTGTGGTTTCTTCACCCAGACAAATAGTCTGTGAAGAATGCCACAGAATGGGTATAATAATGTGTGCCTGTTATGGTATGATTTACAGTTGCCAGTATCTGAGGGAGTGTTAGCACACAGGTGACAATGCATGGGGGCTGTGTGAGTATGTGTGTGTGTGTGTGTGAGTGTTTGCAGGACCTGCCAAAGCCAGGTGTCAGGCTGGAGGTGGGAGGAGGAGTGTGTGTGTGTGTGTGTGGTGAGCCCTCCCTGCCCCACCTGGTGGCAGTTTGCTGAACTAAAGATGATAAAATATGTAATTCTCAAAGTAAGGCATGTAGAAACTCCTACTATTTTGGAGTTGTCCCAATCTAAGGGACTGGTGACCATGGGTGTTATGTAAAGATAAGCAGGGTTGATACTCCCATGTAAGTGTAATTGGTGAACTTGATGTAAAAATATGTATTTGACTTGGGGTGGGTGGGTTAGCCCCCCCCCACCCCCTGGCTCCCCCCACCACTGACTGGAGGGGTTCAGCCAATGAAATGCCATGTGACTGTCTCTGACTGAGGAGACTCCCAGCAACTGTGTACCTGTATTTTGAATGTGTTCCATCTGAATAAAAGAGCTGGGCAAGGGGTGTGGCAGGCAGATGACCTGGAGACAGCACAGCAGGAGGAGCCAGCCACCCCTCCCTACTAGACTTTACCACACTTAATTTCTGTTGGGTTGATATTTCTTGGAACTGATGTAGTAAGCAGATATAGTAAGCAGATACAGTAAGCGGATCATCGCTTGAGTAATATCATACATTAGTGCTTTCCGGCCTCCACACACAGAAGTTAGGGTTCTATTTCCTATAAAGATTCTAGCGTGTAAAATACCGATAGGTAACAATGTGATGCCTCCCAGCAGCGGCTGTCGGTACCTGAGTTAAAGGGTCACTAAAAAGGCACAGAGTTGATTTTTTCAAAAAGGGTGTAGAAATTAAATGAATACAAACTTATTGAAGCATCGGGAACTAGATCAGTGGATCATGACCTAGTACTAACAAGTTGTACTTGTCTTCAGTGACCCCTGTGATCGACCAATTCCTGCCGCTATGTGCGAACAATCTTTTATTGTGTAAACTGTTTTTGTCTCATTTGACTGTCCGTCTGATGACAGGACACTGTGTCAGGATAACATTGGTCTGGATGCAGAGTTTAACTGGATATACGTCACAATGAGCCACACCTCCATTTTATGTGTCACTGTCGTGGGGGTATTGAAAATGGGAAATATTGCCCAGGATTCGAACCCACATCTTGCATTCCGGGCTAGTGTGCTAACCATTTCATCACCTAGGCTCCCTGATATTTGAAGTGAAAACATGCTAAATAAATGTGGATACCAAATGCTGGATACCATAGGGTTGTAGCAGTGACAGTTTCTGTTAGAGTCACTTAAAGCCGCATAGTCCGATGGTTTTGAGTTTCTCTCATTTTCTGAGATGACTTGGCCCTATATTAAGTTGAGTGTTATAATCTACCTTACCTTAGCTTAAAGTGACTTGTTTTAAATGGCTAACTTTTGAGATATTTGAAGTGAAAATATGACAAATTAATTTTGGCAAGTACGCCAAACCTGACACCATAGGTCTCATAAAGTTTTGGTTTTGAAAATGTGCTTTCATCGGATTATGCAACATTAATTTCTGAATATCTACAAATTAAGTGTTGACCAGACGGGATGGCTGAATGATTTAGAGCGTCCGTCTCCCGTGTTGGTAGATCGTGGGTTCGAACCCTGGTTGAGCCAACCAATGACTTAAATTGATACTTGTCGCTTCCTAGCCAGGCACTCGGCATTATTAGGATAGGGCAAGGACTGGTTGGCTCAGTGTCAGGATAATGTGACTGAGTGGGATATCAGGTCATGGTGCTGGAGGCCTGGTCTCCCAGTGGGGCAGCACTATAAAGTCGCCATGAGTCATTAGTTGGTACCCGTCCTGATATGACCTTAGATGTTTTCTAGGACGTAAAGCAACAAACAAATTAAGTGTTGACTTGAGGTGATTAAAAATGTTCACTCCAATGCAAATAAATCATGCACGAGTGGTGGAAGAGATAGTAACACCAAATGTATGTTTTCTTTTAATATTGTGAAAATGGCAGTTTAAATCCCACCATCCATAGTCCACAATAAGGCCAAATAAAAAAGGAAAATTGGTCATCGTCCTTTTGAAATCAAAATCAGGGTCGGGCGGGCGTTTTTATTTACTTTTATTTATATTTATTTTCTCTCCGTGTTTCAGTGGTCTCGCTCCCTCCATATCACCCCTCAACTCCTTCTCCACCCCCCACCCCCACACCCCCCGCCCTGTCTGTTCACTCTCCTTTCTATTTCTCACCCCAGCCACTCCACTCTCCACTCCCCTTTCTATTTCTCACTCCACCCGCCCGCCCCATTTAACAGTTAAAAATATAAATGCAGGGGCACACGTTTTTCCAGGCATGGGCGGGGACCATCGCCAATTATTTTGTTTAGGGGTGAAAGCGGGGGGGGGGGGGGGGGCTAATAACATTCGCAACTAGTACATGGGTGAGGAGAAACGTGACGGTGTGCTCGTGGAAATGAACTCCCTCTTCAGAAACTATGAACGAAATGGTTTCAGGAATATTGGTCAGACTGCCAGTAAAATACTGTAAGCTCATTTTATTGTATTTGTTGTATGAATATTGCCCCACTTTCTAATAAAATACTGTGAACTCATTTGATTTTAAAATTTGTTATGAATACTGTTCAGACTGCGAATAAAATACTATGAACTTATTTTATTTTAAATGGTTTTCTAAACATTGTTAAGACTGCTAATAAAATACTGTTAACTAGATTTATTAAAAATAAATATTTTGAATATTGTTCAGACTGCTAATGAAATACTGTGAACTCATTATATTTTCATGGATATTGGTCTGTTGACCAGACGGGATGGCCGAATGAGCTAGAGCGTCCGTATCCCGTGTTGGTAGACACAGACCAATATTTCATGGATATTGTTCGCAACTAGTACATGGCATATTGTTTCATGGATATTGTTCGAACTGTTAATCAAATACTGTGGACGGATCTTATTTTAATTAGTTATATGAATATTGTTTGGACTGTTAATAAAATATGTGAACTGATTATATTTGTAATTTGTTGTTGTGTCCTATTGTAAGCTCTTCTCACAGTGTCTGTACTGATTGCTAGTGTGTGATGTCTTTCAACCCCAGAAGCCTTCTGTTTTATTAGACTAGAATTGGCTAGTTGCTAGTGATAGCATCATTGAAGATTATACAGGTGTTATGGTTAGGAAAATTGACGCTTTAATCGAACTGCAACTTTACAATAAAATGAAATACGGGATCCATATTTATGCGTGCACATACAAAATCATCATGACCTACTACCTCAGTGAAGACAGAAGATAACTTCTGCCCACATTCTGAATGCCATGAACATACGCACGTGGTTGCCTCTAATATTGATGTGTTGCCCTATTACTGTAGTACTTGTAGGTGCCTGTCAGCAATCCATTGTGCTATGTGCTGCAAATTGTGTATTTTGTGGCACTCTCGATGTGAGTAAATCGTGAGACATTAAAGGCCCTGTCACACCTCACCGGATTGGGGGAAACAGACAGAAAAGAGAAAAATGTCCGGTTTGTGTCCGTACAAGTTTTGAACATGCACAAAACTAGGAACGGATGCCACCGGATTGACGTCTATGGTTCTTGTCCGGTTTGAGTTTGTGTCGTCCGTTGGCTATCCGTTCAGCTCCGTTTCATGTCCGTTCATCTAGCGGCCATGGAGTCGATCGCGGAACATTTTTACACATTTTAATACATTTTGATACTTATCACCACCGGACTAGACAATTCTGTCCGTTGCTCAATCAGGCGAGGTGTGACAGCCGCTTTAACCATAAGCATGATGAGCCTTGCAACGAGGAAGACCCAGCCAGCAGCAGGCGCTTGTTAGGTCGACCCAGTGAGCGCGACTTCTGGGGCAAGCAGGGTAATTTAAATACACATCGTGAGACACATGCAGTGTATCTTAAGGAACATACTTTATCTTAGACCATAGTCACACCAGGCTTGCGACGATTTGTGACCCAAAAATACCACATCAGTCGCCAACCTCCTTGTGAACAAAGCAACAAAAACAAAACGTGGGGGCAAAAGAGTTGGTGACTGCCGCCGAAGACCAGGGAAGACCGGTTGGTGATCGGTCGGTGAGTGGTAGGAGACTGGTTTGTGACTGATCAACCTTCATTTGCAGATCAGTCGCAAATCCCTGACTGATCACCAACTAGTGTCACAGGAATTTGGCAGCGGTGCCACGGTCATCGATCAGTCGCCGATGGTCCATCACTGATCACCAACCTATGCAAGTGATTGGCAATCTTCCTTGTGACCAAAGTGGTCGCAAGGATTTTGGTGCAACACATGCAGCCTCCTTGCAACCAAAATGGTCGTCATGAAGTCGGTGACCAGCGAGGACCAAATACAGACCTTTTTGACCATCTGGGTTCTTTTTTTTTTTTACTACAAATGGTCGCAAAATGGTTGCAAGCCTGGTTTGAATGGGGTCTTTAGGGGCACATATCTCCCAGTGGTAATTGCTGTGATGAAAATGAGATTGATTCTATCATTTCCCAATATATCATGATACACCGTTTATTTGAAACCACACAATGTTCAGTGAGTTTAGCTACAAGTGCACTGAACCTACACATACACTCTACTGAAATTGGACGTAGTAGAAGTTGTGGTTTCATATTCAGACATGCATCTCTAATTTGATCTCGGTATATGTGATTGAAGGAATGTGATTGAAGTAAGAACTAACTCGTTAAGGCGACCCAGTCGCCATGCACGAGCTCGCTGGATCTCCTTCTTTCTTCGCTGTTTACCCTTCTCCATTTAACAAGATTTCCTCGGTGCAGAATCGCCACATGAAGCTACCTTTCCCCCAATGTGGGTCACATGTACAGGATGTCGAACTGACCTTGAGCAAAATACAAGGTCAGAGTTCGAGAGGTAGTATCCTTATGAAAGTCATAAAATAAAACACCCCAAAAACAATAGGTTTTCCCTCCTGTAATTTTAGCTATGGTTTGTGAGCGAAATTCTACTGTCATATAATATGAATTTAACCACTTTAAAATTGTATCAGAGATCTTTTTTGCTACAATTGGACACAGATATATTGTTTTACCATAATGTACTTTATTCAGTGAATAATGCCTTTTGTCAGCGCCAGAGCACTGGTCTTCCGGCCCTTCAGTACAATTTCTTGGTACATGTGACCATGGCGAAATTTCATATCAATTTCAATGTAGCATGTGAATCTGATTAACAAAACTGACATCATACTAATCGATAACACAACCTTTTCAGTGTGAATATGAATCTTGGCTGCTGGCACAGCGTTAAACTTTATCAATCAATCATTGGTAGTTTTTACCTGACTGCGCATATTCTGATACACCCCTGTCACACTTATGACATAACAGACCAGCGAGTGGGCAACGTAAAAATCACTTTTTTTACATCGAGATACGTCAAAATTCTTGGTGTTTCAGGGCAAAATTGGACATCAGTGAAACGTAGTGGATGTATGCGAAATGTTGGTCTAATGTAGTTGTAACGTGAAAAAAAGAAAATGGCCCAACGTAAGGCTAACGAGCCTCCAGCACGCGTGGCGTCATCCTAGTGAAACCCTAGCATCGGATTAGCATAGGACTCGCGTAATTACGCCCACCCAAACGTAGCTACGTGTGACTCTGGAGTAATTTGTAATGTGAGTGGACGTCAGGGCCCGCAAGTGAGCAGCATCAGTCTAATGACAGGCCAGCGTGCTCAGCGTAAGGACAGCGAGCGCTCAACGCGCTCGACGTGAGTGTAACGGATGCCTTTATATACTCGAAGGCAAAGCATTCACACCACGTTCACAGCACATTCGCTTATGTTTGAAGAACATTGGCGCATGTTACATAAGTTATGCGTGTGCCAGCCATTCATCAACTATGTCGAATATGTCAAGACCCGTTGGACTTACGTTAGACTAATAATGTTAGACACGCGTCAGAGACACGTTAGACCTACGTCAAGATACGGTAACACCACATTGTCAGCGTGCGGGCTGCACGTTCCTCCACACTCTCCGTCAGTCTACCGTAAGTCGATGTAGCTCAACGTAGACCGACATAGCTCTAATGAACGTCTAATGTATCTCGACGTAAGCCTAACATGAGCCCAACGTAACGGCCTTACGTCGAGCTACATCAAAAGTTTTGGGTATGTCCAAAACCTTGACGTGTGGCACCGTATCTCCATGTAACTCGATGTATCTCGACATATCTCGATGTAGGCTTAATGAATGAGTAACGTATCTCGACATATCTCAATGTAATGGCCAAATTTCACCTACGTCGGATTACGCTACTGCGTTACATCGTAGTGTGACAGGGGTATTAAAGAGACGTACTGTGTTATTTTGAGTAACTGTTGAATTCCGCCATTACTCCGCTTGCAGATTCTCCTCTGAGTGACGATGGCAAAGGGTGATGACAATAAACGGATGAAGACCATCATATTCATAGCCGTTCTCTTGATAACCATCTTTTTGATGGCGTTCGTCTGGAGCTTTGGCATCCCACTTTTCAAATATGGCGTCAACATAGTTTCACGAGGCACCAAGTAAGTATAACCATGTCAACAGGTTAATTGAGTGGACATTTTCCTCCTAGCAATGTAAATATTAGGAGCTTTTGTCCCCTAAGGAGATACCGTAGGCCTATCACATACCCATACTCATACCACTGACCCATAGGCCTACACTGACCCCATGTTGCCATATTCAGACACGAAGTCAACTTGTCCATGTCTTATCGATGAACATTGTGTTCTGTTTCGCATCGTCAATTGTGATGCAAGTTATGGTGATCACTATGCAGTAGTAAAACAATTGCACAGTGAAGTGACTATATATAGACTTCTCCTGGAAAACAGCATGCAAATACCTCGGTCACAAATGCCTTGCGGCGGCCGTAAGTCGCCGCATGGGCCAGACCGTACGGTGGGTTGCGATCACCATACAGTGACAGTACAGTTTTTGGCTCGCTGCAAATTAAAAAAAAATTTTAAGTTGAAGTTATCTTAACTTCGCAAAATCACAATGCCGCAGTCTGCAAG
Source organism: Branchipolynoe longqiensis (assembly GCA_030323885.1). Taxonomy (NCBI): domain Eukaryota; kingdom Metazoa; phylum Annelida; class Polychaeta; order Phyllodocida; family Polynoidae; genus Branchipolynoe; species Branchipolynoe longqiensis. The sequence goes on along the minus strand of CM059192.1, from coordinate 2,492,329 downwards.
AATGCCACAACACCGTATGGTCACCTTTTTTAAATTTCAATGAATATCCATATGCATGTTTGTGTGATCAATATTAAGAAAGTTACGTTTTTATATATTAAATACATGCATAAAGTAAACACAAACCCCAAGGCACCTTGCGGTGACCGGACGATTTGTGAATAGATCAACCGCAGACCACAATACCATAATATTTGCATAAACCGCAAGACACGCCGCAGACCGCAGCACCGTACGGCGCCCGCAGCATTTGTGACCTAGGCATTAGTCATCTGTGGTGTCCCAAAAACCCTCGTAGCTATTGAAATGATGATGATGATGAGTAAAATAACAGAGCAAATGAGACCAGACGGGATGGCCGAATGAGTTAGAGCGTCCGTCTCCTGTGTTGGTAGACCATGGGATCGTGGGTTCGAACCCTGGTCGAGTCAAACCAATGACTTTAAAATTGATACTTGTCACTTCCTAGCTAGGCTCTTGGCATTATTAGGATAGGGCAAGGACTGGTTGGCTCAGTGTCAGGATAATGTGACTGAGTGGGATATCAGGTCATGGTGCTGGTGGCCTGGTTTTCCAGTGGGGCAGCACTATAAAGCCGCCATGAGTGCGCACTGTCACAAGTCGGTACCTGTCCTGATATGACCTTAGATGTTGCTATGATGTAAAACAACAAACAAACAAAAACAAACAGTGCTGTGACTAATACAGCACTGACCAAACTTAGATTATTTAGACTGTCAATTCCAATAGTAAGATGGCCCGAAGACCAGTGCTCCGGCGCTGACAAATGTCATATGCAGATGAATAAATACTTTACCAAAGAAAAACACAAAAAAACAGTGCAAACGTATTAAGTTGCCATGAGCGTGCACTTTCACAATATGATATGACCTTAGATTTGTTTGTTGGTTTGTTGTTGCTTTACATCCTAGCAACATCTAAGGTCATATCATGACGGAGTATGTTATGACCTTAGATGTTGCTAGGATGTAAAACAACAACCAACCAACCATGGCATGTATTTATTTATTTTTGGTCCATTAGTTGTTTAAGCAGGGGAAATTTCAGTCATAGACGGAGGAGTTAGGGCTGAGGAGCAGATGAAAGTTTCCTGTCTTATTATACTCGTATAATTGTGTATACAGCATATACTTAGCAAAAGCAAAATTGGATACTCTCTCAGAGCGAAGGGACCTACACCTGATGGCACTAATGCACAAACGTGCAAAAGATGAAAAATTCATTGACCGCACAAATAGAATAACAAGAAGAGGAGCCTCCACCCTGCTCAATGTACCACACCCCTCAACAAATAAATATAAGGGAGCACCAATTTACAAAGGTAGTGTCATGTGGAATGACCTCCCTATCAGAGTTAGAGAAACAGAAACAATACTAGCCTTCAAAAATGCATATAAAGCCCACCTGGTTATTCAGGCCCTTGAATGACTACTGTAGTAATTACTAGCAAAGCCCTGAGCTCCTGCCCCCCGCGTCCTCGCTTGCTCTCCTGTGGGTTTTTCCCCCCTGCCACCCACCCCAATGGGCCCCCCCTTCCCTGCCACCACCCTTAACCATCATGAACAAACCAACAACACACCGAACATCCTACACAACTATCAATCTGTTTAAACACATTGAACATTACATAAGACAGACAAAATGCCTTGACAACTATAAACTTAGCTTGTTTTATAAGAGAAAAATGTAACCCACAACGATTGTTTGAGTCGCCCCGAGTATACACCTTCTACTCGGTGCTGCTCCCCATTTTTGTATGAACCGCAGTGACTGGTGCTGTACATTATACAGCAGGAGCCACTCCCTTAATTCTACACGATCGGTGCTGTGACTAATACAGCACTGATCAAACTTAGATTATTTAAAATGTCAATTCCGATAGTAAGATGGCCGGAAGACCAGTGCTCCGGCGCTGACAAATGTCATATTCAGATGAATAAATACTTTACCAATAGACGACTGGTCTTCCTCATTCCACTGCTGGTCGATAGAAAGCCCGAGCCTACACTTTTACCGACCCAAGGGATTTTTAACCTCCCACACCACATAGACATGGTATGAGAGCAACCGGCCTTTGATGATGCTGTAAGTTATACACAGCAGTGGAAATCCAAATTAGTAGAGTTGGGGGCACAGGGAATCGAACCGCCGACCCTCAGATTAGGAGTCTGACCTAGAAAAAAGTCAGACACTCTAACCACTCTGCCACAGAGAACGCCGATTGTTAATTGTTAATTGTTGTGTCGTTGACGATTCAGACCTATCCATGGCACAATGGGCATCGCCTACATTTTCCTGGCAGGAGGGTTAATCTGTGGTGGCATTTATCTCATCAGGGCCAAGTTCTATCAAGAGGAGGAGGATGGAGGTAAGTTTCTTATTTTGATATAATAGTTGTCCTACATAATAAAGAAAAACACAAGACATGGTAGTAGGTAACAGCTGTAATCTCAGGGTACAGTGAGTGTGGGGGGCGGGGGGGGGGGGGGCAGTGGTGCGTGCACAGACGGGTGGCGCCCCCCAACGGGTCTGAGGATGAGTAGACTGGAACAGTAGATGACTAGATCAAGGCTCCAAGGGTCGATGACTGACGGAGGAGTTAGGGCTGAGGAGCAGATGGAAGCTTCCGGTCTTATTATACTCGTATAATTGTGTATGCAGCATATACTTATTTAGCTTTATATTCAGAAGCAGGTCCTAGAATGTGTTAGTATATTCATTGATTAAGGAGGGGAAGTTTCAATCACAGAAACTTGGTCTTCCTCATTTCACTGCTCCTTGCTTCGTCCCAGTAATGCTGAGTGTAAAGTATAAATGTTGAAGTCAGTGATTTAATAATTGTTGCTGTATTAGTTGTTTAAGCAGGGGACATTTCACTCGCAGACAATTAATCTTCCTAATTCCACTACTCCTTGCCATATCCTACTGGCTACGAAACCCAGGCTAGGTAACGACAAGGATACATTTTTAAGTCTTTGGTTTGACTTGGCCAGATTTCGAATCCGGAGGTTCGATTCCCATGACTTACCAGTTAATCACATTTACCCAGCAGAGACCGTTTTGTCAAATTTTCTGACTTCCTTTAGTCAGCTTTTCAGTTTGTGCATCAAGATTATTTATCTGTACCATTGACAGACATAACCCCAAATCCAAAACTAACCACAAGCAACCTCTTTCCTTAATACAAATACTGAAGGCTCCAAACAATGGAATGAAAACACATTTATGTGCCATCAAAAACGTGCAGGCAAGAATCCCCCAAGACATGATTAAGCTAACAGCTCATCTTCTTTGCAAGTCCTATATTGTTTAGCTTAAACAGGGTTCCCGCGGATCCTTAAAAAGTCTTAAATTGATGAGTCAATTTTCAAGGCGTTGAAAAGTCTTAAATATGGTCACTTTTCTATGAAAGGTATTAAAAAGGTATTAAATTGGATTTGGCCACTATTATATTGCTCGATATATGTGGCTTCTCACCTGTAAATCTTCAAATAAAAAATCAATTCTGCACGCCTGTAGCAGACCCGTTATATCACAGACTAGACTGGCCAGCGAAGTGATCGTCCACATAGAGATCCATAGATTGCATCACCTCACTCATTTCTGTTAATATTTAATTAAATATGCATGTTACATTTGCAATGAAAATAGGTCTTAAATTGTATGAAAATTGGTATTAAAAGGTCTTAAAGAGGTCTTGAATGTGATTGGCTGATATGTTCAGGAACCCTGTTAAATGTTTCCATAATGCCAGGTATGACAAACAGTGCTATGAAGTATCATCAAGACAAGCGACACACCCTAGAACCCCATAATCTCTGTCAATCTTGACGGCTAGCGTTGTTCTACCATCTCATCATCTCTACTCTGAATATTTCAACGCAACATTGTTTTGCAAAGCTCCTTTTTCCTGAAAGAAATAATCCAACTGGAATAAGGCTTTGAATAAAGAATTTCTTTACATTTAGTCAGGGCATAATGTGAGTTAGATGAAAGATCCACCCACAGTAGGGTGGGTGACAACCTAGTCTAAATCCGAGCAAAAACTGCCTTTGTATGAATCAAGTTGTGGAGTCGCTGGTTCCAGTGTGCAATTGTAAAGTCCACGGCTGGAATCTGTGGTTGTGTAGACAGGCTATAATGAAATCAATACAGGCATGAAGAGAAAGGAAGAGTATAAAGAGTGAAAGTAGAGAGAGAGCCAAGCCCTCAGGTTTATTATTTATAATGGTACATGAATCTAGTATGGCATACCACCTGACCTTATTCTCCAATGAGAATCAAACATCTCAAGCTCCACGAATGAACATCAAACATTCCTGGCTTCCCATGGCTACAGTGCTCTGCCCACCACCACTATGCGCTATGGCTGCTTGGCCACCACCTGCTCTGAGCTGAGTGTGTGGTGATCATGACTAAAGGCCCTGTCAGACTACGACGTAATGACGTCAACATAGGGAGAACGTGAAGAACGTTGAACTTCTCGGCATAGTATGCAAATTTGGGCACAAGTTGAACGTGGATGCAGCATAGTGGACGAGATCGTAACGTCGGTAAAGCGTAGTGATACCGTCATTCAACGAGAGAGGTCAACTTCATTACGTTCACGGAACGTTATGAACGTTATTCCATCGCCAGAACGACGTTACCTGATGGCGAAACGTTGAACGTACGTTCTCCTGACATTCTCCTGATGTTATCATGACGTTATCCTGATGTTATCCTGATGTTATCCTGACGTTCCCATCACACTGCGTGGACGTTTCCACCGGGTTTAATGTGGGTCAACGTAGTGCAAAGTAGTTGAACGTAGTGACTAACGTTTTAATAACTTCCATTTAACGTCATTGACGTTCATTGAACGTGAACAGAACGTACGGCGAACGTAAACCCTTACGTTCAAGCTATGTCGAAAGTTTTGAACATGTCCAAAACATTGACATAACTCGACGTACCACGACGTAATGTGATGTAACTCGACGTTATTCTAACGTCATTCTGATGTCATCATGACGTAACCCAACGTACCTCAACGTAATGACGAAAAATTACCACGTTAGGCTCACGTTGGTTCGTTACGTGGTAGTGTGACAGGGGTATAACAGAGGGGGGAGGGGTAGTGAGTAGAGCTCTAAGTGCCCCTTACACACTATCTCCTAGTGCCTCTTTCACACTATCTGACCAACAAACCTATATACCTTTTACCATAATAGACCATTTGCATTCCCCCACCAATGCGTTTTATCGGAATATTTTACACAATGTTATCTATATTCTATATTGGCATAGAGTTGAGAAATTGGAAGAGAATGTAAAAACCCAAAATGGTGGTTATTGATGCTCTCGATTACTTTTAAAACCTCTTAATCTGCATGATTTAATCAATTCTTCGCTCCAAACATAGCGGGCGATGATTTATAAACATTTGAACTAAATATTTTGCGCATTAGTTTGTAAAATCATGTAGTAATTTCCATAATCCATCCTTCGGACAATTGTTCTAATTGGTTGTTCAGCAGTACTGTCACAGGAACAGCGAAGGGTCTGCATCTACATCTACAATAATCTTTTTTTCCTTTTTCGCAGAGCAAGGCGGCATCTAGTGAGTGAAGCAGTCTAACAGTGAGGCCTCCATATACAATCGGTTGATGGTTGGAATTTTTCGTCCTGGCAACATCTAAGGTTCCTATCAGGATGGGTACCGACTTGTGACAGTGCACACTCATGGCAAATTTATAGTGCTGCCCCACTGGGAAATCAAGCTGCCAGCAAGCACCCTGGCCCGATATCCCACTCAGTCACATTATCCTGACACTGAGCCAACCAGTCCTTGCCCTATCCTATTAATGCCGAGCACCAAGCTAGGAAGCGACAAGTATCAAATTTGTAAGTCATTGGTTTGACTCGACCGGGATTCGAAGTTCCGATCTCATGCATGGAAGGTGTGCGCTCTAGCTATTCGGCAACCACGTCCGGTGCGCTGGGTTGATAAAGGCTTTCCACACCGACGTATCCCTACATTAGCCAATAGGTTGCACCATGAAGAGAGACCACGCACAATCTATCTATCTAATAAATCTCCAATTCTCTTGTGATAGAATGTTTACTGCAAAACTCATACAGGAAGAACATACCAACATTTCAAGTTATTTGAGTTGACTTGGTTAAAGTTGCATAGTCTGATGGGTTTTGAGTTTTTTTACATTTTCCGAGATAAATATGTTAGGTTGATTGTTACAATGTACCCTACTTTAGCTTGAAGTAACTTATTTTAAATGGCTAACTTTTGAGATATTTTAGGTGCAAGCATGTCAAATTGATTTTGGCAGATATATGCCAAAACTCTTGACACCACAGCCTTCTGCAGTAACAGGTTCTATTAAGTTGCCTCCATATTCCCTTCTATGTGGCGACAAACGTTTAATAAGTGTGCCAGTATGTAGGATCAAATTTAGATAAATGTTTTGGTTTTGAAAATTTGATATTTTCATCGGACTATGCAGCTTTAAATAAAAGTCAACTCAACTCAAATAATTCTGGGCTCCTCTTGGTGTAGCTCATGTGTTGCCTGTGAAACTCCGAGAACAAGCTGCACCATCAAAGTCACAACTAATTCAGGACTCGTTAAGATTTTAACAAGTCTACCGTGTTTACAAGGTATCTTGAACTAAGTTGACGGAAATTGTTTGTTGTACTTCTTTTTTTTTTTCTTCTTTTTTTTTTGGTCCATTAGTTGTTTAAGCATGGGAAATTTCAGTCATAGACGACTGGTCTTCCTCATTCCACTGCTGGTCGATAGAAAGCCCGAGCCTACACTTTTACCGACCCAAGGGATTTTTAACCTCCCACACCACACTGACATGGTATGAGATCAACCGGCCTTTGATGACGCTGTAAGTTATACACAGCGGTGGAAATCCAAATTGGCAGAGCTGGGGGCACTGGGAATCGAACCGCCGACCCTCTCTGACCTAGAAAAAAGTCAAACACTCTAACCACTCCGCCACAGAGAACGCCATGTCTTCTGTGACACAAGTTTTCTAATTTGTGTTAAAGTCGCCAAACACAAGCCATGCTTTCAAATTCAACGATGAAATAGCATATCATGAGTCCCTTAGCTTCAGTCGCGCCACCTAATGGAAACAGCAGAGGAATCCCATTCTATTAGTATATTGTGTAAAACAGGTACATCTAATTAATATATTGTGTAAAACAGCTACACCTAATTAATATATTGTATAAAACAGCTACATCTAATTAATATATTGTGTAAAACAGCCACATTCTATTACTGTTTTGTGTAAAACAGCTACATATAATTAATATATTGAGTAAAACAGCCACATTCTATTACCGTTTTGTGTAAAACAGCTAATCTAATTAATATATTGTGTAAAACAGCTAATCTAATTAATATATTGTGCAAAACAGCCACATTCTATAGCTGTTTTGTGTAAAACAACTACATCTAATTAAAGTTGCATGGTCCGATGGTTTTGAGTTTCTGAGATAAATATATTAGATTGGTGATTATTATAAACCTTACTTTAGTTTGAAGTAACTTATTTTAAATGGGTAACTTTTGAGATATTTGAAGTGTAAACAGAAAATTAATTTTGGCAAGCACGCCAAAAGTAACACCATAGACTTCTGCAGTAACGAGTTCTATGAAATTGACTCAATGTTCCCTTCTATCAATTCAATTCAATTCAATTCTTTTATTTTAATTCTCTGCAAGGTATGTTTACAATAAACTGAGGTAATACAATAAATGCATACAAATTCCTTACAGACAGAAAGGATCCCACAAAAGCGATGCTTATCTAGCTGGTCTCCATGATGTGAATGAACAAGTGATGACAATAACAAATTATTAAACTTAAGCTACATTTTGAACTAATGATTATGATGAGATACTGATGCGTCTCTTCACAGTTAGTAAAAAACAAAGTAATTATAGGAATATTATATGGATATTGTGTCATGGATTCATGTACTTACATGCAGTATCAGTAGTTATTTTGCATGTATGTTAATAGGGGTAAATCTTATGTTCTTTGCCATAGCCACTTGATATTTAAATTATGCGACTCGTTAATAACAACTATATCCTATTATATATATTCTTTACTGGTAATCGATTTAGTATGCATTTAGATAGCTTATCTTTAGTTTTTTACAGAAGTTTTTCAAAGTTTTAAGGTTTCTAATCTCTACTGGTATTGAGTTCCAGATATTGGTTCCTTGGTTTTCAGTTGTTATTTTGCCATATTTGTTTCTGGTGTGTTTGTGATGTATGTTATTTATCTGTCGTGTGTTATGGGAATGGACCTGATTGTTTTCTTTGAAGAGATTATCAAATATTTCAGGGAGGAGGCCATTCTTTTGCTTGTAAACAAATTTTGCAATGTATCTTTTATAAATGTCAGTTACCATAAGTAAGTGCAGGTCTTTATGAAGCGATTTAGTTGGGGTGAGATAGTCTTTGCTATACAGTATTTTCAAGGCTCTGTTTTGTTGTGTCTGTACCTTTTTTAGGGTTGATAATTTGGCTCTCCCATACACCTCTATGGTAAAGTATTTATTCATCTGAATATGACATTTGTCAGCGCCGGAGCACTGGTCTTCCGGCCATCTTACTATCGGAATTGACATTTTAAATAATCTAAGTTTGATCAGTGCTGTATTAGTCACAGCACCGATCGTGTAGAATTAAGGGAGTGGCTCCTGCTGTATAATGTACAGCACCAGTCACTGCGGTTCATACAAAAATGGGGAGCGGCACCGAGTAGAGGGTGTATACTCGGGGCAACTCAAACAATCGTTGTGGGTTACATTTTTCTCTTATAAAACAAGCTAAGTTTATAGAAGGCATTTTGTCTGTCTTATGTAATGTTCAATGTGTTTAACCAGATTGATAGTTGTGGAGGATGTTCGGTGTGTTGTTGGTTTGTTCATGATGGTTAAGGATTTTGGAGTAAACGTATGCATAGTATAGTAATTTTTTATTTTCCTCATGTACCCGTCGTCTGATTATTTTAAATGAGTTAGCCATTTTAATTATTGAATTATTTAAGTTATCAATATGTTCATCCCAGTTGAGGTTTTCATCTAGAATTATACCTAGGTATTTCACAGAAGTGACTCTTTATTGTGTTATTGTTTATCTTTATGTTGTTTAGGTAATCAGGAATGGTTGTACTTCTGCTTTTAAATATTGTGTACCATGTTTTGTTTGGGTTTACTGTTAATTTGTTATAAAAAATTGTAGTTCTAGCCCTAACGTCAAAATTACAACACCACGTGCGTTCAAATAACCAGCAGTCAACTAACAATTTAATCAAGAAATATAACCTTTATAGTATTAAATAACAAATAAAAAGAAAATGCTACCGAAACACACAGAAAGTATCAAATACAGTTCATACAGTCACTACTAACCAATGTCGTGTAGGTTCAAATCCCGGTAGTTTCAACAAGTCGTGGTCGCCATTTTGTAAAGTCGCCGGCTGGTGGTGTGGGTGGTGTGGACAAGCCAAGAGAAATCAATACAGGTAATGAAGGAAAGTAGGTGAAGAGTGAAAGTAGGAGAGTGAGACTCCTTCATTTATTGCTTTATATAGGTTTTCTAGAATCCAAGATGGCAGTGGTCACATGGTTCGATCCACCAATCAGAGTTCAATCTGTTGTATCCAAGGCCTTGTTATGCTGGCTACAGTGCCTTGTGGTCGCCAATGATCCATAAATAACACCATGGGGGTAGGGGGTATGTGAGGTGACTCTTCCAAAGACTATTCTCAGAAGTGACACTCCTCCAAAGACTATTTTACTATACAATTTCTATACCTAATGAGTATTAGTTTACCAACTCCACATATCCCTCATATGCCTTTGGTTTTCATATATCACCATTTATCATTATATAGACAAGTTGCAATTTATTATAGTAATTTCACATAGATCCTCATGCCATTATATCGGAATATTTTACAATTGCACCATTTAAATATATCTGAAAGGAATGTTTTAATTGAATGTTTTAGTTGTTTGGGTGAATTTGAGGTTATGAAGCCATTGGTATCATCTGCAAATAACCTTGTTTTGACATCTTGTTTTGTACAGTTGACTATATCATTTGTGTAGATCAAAAATAGGAGAGGTCCTAGGACAGAACCTTGGGGGAAACCATTGCTGATTGAGTTTAGCTTGGATCGTTTACCGTTTATGCATGTAAATTGCTTTCTATTGCTTAGGTAACTCTCAAACCATTTAAGTCCCTGGCCTCGAATTCCATTGTGCCTAAGTTTTGAGAGTAAGATGTCATGGTCTACAGTATCAGATGCTTTGCTCAGGTCTAAGTAGACTCCTGCAACATGTTTCCCATTTTCAAGGTCTTGTAGTATATTGTCTAAGATTTCAGTCAGAGCCATTATTGCTGAGTGATTCTGTCTAAATCCAAATTGGTATTTGTATAATATTTTGTATTTGTTAAGAAATTGGTAAACTCTTTTGTACATTAGTTTTTCCATTTTTCTTATGGATGGGTATTACTTTTGCAACTTTGAGATTTTCAGGAACAGTAGCATTTTCAAATGATAGGTTTATTAGGTGGGAGATAGATGGTGCGAGTAGAGTGTCACACTCTTTGATTATTTTTGGCGAGATATTGTCATGTCCGCTTGACTTATTAGGATTTAGTTTCTTTATTTCTTCTAGGGTTTCTTGTTCATTGGTGGGACTAAGAAAAAAACTATGTGAATTTGGGTGTTTAAGATATTGCTTGTGTGATATGCTATTACTGGTGTGTTTTGCTGCAAGTTTTTCACCAATTGAACAGAAGTGTTCATTTAATGTGCTGGCGATATCTTCATTGTTTGTCATTGTTTTATTGTTATAGATTAGTTTGTCAATTTGATTTTTCATTTTTGCTTTATGTGGGTTGATGATGTCTCCAAAGATTTTCCAGAGGGTATAAAGATTTTGCTTCTCGTTACTGACTAGTTCTTTATAGTAGCCTTCCTCTGCTGATCGTAGACAAGTGATTAGTATATTCTTATATTTTGTGTGTTTTATTCAGCTGTTGGGTTGAGTTTGTATGTTTTGAAGTATCTATCTTTTACTGCTATACAAGTTTGAAAGCTTGATGTGATCCATCTTTTATCTTTTGCTCTTTGTCTTGATAGTTTTGTTAGTGGGAAAGTTGCATTAAATGCTGTGTTATAAATCTGGTAGAAGATGGTTAGGGCTTTGTTTACTACGGTTGCTTTGTAGTATTCTTTCCAGTCTGAGGTTTCAATAAGATTTTTGAATTTAGCCATGTTTTTCCCCCCAAATGTTCTAATAATGGGTCTGTCCTGTTTTTTAATGGGGTTGTGAGATTGAATTGTTATAACGTTGGGTAGATGGTCAGTGATATCGCAGTAAATATTTCCTGTGGATATATTCTGATTACTTTTTATTACATTGGCATTTATTAGTATATGATCAATAAGTGAATTTTGGTAGTCTACTATTCTGGTCAGTAATGTGATGGTGGGGATGAAGTTTTGATCAAGTACTGTTCTAAAGAAGTTATTGACATGGTTATTCTGTTTTATTTTTAGTCCATCAATGTTTAGGTCCCCTGTTATTATGCACTTTTTGTTTTCCAAATTAATTTTCTTCATGTTGTTTTCAATTTGTTCAGTGAAGTCTTTGAGGCATTCAACACTACTGCCTGGGTGTTTATAGATGACCACTATTATGTAGTCATCCTTTTTATTTGGAAAGTTAGTTTCAAGCCATATGTTTTCTATTTCTAAGTTTTGGTTATTGATCTGTTGGGGCTCGATGATTAGGTCATCTCTGTCAATTACTTTATATATATTCTTGTATATTAGGCCTACTCCTCCTCTAGAGAGTCGAGGTGATTTGTGTTTAAATTCATATCCAAGTTTGTTCAGTTCCTTTTCTCTATTTAGTATGTTTTTGGTTCCTATTTCGGACAGTGCTATCAGATCTAAGTTATCACCTAGTGATGAGATTAATGCTAGAAGTTCTCCAAAGTGAAGGTCTAAACTCCTGATATTGTGATGAATTAGTTTGAAGCTGTTGTCTGGCTTGTTATTCCTGTTTATCTTACAAAGCTCTTCACAGGTATAATATTTGCAGTTGTTTGTTAGTAAGTTGTCAGGCACCAGTGAATTGATATAGTTAAGAAATTTGTTGTCGTTTTGGTAGGATTGAGAGGGTTGTACTGTTTTTAGACATGTGTGGGTTTTGCATGGACTTTCCTAAAAGGAACTTTCTGGTGTTGGTGGTTGTAACCATTAACTTTAAGAATATTCTAGGTACTTGTGTACACAATGGGTTTTGCAGGTTACCAGGTATGTAATCGTCTATATATAATAGATGACTACAATCACATACAGTGAACTCAGGCTACAATATTTTACGGTAGCATACAATTGACTACAAACGTGTGCAATGAGTTAATAATTATGATAACATACAATGAGTCACAATAGCATACAGTGAATCAAGATGACAGTAGACAAGGGTTCATAGAAATGCAAACACAATTGAGTAAGGGTTCATAAGATGATATTCAGACTCAGGATCCAATAATATATGGTGATCCAAGTTCTCTGAGTAAAATAATCTAAAATGGTTCAAGAATACTCTTGACTAAATGTTTGAAGAATGAGATTCAGTCTGACAGATTATTAGTCTCTGCCTATCTGAGTTAGGCTGTATGTCATTAATTAGCAAATGACAAATGTTCACAGCAGTAGATGCTATGGGTAGTGCAATATGCAATGTTACGCGCTTGTTGATCATGGCCATGTTTAGTTGTCAAATTTGGAGGGGTGGTTCTTTATATGGTTCTGGGTTGTTACTTGTATTATTTCTTTGTTATCTTTAGGACTAGATTGTGAATATGCAATGTTATGTGCTAAGTGTATATGGTATGCATTATGATATACTAAGTTTAATTTCATTTTGACCAACTAGGGTTTCAGTTTTATAGTCTTGTTGTGTTGTATTTGGGTGCATGATATAATGTCTCTTTAACTTGAGCCTCGTTTACTCGAGACCTAGCATTTGTTCCAATGGGTGGGAAGTCATGATCGTACCTGTCACGTTTACCTAAGTTATGGTTATTGTTTCTTATGATATTCTGGTACCGTTCTTGATCATGTGTCCTTGGTCTTCCCACTGAGCTACTGTTTGAGCTGGAGAATTTACTTCTCCAGGGTTCTACTGCATATCTGCGGTTGGAGGCTAGCAGTTTAGTCCCATTTTCAGTTAGGTGGTATCCGTCTGATGCAAGTAGGCCCTGCTTGGCTCTGCCATTTCTTTGTATGTTGTCATGGTGACACAGCTGGATCTTGGGATCATTTTGGTATTTACCCTTGATCATTGAGTTGACTTTGTACATCTTTTCTTTAAGTTTATCTTCTCTTGGGGTTCCAAGGGATATCACTATGTTGGACTTGGGATATGATATTTTAGCCTGGGTGATAGACTCAGTCATGTCAGTCACACACTGCACTTCTGACTTATGTTTGATGTCATTTGTCAATTGATGTATCACAACACATTTGTTATCATTGTGATTCTTGGCATTATCAGACTTGAGCCACTCAGTCACGTTGGGTAAGGTGTATAGCTGAACCTTTTCCAGTTTTGACTTTGTGGAGAATCTATCTGGCTCTCTTTTGTCACATTGGGAGTTTCCGAGTAGGAGGATCTTCCCTGGGTGGGCTGCTGGAGGCTGGGGTCTTGAAGACTGCAGCATTTTGGGAGCTGTTTGTTGAGAGCTCTTCGGCCAAGGTGTATTGAAGTATGGGCCATCACGGGCATCCATGAGGATTCTACCAAATTCATTCCTGCCGTCTTGGTTGGCTCCTTCGCCCCAGTACTTTATGGGCATTGCTTCCAGGAGGTATTTCCCTTTAGTGGCCATTAGCATGTCCCTTATATCTGGGTTGCACTCAAGTTTCGCCAGTGTTATATTGAATAAGATGTTCCTTTTTTTTCTATCCCATTCCCCATGTGTCTTCAGCTTGTTCTTGGCTATATTTCTGGCACTTTTTGCAACGCGGGGCTTCTCTGATTTCTTTAGCCACATTAGGTTGTCATACATCTTCTGCCTTGATGTTCTGGTAATGTTTTTTCACTAGTGTCAAGAGTTAGCCCATTGAACTCAACATTACATTTGTGGAAGTTGGAGAATTCCTCATATGAAGGACCATGGCTACTAAATCGGATGGTTCCATTGTAGTGTCTTTCTTCAATTTGTATTTTTGTGGGTCTGTTTGTGAGCTCTCTGACTTGGTGGTAGGCTGTATCATTTGTGGGTGTTGAAAGTTGGTTGCTGTGGGTGTTTGACATTGAGTGGTTGCTGTAGGTGTTTGACATTGAGTGTTGATTGTTGTGTGGATGTTGATTGCTGTGTGCATTTGCCATATTACATATTGACTGTGTCAGCCTGTCATTGACCTGACACAGTCTGTCCACTTGAGCTTGACACAGCTCAAGCTGTTTTTCTGTTGCCAGTCTCAAACGTTCCTCAGCAGCGATTTCTTTTCTGGTTGAATCCTCTTTCCAGTGAATTTCCTTTTGTAGTAGGGAGATATGGTTTTCCATGAGCTGGATGTTTAGGGTGGTTTCCTTTGTGTCTGGAGCATGTAGTGTGGGTCTCAATATTCTCTGGCTGGGTGCTGTTGTGTGTGAACATCGTCAATTTGTTGTTCTGCTGTTTGTTCCTATTTGTTTGCGTTGCACTGTCTTGTTGGGTTTGTGAGATCTTGTTTGCTTGTGAGATCTTGTCCTGCAGGTCAGAGTTAAATGTTTGCGTACTTGTCGTTCTATGCAAGGTCTTGGTGTCTGACTGATCATCTGATGGGTCCAGTGCTAACTGAATAGCCCCTGATGGTTTTTGACACTTTTGGCAGCAGTATGGGGCCTCCTCATTCAGGCACAAGAAGGTGAGGAAGTAGCTTGGGAGCTTAGTACACTTGTAGTGAGACCAGTTTTTACACCTGTTGCATTGTATTATGTTGTCCAAAGTGTTGTCACTGCACTGGGGGCAACACTTATCTGGTTCTATCTCGTCACTGCTGGGTAATCCTTGTATGCAGTCACTAGTAACGATTTCCTTTGGGGTGGTTGTGTCATTTTTAACTATCTTGGGTGTTGTTTCGTCAATGTTTGTTTCTTCTGGTTTGATTTCATGAAGGTTAGCTTTCATCATCATTTCCTCACTTGGTTCTGTATCAGAGTCGCTGAATTGGAGGCTAGATTCAGGGTCTGTTTCGGTGTTTGACTCAAAGTTATTGCGTGTCTTGATCACTGTGTCACTGGTTTGACAGTCATGAGCAGGGTCTCCAACTCTCTCACTGGGGGTATTAGTGTTGATTGCCTCTAAGTATTGTTTTACTGGTATGCTGAGAAGGAAAAGGTGCAGCAGGGAGGACGGCTGGAGGGCGAGTGACTGAGGGAGGCCGGTGGGCGGCCTTATAAGGGAGGGAGCGGCAAGGCGAGGGGCGGGGGAGGTGAGAAAGCGGCGGGGCAGGGTGAGAGGGCGAGGGAGAAAGCTGAGGGACGGATGACAGGGCAGGTGAGAAAGCTGCGCGGCGGCAGGAGAGGCGGGGGGAGGGTCTCTTCCTTTCCTCGCATCAAACGCAATGCGAGCATTACGACCCCTTCCAGTCATGACAACATAACATCCTGGATCTTTCTTTCTGCCTCTGTTCTTTTTGTTGGGTGATTTAGACATTTTTGATGGTGAGTTTGATATATATTTGGATAGTTTATGTCTTGTTTCTACTGGCATTACTTGTTTACAGATTTGGACAGGTGCCTCTCTTTGTTTGAGTCCGCAGAGATGAAAACTTTACTTTCTCTTTCACAACTTTTTCCACCTTTTACTTTCACAGCATTGGATTTCATATTAAGTTCAGGTGGTATTTGTTGCTGCAGGATGTCATATTTTGAGGAGATATCATTTTGGTTTTCTGGCCATTTGATCATTATTTAACTGGGTTAGTACATATTCAGTGTGCACTGTTTATTGACCGCTGTTCACCGCGGTTCACCTGATGAGCACCATTTTCAAATCAGATTTCCTCTCCCTTCACCAACCTTACAGTCTGGTTCTCCTGCAAGCTGGATGTTTCAGCTGTGGTGAGTTTTGAGGTCACAGTTATTCTTTTCTAATTTTATCCATCGCTTTGACTGTGTGTTTGATGAAATCTGTGGTCTTGCTGGAGGGAACACGGTTGACCGTATTGCAGCACCCTCCGTTAATCGGTTACTTTATTGGTGGATACCTTTTTGGGTGCCATCTTGTCAAAGTGAAATCACATACACATGCACGCTGTCCATTATTGAGAAGTGATCAGGATTAAGTTTAACTCACTTACTAGGCTTAGGAATTGGTATAAAACAGTTTGAGACAACAGTACTATCAGAGGCAGCACTGCTCTGCTTCTGGATCATGGTTCACCATGAGTGATAATAGGGAGTTTGGACAGGTATGTCTAATTGTCTTATTTATGGAGAACCTATCCTTTATTATCCAAGGTTGTTCTCCCACATATACTCCCAGATGTTCCTACTGTCCTCTGATCATGTTTTCCAGTGACAGTGTCCAGATGTCCGTTTCTGGTGTAAAAAGTATGATAATCAATCACTGTTCGACGGCGCCGTTCGTCGGTAAGCACTGCACTATGCAGAAGCAAACATTTAATAAGTGCACCGTACTTGTTAGCATAACAGGGCTAATTAAGGGCGGAGACAACTACACAAAATGACTTAACCTGATGCCAACTGCAGCCACCTGTATGTACTGAACCACCACACTAACTTGAACTTGGTGGCCACCGTCCTTACGGTGGCGCCACCTGGAGGAATCGTCACGTAGCGCTATACGGAGCGACCCAACCAGCCACGGTTGAGCCCGTTTGACCTTGTTTCCGGTGTGGCGGTTTCAGCGCCCGGTCAGTTTCAGCGGCCTGTCGTGGCTTCTGCGCATGCGCGGATTTTAAGACATATGCAAAACACCCGTGGCCTCGCCGGCTACAAGCTCAGCTGTAACAATCGCTCGTGCCCGGCAGTGTTAGGGACCGATTAGGCCGAAATCTATTGAATGCGATCATATTTAACAGAATTACATACTCAAATAATGAAATTTAATTAAATTAACCTTAAATTCCAAGCGATATTAACGTAGCAGCTAGATCAGCGTCGAATCGCCGAGTGTAAACAAAACAAATAGCAGTGCTCGCCGCAACGTGCGAAAATCCGCGCATGCGCAGAAGCCACGACAGGCCGCTGAAACTGACCGGGCGCTGAAACCGCCACACCGGTGTCGTATTTTCAGCGCCCGGTCATTGTCAGCGGCCTGTCGTGGCTTCTGCGCATGCGCGGATTTTCGCACGTTGCGGCGATCACTGCTATTTGTTTTGTTTACACTCGGCGATTCGACGCTGATCTAGCTGCTACGTTAATATCGCTTGGAATTTAAGGTTAATTTAATTAAATTTCATTATTTGAGTATGTAATTCTGTTAAATATGATCGCATTCAATAGATTTCGGCCTAATCGGTCCCTAACACTGCCGGGTACCGTGGCTGAGCTTGTAGCCGGCGAGGGCATGGTTGTTTTGCATATGTCTTAAAAGCCGCGCATGCGCAGAAGCCACGACAGGCCGCTGACAATGACCGGGCGCTGAAAATACGACACCGGTACAAAGGCTAGGGGACCAGGCTGGAAACTGAGCGATAATAGCATGCCCACATCCTACATACTCTGGTCAAATAATCGAATACGCTTCTCCGCGCTCTGGTGGAAACAATTATTGCATTTTTTAATAACTGATCAAATCTAACAGCATCGTCTGCGCATTGTCAATGGTCGTGAGCAATCTTCATACAGAAAAAGTGAAATATCTCTAAAACCAAACCACCTAGAAACAAATCGCTTGGTACACATAGAAAACATGTTTACCGAAAAGATTATATTAAATTTATAAGGTTAGTGACACTGACACTATAGTGACAGTATGAGGCAGTGATTTGCGGTGATCGGCAATGGTTTGAATCCAGCTGATGTTGACACATGCGCAGACGATGCTTTGGCGCATGCGCAGAAACGATTTTGAGAACTGAAACTGCGACAATGAGTTACTTGGGTCAGATCTTTTTGCACACGGCACGTGTATTTGTCGACTCTACTCGCAGTGATAGATTTGAAATTCTGACGACTAGGGTGACCCGAGTCGCCCGCGTCGTCTTAATCGATTATGCCCCAAATGAGTGCCAGGGGACCAGGCTAGACCTCTGTGAGACAATTATTATTTGACGTGTTTATTGTTCAGACATTATCACATATTTATGTATCTTTTGCACAGATTAAATTGTTTGAAGTTTATTTGAAATTGATCTACATTGATTTCTGTTTGAATCACACAATATCACTACTTACTGAATGGGAAACTCATCCTGCAAGGGTATGCTCGATATGACCCAGTGGTCAGCCGTTTTTGCTCCTTTCGTCGCTGTGCACCCTTCTCGAATGCCAGGTTGTGACACGAGACTTTACCACCATTTCGGCCACCTGACCTAACGACCGATTCAAACCCGCGAACAACCGTTGAAGCCGCCATCATCAACACATGAACACCTTCAACAACAGGCGTGTCATCGTCACCTCAGCTGGCCCAGGGCGAGAACCTGGGTCCTTCTCTTCGGTGGCTCCCCGGCAGGTTTCGACACCTACCCGGTGTGGTGGTTTCAGCTCGTTCCCGTGCTCAGCCGTGTCCCGTTGCTTCTGCGCATGCGCGGATTTCGCATCAACTCGGGTCACCCCAGCCACTTATTGGCGCATGCGCACATCCTACAAACTCGGGTTGAATAATCGAATACGCTCGGGTGGACAATTTGTTCTTTTTTTTTTAATAACCGATAAAAGTACAGCAAAATAGGATTTAAAGTATTGTATGATGGCCCAGTTTAGCTATATTTCCATTTCATTAATCTAAGTTATTCTTTTTTTGCACACGGGACGTGTATTTGTCGACTCCACTCGCGTGTTCTATTTGAAATTCGGATGACCCGAGTCGCCCGGTTCGTGTTAATCGATTACGGCCATGTTTACTAGATTCTGACGCATGCGCAGAGGCGAGGGACACGGCTGAGCACGGGAACGAGCTGAAACCACCACACCGGTCACCTTGATGAAGAGAGGAGTTCAGAGACTCTCCCAGCACGTCACGACACAGGCCCTGCCCTTTATGCCAGCACAACTACTACAAGTCATTAACTACCTCACACCGCCGGGGCCTGATGCGGAGGTGCTCATGGCTGCACTCTTCTGATGCTGCATCGCTCTGCTCCGTAAAGCTAGGGACAGACAGGACGCATGCGTCGCGCAGGCGGCAAGTACAAGCGGCCGGCACGCGGTTCTCGTGTGGAAATAGCGAACACACTGGATGCGTTTGGCACGCAGCAAAAATTCTATATATATATTACCCGACTTGACTTTACCCGACCTCACTTTACCCAACATCACTTTACCTGACCTCACTTTACCTGACCTCACTCTACCCAACCTCACTCTACCCGACCTCACTCTACCTGACCTCACTCTACCCGACCTAACTCTACCTGACCTCACTCTACCCGACCTCACTCTACCCGACATCACTCTACCCGACCTCACTCTAACCGATCTCACTCTACCCGACCTCACTCTACCCGACCTCACTCTACATGACCTCACTTTACACGACTTGGCTTTAGACGACTTGCCTTTACACGACCTGATTTTACACGTCCTGACTTTACGTGACCTCACTCAAGTCAAGTCATGTCAAGTCAAGTCATGTAAAGTCAAATCATGTAAAGTCAAGTTGTGTAAAGTCAAGTCTGTAAAGTCAAGTTGTGTAAAGTCAAGTTGTGTAAAGTCAAGTCGGGTAAAGTCAAGGCAGGTAAAGTCAAGTCATCTAAAGTCAAGTCGTGTAAAGTCAAGCCGTGTAAAGTCAAGCCGTGTAAAGTCAAGTGGGGTAAAGTCAAGTCGTGTAAAGTCAAGTCGGGTAAAGTCAAGTCCGGCAAAGTCAGGCAAAAGCCAAGCGTCACATACGTCAAGCAGGTAAAATCGCTCCAAAAGCGATGCCATTCGTCCGCGCAAGAACCGCCCGTGCCAGTGTGTTTGGTTTCACTTTATTACATACATTTCGATTTTTTCCGCGCGAGAACCACGTGACGTCCGCGTCCAGTGTGTTCGCAGCTAAGGGCAACCTGCTCGCCAGCAGCTACATCTAATTAATGTATTATGTAAAACAGCTACATCTAATTAATGTATTGTGTTAAACAGCCACATAATATTACTGTATTATGTAAAACAGCTACATCTAATTAATATATTATATAAAACAGCCATATTCTATTAATCTGTTATGAAAATAGAAATACTATTTTTAATCTAGTATATCAAACAGGCTAGACCTGTAACAATCACATTATTCTAAAACAGTCACATTCTATTAATATCTGTAAAGCAGCCACATATTAGACTGGTATGTAAAATATCCACATTCTATTCATATATTATACAAAGCTTCTTTTAATATATTATTTAAAGCAGCTAAATCGTATTAATCTATGTAAAACAGCCACATCTTATTAGATCAGATAAAACTGCCATCATGATCATTTATTATGTAAAACAACCAAATCATATTAATATATTATTATGTCAAACAGCCACATCATATTAACTTCAAAGGCATTAAAAATAAACTGAAAAATAAAACCCACAGAATCACAACCATAGAACTTCTAAGGAACTACTGTTAATGGCAATGTTGTAATACCGGTACTGCGGTATTGTTGTTCCTCACTTTGTAGCTGCGAAAAATAAAAAAATAAATGCAGAAAGTAAATCCTTGTTAAAGTTGCATAGTGCGATGGCTTTAACTTTCCCATTTTGCTGAGGTAATTCTATAAGTCATTGGTTTGACTCAACCGGGAACCGAACTCCTGATCTCCCGCACGCGAGGCCCGCGCTCTACCGATTCAGCCATCACGCCCGGTTCTTAGCAGCCTTTTCACAGAAACAGTTGTGGGAGTAACTAGCGAAAAGTAAAGCTTCGTTTTATTTAATGATGCCTCTAGAGCACAATGCTTTTTATCATCGGCTATTGGATGTCAAACATTTGGTCATTCTGACATATTTCTTTGGAGGAAACATGCTGCCGCCACATAGGCTACTCTTTCCGATAAGCAACAATGGATCTTTTTTATGCCCTTTTCTTCAGACAGGACAGCACATATCACAGCCTTTGACGAACCAGTTCTGGGCCACTAGCTGGAAAGGAAAATAGCCCAAACTGCAAATGGGTCCACAGAGCAGGATCGATTGGATGACCCACACCTTCACAAGTGGACACTCTAACGACTCAGCTATGTCCCGCTCCGTTGAAGTAACAAAGGCAACAAGACCGTCAACGTTATCACACGAAAAAGGTTTTATTCAAGTCTACCGTTCAGCGTAAACACCTTTGGACCTGGCTATGTTCAATTTGAGTTTCGAGTTCTTTTTAAATATGTTTTATATTTGCATATCTAATCACCAAACCTAAAACCTGCTGATTATGCAAAATTCAATCTACACAATTAAATGTTTGTATAAAAGCTTATATTTTCGTTTGTGATTATTTCGATAAAGTAATCGGACAAATGTTTGAATATTCACTTGACTTTCTGCTGCTTTGTTGCAAGAAAAGTCTCCGTGCTGAGTGAAATTCCACATTATACGGTGTTATATACATATATATATATATATATGTGACCAGTATTCTGCAGAGGTTATAAAGTCACCATCAAAATTACTTTTTATTCGGCAAAATAAAATTAATTCGGCTGGTCCTTCAATTAATTATTTTAATTTTTTTTTTGAACTTCTGGTTTTTGGGAAGAAAATATTAACAATTGAAAGAAAACTTCAAAACAAACAATATAATAATTTCAAAGTTTCTGTAAAGGGGGCTGAACTGTATCTGCTCTCCCCTAAAATAATTGTTTCACATATGGCAATAAGCACCCTTTTTGGGGATTGGTTCATTTGGTGAAAGTTGCATAGTTCGATGGTTTTAAGGTTCTGCCATATTTACAGATATAATAGATTGATCACTTTAAAGTCGCCAGGTATACCTCACCCAGATACAAACGAATCCAGCATCAAAAGCTCTCCAAACATACCTTTGCTTAGTTTGTTCAGTTCATGCAACTGACCATGTGGGAGGAGAGTTGAGGTCTGTGATGTATGAATGACATCATAAGTGGGATTCCCTCATCACATGACTTAGAGAGGTTCCCCACACAGGGGAAGCCATGGCAACCACCAAGATGGCAGCCACAGAAAGCTCTCAATTCACCTTTTAAAGTCTATTAATCTACATGATTTAATCAATTATTCACACACAAAAAGTAGCTGGTTATGAGAAATAAACATTTGAACTTTATATTTAGCATTTTAGATTGCAAATTCTAACATTTTTCTCTATATGGTTGTATAAAAGCCTTGTCAGGTCTGCTGGACTAACTGCTACAACACAACAGGAGCAACCAATTTCAGTACTCTCCCCCCACGTATACAGTTACAAAAACTGAAAACCTGCAAAGGTATGCTTGGAGAGCATTTTTCGGAGTACAGTTCGCATCTCAGCAGCTTATACCGGGTCCGCTTAATCTACCTTGCTTTTAGCTTGAAGTAACTTTTATCACAAATAGTTAACTTTGAACATATTTTTTAGTGAAAACACACAACTAATGTTTGCATACATGTTGCATGATAGCCGGTAAATAGACTTAGTTCCTTCAGTAGCAATAGACGTGAAATGATGAGCGCGCCAGTGTCTACATTGGATAATGTAGGATTAAATCTAGTAAGCGATTGTATTCATCAAAGGTATAGCTTTAAGCTCAAAATATGGCTACCATAGCAACATAAGAGATGGTTATGCAACACTATATAGCCGGTACATGCCAGATAGGGCTGGTTAGCTTTGACAATGCATGCGGAAAGTTGCTTTGGTCCCCAATGAGGTTTGAGAGGAGCGATGCCCCCGTAACTACACAACGAGGGGTTGGGGCGGGGTGACCAGTGCCGAAGGATTTGACCTAGTTAACACAGGCCGTGACCAGGGTTGTCAGCATTGGAAAATGAAAAACTGGAGATCTTAAGGGATGTTAAACTGGGGGGTGGGGGGGGTTACTCCCCCAGAAAAATGTTAAAATCTTAGATGCTCTGTGGTGCATTTTGGACACAATAATATGTAAGATTTATATTATTTTTGAAAAGGAAAAACCGGAAGATTGGCATAAGGTGATGATGGGGACATAAAATATTGTACACCTTACGGCAAAGCCGTAAGGGTTGGCAACCCTGTCACGTGTGGTGGTCCGGCCTGCATGGCTCATGGCCGAGTCCCAGATATCAAAGCAAAATACATCGCAATAATTAACACAACAAATTCATAAACATACAAAGTATTGGTTCATCGATAATAAATCTCAA
The DNA here is from genome assembly GCA_030323885.1 of Branchipolynoe longqiensis. Lineage (NCBI taxonomy): Eukaryota > Metazoa > Annelida > Polychaeta > Phyllodocida > Polynoidae > Branchipolynoe > Branchipolynoe longqiensis. Next base: position 2,468,743 of record CM059192.1, on the reverse strand, counting down.
TAAGCATGCAGCCCCTCGGCTGCTTTATATCACTAGGCATTCGGTACAATATTAAGAGTTGTAAGAAATAAAGATACCAGAACTGGGTTTGATTTGAAAAACATCCACAGATTATAATCTCTACTCTCTCTACACTAGCAGCAGCAGATGTGCTGCATTGTTTATCCATGAAAATATAATTACATATATTTCTATATAATAGGTACGCATAATATGTATATATATATATTTACATAGATAGTAACACAGATACATAGTCAGTGTACATGAGGTGGCCCTGCCAAAATGTTTGATTTATTTTTGGAATCACAAAATAAGTCCAGAAAAGAATCCTGCGATTTAAGGAACCATGCCCAACCAAGTAGAGGTACATTCTAGAAAAAATACAATTCTAAATTCAGCGCATTAATTACCAAGCAAGGGGCGCACCCTAGTGGGGGGAAACAAACATGGTGGAGACTCCCCAACAGATTCTCAGCTTATGTGGCATAAAATGGATTATGTGAATATCAGGGTCCATACAAATGTGAAGATATGGAATTCAAGGCTTTTCAAGAATGTTTTTGATAAGAATTCAAGAGTATTTTCAATTGGACTTCAGGAAAGAGACAACAATGGCGAATTGCGATTTCAGACTAATTTAGATCAGTGGGGACAGATTAATGGAATTCAAGGCTTTTCAAGACTAACTACCCAAAATAGGTTAAATTCAAGGTTTTGCAAGGCCTTGAAATGGGGAAAATGTAGTGTCCCATACGAACCCTGGAAATATTAAAAACCACAATGCATCAGTAGGTTATATTAATGGTATTAATTACTATATCTTTGTATTATTGTACTGCAGAACTGAGATCTAACAAAAATGTGCAGGTGGCGCCACCCACACAACAGCCACGCATCAGTGTGTCCATTCCCTCCTCTTGGTTTAAAAACCCATTGCTTTATTTTTCCCAAGCTGGTGCTTAATTTTTACAGTTATTTGTTTACCTTTTAAATGTAATAAAAGCATCGCTTTATTTATATGCTTTCAAACTTGCTGCACAGAGAACTGCTCGACACGTCCTAGTTACTTTAAATGTCACAAACTGCTGCAGTGTGAATCAAATATATTAATACACAAACCCTGAGCGCCCGACACTTCCGAATCGAGCACCTCGGCGAAGGCGAAGGTCACCCGGGTGACAGTGAAGGTCACCCAGGTGACAGTGAAGGTCACATCCATGACAGTAAAGGTCAGCTAAGTGACTGAAGGTCATCTCGGTGACAGTGAAGGTCATCTCGGTGACAGTGAAGGTCACCTCCATGACAATGAAGGTCCCCCATGACAGTGAAAGACACCCCCACCTGGTGACAGTGAAGGTCACCTCCATGACTGTAATGGTGACCTCAGTGATTTGAAGGTCGCCTCGGTGACAAGTGAAGATCACCTCGGTGACAAGTGAAGGTCACCTCGGTGACAAGTGAAGGTCACCTCGGTGACTGAGAGTCAAATGACCCTGGTGACAGTGAAGGTCACCTTGGTGACAGTAGAAGTCACCTCGGTTACAGTGAAGATCACCTTGATGATAGTGAAGGTCACCTTGGTGACAGTGAGGGTGACACTGACCGATTGTGACAGTGTGACCATCAGTGCTCAATGTTGCATCCAAAAGGAGGCTCCGGCCAGTTTCGCGGAGCCCCGTTTACAGTGGTCGGCCATCTTGTAAGTTCGCACTCAAAGTCGTCAAAGTCACAAACACAGAAAATGGATATGAAAAAAAAAATCATACTTAATTGAATTCTGTTCTGCATCCCAAACTAACAGGCAGTTATTAATCTTTAAAACCTCACACCAAAAATTCAAAGTCATCATATAGGTAATATGAATAAGCAATGCTTATGACCGACCCCCCCCCCCCCCCCCCCGATATAACTACAGTAAAGTATTTTATGATTGCGCGTGTATTTTTTTACTCCACTCGCGGTGTTCGATTTGAAATTCTAGCAACTCGGATGACCCGAGTCGCGGTCGTGATAATCGAATACGGCCGTCGTTTCCGTGGAATAAAATATTAATATTGCCTTTGTGCACCCATGTTTATGCCAAATTGTTATTTATTTCTTTTAATTTTGAATAAAATCGAAGCTTTGCACTACGCGTATTGGCGTATCGGCAAATTCTATGGCAGCAGGCATTTGTTTTGATATATTATTAACCAATAGCTGTCGTCCAGCCTGCTTGCTGCGGACCGAAATTCGACGAGCGATTTCCGTTTCCGTTTGCTGGATTTCTCGGTTTCTCGGTACAAGTTTACAAATGGCAGCGCCCATACAGAGCTATTTCCGTTTCCGTTTGCTGGATTTTGTCGAAATCATGCACAGTAAGAGTATTGTTTATGTGTATATATCTACATGCGTTAGTCTTAAGCCTCCCCGTGGGTGGGTCGGTATTATTGCGTAGTTATTTTCTCTTGGGATGTGTATTTTAAAATGTTAACAATATAAGTTAAATAACCTGATGAGCCCAGGGTAAATAATAACTTTTGTCAGTAAGCTCCACTATTTCACCAACAAGCCCAAGAAGACTAAATTTTGAGTCTGGTATTATATTGGATGTTTTTAAAGACTTTCAAAGTAAACTAAATAAATAAAACAATACCCCAAGTCAAGGTGAGTGATTTGCATAGTGAATGCAGGGGCTTAGCTAGCATATACGCAAGTACACAGCTGCGTACCACCTGAGATTACAAAGATTAAAATATCTTTTATCGTGTGTTATTCCATGGCGTTTTATTCCATCTGCGTACCACTTGAAAATCCCATGGAAGGGCCCTGGAATGTGAAACCCGTAACTTTCTAAGGGGTTTTCACTTCGGTCAGTCCCTGTTAAAATAAAACTTAGCGAGAATGTTTGATCTATTCCCAGAGTATCGCTTCTTGAACCAATAACAATGACCAATCAGATTACACGTTACAAAAATAGCCATCCATGATGAGGTCTCTGATTACATAAGCCCTGCTATCAGGGCCTAAATCTATTTGACCTGATTTACATTTGAAACATAAGCCACAGCGATTGGCTGTACTGACCAAGTCTCAGTGTGAGCCAATAGAACTCATGTCAACATCTGCAATCTGAAATTTGAAATGCTAATTTCTACATATCACATTATCAAACTACATGTTCATGCTATAACCTACTTCAGTCTTTGCCAGCGCTGTCACAATCCACTAGTTTGCTATATATCCGATAGAGGGCAGTCCACTGTCATAATTACTAATACAAAAACCATGCTGTCTGTTTCCTCGGCTTGCCACCAGGTGGCAGGAGCAGCAAGTTCTGGCCGCCGGCGTCTGGTTACCACAGCGCCGCCTACGTTACCGATCGCCGCCGTCACGTGATCCACGTGACCAACCCGCAGATCCGACAGAGCCGAGACCATTGCGCACCCAGGTAGCGGGTTCGACTCCTCAGTTTGATGGCCTGGATAGGCACTAAGTAGGCCCTTATATACATTACACACAAGGCTCGTCCTGTCGGCGGGAGGGAGCCATCTTGGAGTACTGCACATACGCAGACTGCGCTGCATGACACGAGCTGGATTCACCGCTTGCTGCCGCTGATGCCGAAGCCGGCGATGGAGATGTCGCTTTTCCGGTATCCGGCAGGGATGGTGGGCGGCGGCCGCCTGCCGCGTGACCGGCGCGGTGTCCCTACGGCAGCCGGTGAGTCAACGGGCCGAAGGGGCGCTGTAGGGTGGGGTGGGAGGGGAGTTAGAATGAGGGGTGGAGGGGGAGGGGTGGGGTGGAGAGGAGGGTTTAGGTGAGGGGGAGGAAGGAGGAAGGGGAAGAGTGGGGGGGGGGGGGGGGGGGGGGGGGGGGGGGGAAGAGGGGGGGGGAGGGGAAGATTGGGTGCGGGTGATTGAGGACGGGGTGGTGATGAGAGTAGGGGGGGTGGAGGGGGTGGAAAGGGGGTGTGTGGAGGAGTTTGTAAGCAGAGGAGGGGGGGGGGGGGGAAAAAAAGCAGCAAGGGAGAGGTGGTGGGGGAAAGAGAAAAAAATGGGCGGATGGACGAGATGGGGGTAGGAGGATGAAGATAGGGAGGTGGAGGCAAGAGAGTAGAAGAGGTGGATGAAGGAAAAGGAACGGGGGGGGGGGGGGCAATAAGCGGGTGAGGAGGGGGTAGAGAAGGAAGAGATGAAGGCGGCGATAGAGAAAGAGAAAGGAGATGGGGTGAAGGAGGAGGAGGAGGAGGAAAATATAAAACCATTAGAGCAATTTTGGCATTATAACCCACTTTGTTTGAGAGGATATTGAGTAGTCTGACTAATCCTATAAGCTCGACCCTAACAAATACCCCCCCCCCCCCATCAGATCTTTGCACAACTTCTTCCTACCAAACATGTGCTGGGAGAGTGAAGGTAACATTATTTTCTTCAAAAATGTACATGCCTGAAAACCAGAGCCCCGGTGCTGATGTGTTCACCTTTTTCGCTGAAGCCAAAAGAAATAAAGCAAAATAAGGAGCATAAAATACACCTGTGTGCAGTTTGCGTTTGGGCTATTGACGGTTTTGTGGCTGATATTTCAGTGTTAACACAGGAGCAAAATAAAAACTGGACTGTTTGAAGAGTGCCAGAAAAAAATGGATGCACAAGAAGACTTCGGTAGAGAATTGAACATCTATTTGGTGGTTGCTTTGACCTAAATTGATTATCACATTATTTGTATTTCCACCATTAAGGTTATAAAACTTACTTATGGTAGATCGGTGTCTAACTAGATCAGCCATCATGCAGCTTCGTCTAGTTTGACACCAATCACCAATAGATCAGCCATCATGCAGCTTCATCTGGTTTGACACCAATCACTAATAGATCAGCCATCATACAGCATCGTCTAGTTTGATACCAATCACCAATAGATCAGCCATCATGCACCAAACAAACCAAACACCACACACCAACACAACACCAAAACACCACACACCCAACACCAACACAAACACCAACACACCAAACAACACCAAAACACCACACAGCTTCATCTAGTTTGACATCAATCACCAATAGATCAGCCATCATGCAGCTTCGTCTAGTTTGACACCAATCACCAATAGATCAGTCATCTTGCAGCTTCGTCTAGTTTGATACCAATCACCAATAGATCAGCCATCATGCAGCTTCGACTAGTTTGACACCAATCACTAATAGATCAGCCATCATGCAGCATCGTCTAGTTTGACAACAATCACCAATAGATCAGCCATCATGCAGCTTTGTCTAGTTTGACACCAATCACCAATAGATCAGCCATCATGCAGCTTCGTCTAGTTTGACACCAATCACCAACAGATCAGCCATCATGCAGCTTCGTCTAGTTTGACACCAATCACCAATAGATCAGCCATCATGCAGCTTCGTCTAGTTTGACAACAATCACCAATAGATCAGCCATCATGCATATCGTCTAGTTTGACAACAATCACCAATAGATCAGCCATCATCAGCTTCGTCTAGTTTATACCAATCACCAATAGATCAGCCATCATGCAGCTCATCATTGATACCAATCACCATAATCACCATACCGCTTCGCTATTTGACCAACACACCACCAAAAAACACCAACACCAACAACACAAACCACCCACCACAAAAACACCAACCACACCAATCACCAATAGATCAGCCATCATGCAGCTTTATCTAGTTTGACACCAATCACCAATGTATCAGCCATCATGCAGCTTCATCTGTTTGATACCAATCACCAATAGATCAGCCATCATGCAGCTTTGTCTGTTTGATACCAATCACCAATAGATCAGCCATCATGCAGCTTTGTCTAGTTTGATACCAATCACCAATAGATCAGGCATCATGTGCAGCTGTCTAGTTTGAAGCAATCACCAACAGATCAGCCATCATGCAGCTTCGTCTAGTTTGATACCAAACACCAATAGATCAGCCATCATGCAGCTTCGTCTAGTTTGACACCAATCACCAATAGATCAGCCATTATGCAGCTTCGTCTGTTTGACACCAATCACCAATAGATCAGCCATCATGCAGCTTCGTCTAGTTTGACACAAATCACCAATAGATCAGCCATCATGCAGCTTCGTCTAGTTTGATACCAATCACCAATAGATCAGCCATCATGCAGCTTTGTCTAGTTTGACACCAATCACTAATAGATCAGCCATCATGCAGCATCGTCTAGTTTGACAACAATCACCAATAGATCAGCCATCATGCAGCTTTGTCTAGTTTGACACCAATCACCAATAGATCAGCCATCATGCAGCTTCGTCTAGTTTGACACCAATCACCAACAGATCAGCCATCATGCAGCTTCGTCTAGTTTGACACCAATCACCAATAGATCAGCCATCATGCAGCTTCATCTAGTTTGACAACAATCACCAATAGATCAGCCATCATGCAGCATCGTCTAGTTTGACAACAATCACCAATAGATCAGCCATCATGCAGCTTCGTCTAGTTTGACACAAATCACCAATAGATCAGCCATCATGCAGCTTCGTCTAGTTTGATACCAATCACCAATAGATCAGCCATCATGCAGCTTCGTCTAGTTTGACACCAATCACCAATAGATCAGCCATCATGCAGCTTCGTCTAGTTTGACACCAATCACCAATAGATCAGCCATCATGCAGCTTCGTCTAGTTTGACACCAATCACTAATAGATCGGCCATTAAGCAGCTTCGTCTAGTTTGACACCAATCACCAACAGATCAGCCATCATGCAGCTTTGTCTAGTTTGACACCAATCACCAATAGATCAGCCATCATGCAGCTTTGTCTAGTTTGACACCAATCACCAACAGATCAGCCATCATGCAGCTTCGTCTAGTTTGACACCAATCACCAATAGATCAGCCATCATGCAGCTTTGTCTAGTTTGACAACAATTACCAATAGATCAGTCAGTCATCTTGCAGCTTCATCTAGTTTGATACCAATCACCAATAGATCAGCCATCATGCAGCATCGGCTAGTTTGACACCAATCACCAATAGGTGAGTCTGGTGACCTCAATGGTGGAAAGATGGTTACATATAATATATCGGCTGTTGGTTGTTGGAATTTTACATCCTGGCTACATCTAAGGTCATATCAGGATGGGTACCGACTTGTGACAGTGCACACCCATGGCCACTTTATAGTGCTGCCCCACTGGGATACCAGGCCACCAGCACCATGACATGATATCCCACTCAGTCACATTATCCTGGTACTGAGCCAACCAGTCCTTGCTCTATCCTAATAATGCTGAGCGCCTGGCTAGGAAGCGACAAGTATCAATTTTTAAGTCATTGGTTCGAACCCACGATCCCACGACCTACCAACACGGGAGACGGACGCTCTAACTCACTCGGCCATCCCGTCTGGTGAAATCTTAGTCAATTACAGTTAGGCCAAATAAAAATAAAATTGGTGATCGTCCTTTTGATGATGTGATGGCCCACGGTCTTCCACACTGTCACGCACTCACGGAAGAACGGCAAGATTTAGCTTCAGTACGCTTCAACATGGTTTATTACAAAACCTCTCTGCTCTCCGCGGCGTCCACAGTCAACTGACCCGCCCCATAACTCGCCAGGTCCAACGTCGCCTCTATAGGTGGGTGGGGGGTGAGCTAGCCACATGCAGTAGAGGGCAGCACAGTCGGGGTCTGCCCGGTGGCTAGCCTGCCACCACCTAGCGCAGTTCAGTGTAACTGCGTAGGTGTGCAGCGTAGTGTCTGCCACCACCGTGTGGTAGTGGGGCTCATGTACAGACTACTACAATTATACAAATCAGGGTTGGGTGGGTGGTTTTTATTTTTATTTTTTACTTTATATTTTTCTGGCATATGACAGACGTAATACGTAACCAGACGCGATGGCCGAATGAGCTGACCGTCCACCTCCAATTCTGGTAGGTCATGGGATTCAAACTCCTGGGTTGGCTCCTGGGTTCGAACTCTGGCTGAGTCAAACCAAAAATTGATATGAAAGTTGAATTGCTGTAGCCCAACACATTTTGAAAAGCCTAAAAATAAATTTAATTCAAATAAAATCAGGCACGGGCAGGGACGATCACCATTTTATGTTTGTTTGGACTTAACTATATCTGATATAAGTATCTATATATATATATAAATTATATATGTGCTATATAGTGCAGTATGTGACTATGAACAAAGCGACTATTGAACAAATGCTCCATTTCCCTGCTAGGTGGCGGATGCAGTGGCTGTTATATTGTGTGTAAGCACCACTGTTACCAGCCTAGTTCCTGATTCACAGGAATAAAAGCACTTCAATAAAACAGAAATACATTTTAAGATTGCATCTCCAAGGGAGTTAGTAAAATAAAAAGAAGCAAAACTAGTACAACGTGAGAAAACACAGCAAAACCAAAGTCGCTCCCACGTGACCTTGAAGCGGCACAGTCCGACCTCGGCGTTTCTGACGTAATTCTTTACATAAATATATTATGTTGATCATTACAATCTATTTTCACTTCAGATTGAAGTAGATTTTTATTATAAATGGATGAATTTGAGATATTTGAAGTGGAAACTTGCAAAATGACTTTTAGTGCAAATGGAAATATTATCTTTGGTGTGGACATGAATTCCGCACCGGTCGGTTTGTTTCAACAGTGACACGTTCTTTTTAATTAACTCATCATCCCCTTCTGTGCAACAATAAATAATAATAACAATAATAATAAGCTTAACGTTGCATAGTCCGATGGTTTTGAGATTTTGTCATTTTCTGAGATAGATATATTAGGTTGCTACCTTACTTTAGCTTGAAGTAACTTTTACGTCAAGTGGCTAACTTTCGAGATATTTTCTAAGTGCAACCATGCAAAATTAATTTTCGCAAGCACGCCAAAACTCTGACAGAATAGGCTTGTGCAGTAACTGATTCTATTTCCATTGCCCCAGTATTCCCTTCTGTGTGGCGACAAATGCTTAATAAGTGTCCCAGCATCTAAGTTGTAGAATCATATCAAGATAATTGTTTCGGCTCTGACAAATTTGATGTTTTCATCGGACTATGCAGCTTTAAGTTTAATAAGTTAGATATGTAGGATCAAATCCAGGCAAATGTTTCGGTTTTGGAAAAGTTGGTGCCTTCGTTGGAATGTGCAGCTTTAAATTGGCAGCGGGGCTCGGTGAGCTGTTGGTGAGACATACCCCTGACGCGTTTCTGCACCGTCATGCCGCGTCCGCCCTTCTCGCCGTTCGACTGATGCACGGAGGTGGTCGGCGTCGACATCTCAAACTCCCGGATGTCGTCAGTGTCCTCTGGCGGGCGGATACCGGTACCAGGAGGGGGGGGGGGGTGTAAGGGGCGCATTCATTAGCAACATGGCGCAATGCGTTCAGAAATTGATTCACAATTGCTCATTTTTTTGTGTGTCGTATATTTAAACTACTGTCAACTATGTTTCGCTGTTTTATGTAATGCTTTACCATTGCGCACTGATTTGCTTCATTTGTATTAAATTTTAGATTCGCGACTCGATGCCATATCAAATGTTCACTAATTAGCTTTAGACTATGTTCTATGTCTCTCTCGTTGTCTCTGTCACTTATATTGTAGCCTCTCTGTATTAAGTACGTTAGCAATACTGTATTAAGTACGTTAGCAATACTGTATTAAGTACGTTACCAATACTGTATTAAGTACGTTAGCAATACTACATATATTTAATCTATCCTACAAAAGATATCAAAAGCATACTTGTATGGTTTTATGCTAAAGTAAACATGTGAAAATTCACACATCAACCCCATACATTTAGCCAAACATGTTGTCAACTTTATAAGTCATCTACTTTACATGACTGCTGAATTCATCTACAGGTCAGGCCTGACTGTCAGCTTAACTGGTGGCGCCATCTAGTTGCACCAGTCTCGCTAGGCGTCACCTTATGGCTGTGGCAGTCTCACCAAATTGTTTTTATTTAGATAAGTGGCAGTTAACCTTTTGCCAGAGATAAGTGTCCAACCCATCTCTGCGCTTTGTCTTCAATCATCCTGCACAAAGTATATATATATCTACAGATGAACCTCGATCCAACGGACACCGATGCAACGGATTTCGGATCCAACGGACACAATCTGCTAGAGTGAATATCTGAACATTTGCGCATTTTAAGAGAACTAGTTATTTTCCAAACCTCAGCCTTCCACCAGCAATACTTCAGTAGCCACCACCAGTGCTTCAGATTTCCTTGGCTTTGAGTCCGAAGACTCTGACTCAGAGTAATAGCTACTCTGAGTCCCACTATTTGATCATGGCAAAAGAAACTCATCTCTCCACCATGGTTTCATACCCCCCAGAAAATGTTGTCACTGCAACGGACAAACGGCTTTAACGGACAACTGCTCCTCCCTATTAGTCCGTTGGATCGAGGTTAATCTGTATATATATATATATATATATATATAATACTTTGTAGCAGGTGATTGACAAGTTAGCTACAAATCAACAAATCAGATAATATGTTGCAGCAAGTAGTTAGTTATCTACAAGGCAACCAATCAGACACCTACTTTGCAGCAGGCAGTTGGCAGCTAGCTAGAAATTAACCAATCAGGTAATACTTTGCAGCAGTTGGCAGTTAGCTACAAATCAACCAATCAGATATTTTGCAGCAGGCAGTTATCTACAAATCAACCAATCAGGCACCTAAATTGCAGCAGCTGGTTGGCAGTTATTTACAAATCAACCAATCAGGCACCTAATTTACTCAGGCAGAGACATCATTCGGTGATAGTGGATTTTCTTTTCTTTATTTTTCATCATGGATCACTGTCAGGACGGCAGCATCTGGGCCAGCCTTGGTGAATTGTGCCACTACTCCTTTGATGTCGTCCGGGGTGAGGGGCCCTGCTTGTCTTGATGTGCGGTTGGACATCTTTTGCATTCCTTTCTTCATGAGTGCTAGTGGTAGTGCTGTCGAATGCGATGGAGGATCCGGACAGTAGGAGAACCCAGGTTCTCGCCCCGCTTCGGTGTCCTTGAGGTGAAGTGTGTATGCCAGGATGTCATACTGGGACGGGGCCAGTCGGCTGAAGTTGTGGTAGGAGGCGAACAGGAGGTACTTCTTCGTTTGTACCGCCTTGTTCCTCCATGTGCCGACTGCTAGCCCGGTGAAGTAGACCTCCAGGATTCTGGCGTGTAGATGGTCGGGATAACCTGACGAACAGAGATCCAATTTTAGTCAATGTTCCCAGGTTATCTATAGGTCGGGAGTGAATACAGTGTCAAACGTTACATGTATCTCAGATATGTTCATGGTTTCGGTCATGCTGAGGGCATCTGCAAGGACCAGGTCTTTGCCTGGCTTATGGGCCACGCCCACCTGGCAGTTGTGGGTAGCAGCGTATAGCCAGATTTCGCATGCACAGGCAGTGAGGATCCCGTCCCTGCCGGCACCCAAGCGCAGGACCTGCTGGCTGGTAGAGTTGTCAGTGTTAATGACAATTTTGTAGGCCTGTGGGTTTGCGGGGGCCAGTGCCCGGAGTACCATGATGAGGTTCATGGCCTCGAGGTGGGCGATGTTGGTGTAGTTGTCGGTTATGTTGTCGTCGTAGGTGTGGGAGTAGTAGTGCAACTTGGAGAATGCCCCACCTGCCTTCATCGACGAGTCGCACTCTATTGTCCATGTTGGCTTCTCACATGCCCTGAGGCGCACTATGCCATTGGTGTTCGCAGCAAACTGTAGGAACCATTTTATGTCATTCTTCAGTTCGCTTGTGACATTGTGCTTTCTGGTGTGGGGGCCGTCGTGTAGAGAAGCAAAGATCCCAGACAACGCACTTGGCAACGTGCTGGAGCCTGCCGACGAATCTCTGGAGCTGCTTGCGGGACGATTTCATCCTCATAATCCATTCTTGGCACTCGTCTAGGATTTCATGCCGTTTGACTGGTGGGATGGTGAGTCATCCGGGTGGCTTATATGTAGGATCCAAGCCACTCAATGTCCTTGGTTGAGGGGTGCCATTTCGAAGGCGAGAGTGCCAGTCTGAGCTGGTCAGTGATTAGGATGAAGTCACTGTATGCTTCGTTTGCGGACTATTTGTCAGGTGCTACGCCCACAAAATCGTCCAGGTAGCAGTGGACGTTGTGGCCTTTCTTGCGGAGTATAGACCACTGCGTTGGTGGTCCTGGTGCAGGCCATGGAGGATGTCCCGCATCCGAAGAGGGGTGCGATGTCAGTGTAGTGGCGGCCCCCCACGGTGATACGAAGTAGTGGGGTGGATAGTGGGCAGGCCCTGAGCTGCCTATAGGCTCGTGCGAGGTCGGCGCACCACAGGAAGCAGCCAGGGCCCAGCCTCGCCACCTAATTGGCTGCATTCATGACGTTAGGGAGCGAGTAGGAGCTGGGCTTGCCTTGGTAGAACCCCCTTCTTATCCCCGCTGCGAGGCCAGCTGAGTTCAACGATGACAAACCTGTCAGTTGTGTTCTTCTTGGGGTGCGTCATCATTGGGCTGGTCTGCGACCTTGGGGTGAAGGGGGGTTCATCAAAGGGGCCAAGCAGGTCTCCACACCCAAGCTCAACCTTAACGTAGTTCTCGATGTAGCTGGCATGTGAAGGGTCTTCTTTATGACTGGTGAGTGTGGTAGTGGGTGGTGTGCTGGCAGTGTAATCAACTGGCCAGCCGAACTCAAGGTAGTCGACTACTTTCCGGTCATGGTATCCAGTCAGCATGCATCTCCAGGCATCAATGTTTAGGCCTGATGGGATAGGAATCTTTGCCCTCAAGTGGTTTGGGAGGGCAGTTCGTCTAACAGTGTCGTATATCACTTTGTAGTCACTGTGTCTTCTCCACCCGCCTGTGGTGGGGCTGGGCCAGAAGCTGTCAAGTATCGGCATGTATGCTATCGGGGTGAGTGGTGGGCGTGTCTCCTTGTGTCCATCAGTGTCGCCTCCGGTGACCGTGTCAGGTTGTAAAATATTCTGATTTACAACATTGGTGGGGGAATACAAATGTTCTATTATTGATTGGGTATACGTGACCAGGCGCATGTATGTGTATATGTAGGTGCTGGTGGTGCCTGATTGAGATGTGAATAGACATAGTGGTGCTGGCAGGACTGTGTGTAAGGGCCACTCAGAGCCTACCCCCTCCCCCCCTCTGCTAGTCAGGATCACCACACTCAGGCTCAAGGCAGGTGGTGGCCAGGGGAGACACTCAGCTTGTTGGTGGTGGGCAGATCACTGGTAACCATGGGGACCAGGAATGCTGGATCCCTAGAGATGCTTCTTTCTCATTGGGAGAATAGGGTGGGGTGATACTCTATACTGAATCCATGTAGCATATAAATAATAAACCAGAGGGCTTGACTCTCTCTCTTCTTTCACACTTTATACTCTTCCTTTCTCTTTGTCTGTATTGATTTCACTATAGCCCGCCTACACAACCACAGATTCGAGCCGTAGACTTTACATACTGGTAACCACAACAGGTGGTAAATATATTAGTTGGAGGAAGCATTCACCTTTACTTTATGAGACCTAGTCTTTACAAGGTGCTTCATGACCACCTTGGTGTGTGGTCCGGAGTGGGGCAGTGTCGATGTCGCCTAGTCGGGTGTGGGTGCTTGTCGTGGCATGGTGTGCTGCCCTGGGCTGCTTTGCATCATCATCGTGTGCGCGTTGTGTGCTGGGGGTGGGTGTGTCACGGGTTGTTGTTGTGCTGTCATGGTGGTTGTGTCGGCCATCTTGTATGATGTCACTGGCGGGGTGCCCAGTAGCGGGTAGCCGGTCATTCGGCCATGTTGGATTCCCCCCCCCCCGGTGGCGCCGCCTGGTGCATTAACACTGTCACTAGTGACTCCTGCACCAGGAGGGTGGGGGTGCTGCCATCTTGGATGATGTCGCGGGCTGGGTCTCCAGGGAGGGAAACCCTGGTGGGGGGCCAGGAGGAAGTCTCTCCACAGTTGGGGCTGCCTTGGTACAGGGAACGCCCCTGTAGATCGGTGGCCACTGGAGTAGTATGGGTTCGATCCGCCAGGTGGCGGCAAGGTTCGGATCAGTGATATCGGGTGGTTGGTCTCCGCCCGTAAATTACCCATGTTAAATATAACATGCACAATTTGCAGCAGCTGGCTGGCAGTTAGATAAAAGATTCAGTTAACTACAAATCAACCAATCAGGTGCCTACTTTGCCACAAGCAGTTGACAATTAACTACAAATCAACCAATCAGGTACCTACTTTGCAGCAAGCGGTTGGCAGTTAGCTACAAATCAACAAATCAGACACCTACTTTGCAGCAGGCGGTTGGCGGCGCGCGTGCGTGAGGTTTTCGTCTTGGGGGGCACGATGCGAAGGCGTCGACCCGTTGTATCGTTCGGCTTCCTCACCGGAGTCGTCTTGGACAGCTGGAACAAGAAGCGCCACCAGACCCACAGGTCTTATGTGTCATGTACAGGGCGTTATGGAAGTATTTACGGGTCTCCGCCTACTCTATAATGAGCTATAGTTCCCACCTCTGCCACGGCGGCGACACCTGATTGTTGTAATTATCCAATAACCGGGCTTTTAAACACATATAATATGCTAGTAGCGGTTTTGCTAAAAGTCAAGTAGTCAGTGATCAGTACATGAGGTATGCACCGTTTATATAATAAAACCAGGGCATGGACTAAGCATCGTTTATATAGAATGTAGTACAATTACAGAAGTCTAGACACGACATACACACATGACACAGATAATAAAACAAACCCACATTATAGATGTTGTAGATACATATAATTAATATATATATATATATATATATATATATATAATTATATGGGTCACTCTCCTGAAAACTGGTCAACATGGGATGGGATTTTAAAACATCAATAAAAAAACTTTCTACTTATTTATTGTTTTCCTTATACTTTTCATATTCATGTTCAGATTTGATGTAAGAAATAAGGTAAATAAAATAAACTGTGTGCAACTTTGGTCCTTTTAGTTATGAAGTGTTTTTGTACCAAAAAAAACACCATTTTACCATCAGCCATTTGTAACATGACATATGGGACATGGTTGAATCCTTACTAACATCTTGTATTGCATTGATATATCCAACAAAACAGTTCCCAAATCAAAAAGGAAGTATTTATTAACATGTATGCATGCATAAATTTAAAAATAAATTATTTGATGTCTTCAAAAATAATATTACAAATTTCTGTCACAGATGTAACCAGTGGTGTCTGGATGCCACACAAATATTGTACACTAATTATTCAGTGAATAAAGCATGGCTGGGAATTACTTTTGATCAATATAAGCACTACATATTTCTGTATATTATGCCATGATTAATATGCTTCTAAGTATGAAATTATGTAATTCTGCTTAGATTTTTATTAAGCAGACTGTGTGCTGTCCTAAACATGTGCTACATCTGAGCAACACATGTTATACTGACATAAAACATAGCTTAATCATGGACTACAGCTTTATTTGTTGTCTCATCAATTTATATTTTACATAGATGTAAAGGGGAGATTTTCAGCTTTCATTTGGAACCAAAAACATGTTTAAAATTCAAATATTAGAGTGGAACTCGCCATGTGACACTTCTGGCCAGTTTTCAGGAGAGTGACCCATATATATTTATATAGAGAGAGAGTATAATATAATATATATAGAGTAAAATGGGGAAAAGAAATTGATAGAAAATTGGTAAATGATATCTATAGTAAAATGAATAAATGATATTGAGAGTAAATTTAGTAAATATATATTATATGTATTCATTTATCTACTAGTAATGATAATAATGCTGTATATAAATACATTATAATCATTAATAAATTGTCACCAAAACAAATGTGACAATAGAACTTAATTTCCCATCTGCAAAATATCATGATACTCATGAAACTTATTAAACTCTTTAAACTCATGGATGCTCTTTTGTTCATTTTTTAAACATAGAGAGAACACCGTTCGGCTTAACAAATAAGCCATACAAATTATACTATTCAAATCAACTTTCAGATTTGCTTCTTTCAAAGAAAATTTGCCTACAAAAGTTAGGTGAGTCGACTTCACGTATAGATGGACTTGCATCAAAGGATTTCAGAATTGAAACAATACATCATCTGTCAGCTAAACCTTTATTGTACATGAACACCAGAGAATTTCACATTATTTACCTTTTCAATTAAAAAAAACAAACAAGCCACACAAACAAAACAAGAGAAACACTAGATACAAGATTCACCCCGTACTGCTGCAGTAGGGGTGCAAACCAACCCGATGTAAAAGCTGTCGAAAAAACGGGTCAATGAATTGAGAGCCTAATTTCACAATCTAAGAAGCAACTTTTATTCTTTACATATGTCTTATTGATAGCCCACTACCTTTGAGTTGAAAAATATAATAAAACATATAGTTTAATGCAATTTAAAAGTGAAATCGACGGTGTTCTGCGGCCGCCATCTTGTCTTTTTGCATTCTCACCCATTTCACCAACTCTGTGCCTATATGCATAATATGGGTAGCCATTTGATACTGGAGCCACAGTTTCTAGGTCATGTTCCATACTAATGCTATTTTTGCCCGTATTTAGACTACGGTGTCATTCACCTGTGTACTACAAGTACCGGGTGAATCTTTTATCTAGAGAAACACCAGGTTTCATGACGTTTGTGGGATATTTCAGGTAACACTTTCCCTTGATGACTCATTCCGACTCACTCTGACTAAGTGGGTAAAGACAGTCGGGTGCAGTTGACAGCAAACCGCTATGTTCTGCTGTCAACTGTCACAAGAGTTGTTTTGTTGACGGACGGGGGGGGGGGGGGTTATTGACACTGGTCGCTGGAGAGAAATCTACTAAACCTGACTCACGTGACCAAACCGGAAATTGAACCCATGCGGCAAACCAAAAATGGCACAGAAATGCCCAAACCACGGTTAGTACGGGTCCCTGCTCACAGCGCCGTTCTTACATAGCGTCACACCCTGGTGTCAGAATATGAAACTATTTCCATAGTTGTGCTGCTCTTTCTTGATCCACTACGAACGTGTTAAGCTATAAACCTGTATCATGATGTCTATTACGTATCTACTACTGACTTGGCAGGCTATAAACCTGTATCAGGATGTATATTACTTATCCACTACTGACTTGGTAGGCTATAAGCCTGTATCAGGATATCTATTACTTATCCACTACTGACTTGGTAGGCTATAAGCCTGTATCAGGATATCTATTACTTATCCACTACTGACTTGGTAGGCTATAAGCCTGTATCAGGATGTCTATTACTTATCAACCACTGACTTGGTAGGCTGTAAGCCTGTATCAGGATGTCTATTACTTATCGACTACTGACTTGGTAGACTATAAGCCTGTATCAGGATGTCTATTACTCATCCACTACTGACTTGGTAGGCTATAAATCTGTATCAGGATGTCTCAAACTTATCCACTACTGACTTGGTAGACTGTAAGCCGTTATCACGATGTATATCACTTATCCACAGCCGACTTTGTATCATTGTATTTTAAAACATTACATCTGCTTCATTTCCCATCACATCTGAATAATCCATATCAAAACCTCACTATTATAGGCCTATCATTTAAAAGCTAGTTTCCAAATTTACCAATTCCTGGAAATAAAACACATCGACAAAAGGAGAATATGAGAGACTGCATGTTTCCCCATACAGCACACATAGATTAAATTACGAGAACAAATTGAATGTCCAAAGCTAAGCGCGTAGAGTTCAGGAAGGCGTCAGATGAAAGCTTAGGAGGAGAAAATGAATTTGAGAAAATATCGGTGAAAATTGGTTACGTCATGGGTGGTGGTGGGGGTATTTCTGCAAATTAAGGGAAACGTTGCGCCTAGAGCGGGACTTAAACTCACACTTCTGAAATTTGGGGGAGCTGGCATCCTGACCAGCCTAGTCAATATCCAGCACCTTTAATTATTGCTAGAAATGTTAATACAAAAAATACAAAGAAAGCAGCAATCACTGGTTCAGTATATTTGTACAAGCCGGTGTATGTATACACTCCGCTGTATGCACACATGCTTCCGTATTACAAAATAACAATATAGAGGGTATTCCCGTGACGTCATCAACCGGATGCGCGGCCATTGTGGCGATATCAACCAGTAAACAACCTGCCGGTTGCAGTAACATAGTAGATCATTCTTTCAGTTTTATTCCAAATTACTAGAAATGAAGAATCCTAACCTTCTAAATTTAGGATAATATTTTCATTGAATTTGTTTTCTATATGTGTGCCAAGCGGTTTGTTTCTAGGTAGTGTATTTTTAGAGATATTTCACTTTTTCTGTATGAAGATTGCTCATTGCCATTGACAATGCTGCTTGAATGCATTGAGTTTGCCGGTATGCGCAGTGCAAAACGTTTTATTTTATTCAAAATTAATAGAAATACAGAACCCAAACCTTATAAATTTAATATAATCTGTTCGTTGAATATGTTTTCTATATGTGTTCCAATCAGTTTGCTTCTATGTGGTGTGGTTTTAGAGATATTTCACTTTTTCGGTATGAAGAGTGCTCACGGCCATTGACAATGCATTGAGTTTTCCGGTACACGCAGTGCAAAACGTCTATTTTATTCAAAATTAATAGAAATGCGATATTTCAAATTTTCTGTATGAAGATTTCCCACTGCCATTGACAATGCATTGAGTTTGTTGGGTTTATTATTGTGGTTGTATTGCCACAATGGCCGCACTTCTGTTTAGCGTGACGTCAGTGCATACCATCTATTCATAGCTCTGTATAAATGCAGTAACTAACAATCAAATCGAAGGCAATGCAGTATTTTACACCAGGTTATTTGCTCTCGGAATATATCAATTTTATTGACAACTTCACCTGCATCCTCCTGGATTGTTGTCTCTAAGAAACGAGAATAGACCAACATCCGGTCAGTCACAATCCCCCAAAATCGCCCACGTAATCAAACAATGCCTCTGTGAGAGGCCACCACTGCTCCATAAGCATATTCAGCGCTGTAAGGAGCGGGACAACCAGCCACGTTTGAGCCCGTTTGAACCCGTTTTAACTTGCTGGAAATAGACTTTCCTCTTCTTGTGTTTGCGAGAACTCAGTGAAGTAGAATTTGCCGATAAACGCAGTTCCAAACTTAGATTTTATTCTAAATTAAAAGAAATTAAAAGAACAATTTGGCATAAACATGGATACACAAATGAAATATTAATAGTTTATTCCACGGAAACGATGATTCCAATTGCGGGTAAAGAAACGCAAGTGGAGTTGTTACAAGCGTTATTTTGTGTATGGCTGAACCAACATTTATCTTTGTACGCTTCTAAAAAAATGATTAAAGACTTTTGCACAAATTAAAATCTTTGAAAATTATCTACATCAATTTCTGTTTAAATCACACAATATCAGTAATTACAGAATGGGAAATTCATCCTGCAGGGGTATGCTCGATATGGGACAGTGGTAACCCGTTTTTCCTCCTTTCCTCGCTGTGAATCCTTCTCTTCGCTCAACGCTTTCGGGTCGCCAAACGGTGTTTCCACCCAAGTCTTATGATAGCGGGTACATTTTTCTTAGTTCAATATTATGCACCGTCAAAACAAATTCATTCAAATGATCGTCATACTGTCTGCAAATCTACTTGCTTGGGGTAGTTTGTAACCTTACGACGGTTACCGGTTGCAGAACTGCAACATTATAGAGAGGCTCCGATAAATCGGCCCAATCTTTGGCTTGAAGATTAATCTTCAGTAGGGGCGGTTGTAGAAGCTGGGGACATCTTTACAACGTTGTAACGGCGAAGCGTTGGTGCGGCACAGAATCTCTTCGGTCCGGCGCTAGTTGAGCACTTGTATCCAGCAGACAGCAGCAGGGGTTTCGAGGAAGGACGGGTAAAGATGGGTTAAGCAGTGGTTCCAGCGACGAGAACAAGATGAGAGAAGTGTAAAGGTAAAGGGCCCCACCCAAGAACCCAACTCCCCTGGTCAGGGGGAGAAGTATGCCTGGGAGAAATAGAAAGGTAGAATCTAGGAAAGAGAAATGAGGAGAGTTGAGTCAAAGGACCGTGTCTATATGCCCTATGGTGACCAACCAGCGAGCCATAGACACGGACAGAGTAAGAGTAGAAAGTGAAATGCCGGCGGGCTCCCCCTCCTGGAACTCTTTTCAGACATATCGAGGAGGAGCAAGGCCAGCTGAGAGGAGATAGAGAAAGATGTGGACGAAGTGCCGTCCGGATAGCAAGACTGCAAATCTAGACCTGCCGTACTTATGTCACACACATGTGACACTGCCCCCGCTTCTAGATCTGCTGCGTTGACGTCACACTGCATACACTTCTAGACGAGCTGTTTTCCATCACACTGTTTCTAGACTTGCTGCGCTTACTTCACACTGCCCCGACTTCTAGACCTGCTACTTCCTGTCACACTGCCCATGCCCCGAGATCTGCTCTAATGACGTCAGAATTGAATTGTGACCACTACACCAGCGGCCACACACTGTAGCTTGGTTTCTCGCCCCGAACAAGCGGTCCTTAGACTTGGTACAAAGCATTACAATATATGGAAACTCTGTAGGGAGGGTGCAGTTTAGTTGTTCCTCCGCGCGGGGTCGTAAAGGTGTTAAGCCCATCGACCATCAATGCATTAAGGCTCAGTCACACCTTACCGGATTGGGGTACTGGATAGAAAACGGACACTGTCCGGTGAAATACATCAATGTCCGTTTTATATGCGGTACGCATCCGGCGTGTCCGTTCTCTGTCCGGCTTGTACGGTGGCAAGTTTTGAACATGCACAAAACTTGTACCGGACACCGGTGGACGGTTGGTGTCCGGTTTAAGTCTGTTTAGTCCGTGTTGTCCGGTTCATGTCTGTTACCCATCTGTTACGTCTCCGGTTTGCTTCCTGCATAGTCCGTTGACATTGTTTTGGGAATTCGGTCAGTATATGTTTTCGGTGCGTCTGTGATCAGTCCGGTATGTGTCCGGTTGATGTTAGGTCCGTCTGTTTGACATTTGGGTGTCGTCCGGTTATCGTCCGGTGGCTATTCGTTAACATACTTTCCTTGACTGTTTAGTGTCCGTTTCATCCTGCGGCCTTTGACCCGATAGCGCAACATTTCGACACATTTTGATACCGAACACCACCGGACTAGAAAATTCTTTGTCTGGTTATGTCTGTTGCTCAATCCGGTAAGGTGTGACGGGCACTTAAAGCTTATAACATATCTATCGTGGCATCTATTTTTGGATCGATATTTACATTTCCTGAATATAAATAATTCAAATAAAACTATCAAAGTGAGATTCCGTAAACAGTTATTGTACAATATAACTATAAATTGAGTCATAAGCATATTCAGCGCTGAAAGCAGAGGGACAATCAGCCACGTTTGAACTCGTCTGAGCCCTTTTGAACTTGCCGGAAATGGACTTTCCTCTCCTTGTTTTCGCGAGAACTCAGTGTCAGCCAATCAGAGCTGTTCATTACAAACGGTTGCCCCCCCCCCTCATGGGGGCCGCCATTTACAATCGAAAAGAACAGCTAAGATTGCTTGAGATTAGCTCTCAGTGTCAATCAATCAGAGCTTTTCGATTGCAAATGGAGGCCTCATACTACAGGAGGCAGCCAGTTGCAATCGAAAAGAATAGCTCTGATTGGGTCAAATTATGGAAAGGTCCCAGTCGAATACGTCCATTATTTTTTTTAGTAGTTTCTTGTTCAGACATAGTCACCCATTTATGCATCTTTTGCACAGATTAAAGTGCTTGAAGTATTTTTTTAATTTATCTACATTGACTTCTGTTTAAATCACACAATATCAGTACTTAAAAGGACCAGGTATAGGCTGCTGAGATACAAACCGTACTCCGAGAAATGCTCTCCAAGCATACCTTTGCAGGTTTTCAGTTTATGTAACTGTATACGTGGGGGGAGAGTGCTGAAATTGGTTGCTCCTGTTGTGTTTTAGTTAGTCCAGCAGCACTGACAAAGCTTTTAGACAACCATATAGAGAAAAATGTTAGAATTTGCAATCTAAAATGCTAAATATAAAGTTCAAATGTTTATTTCTCATAACCAGCTACTTTTTGTGTGAATAATTGATTAAATCATGTAGATTAATAGACTTTAAAAGTTGAATTGAGAGCTTTCTGTGGCTGCCATCTTGGTGGTTGCCATGGCTTCCCCTGTGTGTGGGGAACACCTCTAGGTCATGTGATGAGGGAATCCCACCTATGATGTCATTCATACATCACAGATCTCAACTCTCCTCCCACATGTTCAGTTGCATGAACTGAACAAAGTAAGCAAAGGTATGTTTGGAGAGCTTTTGATGCTCGATTCATTTGTATCTGGGTGAGGTATACTCAGCGACTTGAAAGAATGGGAAACTCATCCTGCAAGAGTATGCTCAATATGGGACAGTGGGCACCCGTTTTTCCTCCTTTCCATGCCTTGGACCCTGGCTTAATGCCTTCACTGCTCCACCGCAGAGCAGCGTACGTGTGGTGGAACACCTACACTGGTCCCGATGACGTCACCCTTTGTGTCAAGCCTAAGGTATGTGATCGAGCCGGTGTCGCAGTTTGAGCGCCCTGCCAGTTTGAGCGCCCTGCCAGTGGTTGTATACTTTTTTTTGTAAAATAGATTTAAAAGCTTTCATTGGATCGATTAAAAATATCTTAATGCCCAATTGAAGAGGAAGATCTGGAGTATTTAATGTAACCTAAGAGCAATTTACTCTGAAAGTATTAAACAGAGATAATAGTGAAAGTTGGGATATTCTGAGTGTCAGTGCCAGTGTTAGCCTTACTAGATCATGGCCTCAAAAACTATTTTTGCAAAATAAATTCAAGAACTTCCAATTGGCTAATAAAAATAAAGGCTGAATGTGAAATTGTAGAGAAAGATCTGAACTATTTAATAGAAACAAGAGAAATTTGCTTTCAAAGCACCAAAAATCACAAATTACTGTGATAGTTAGGGTGGTTTTAATGTTGTCTCTATCCGCGCATGCGCAATAGCAACAGAAGGGCGCTCAAACTGGCAGGGCGCTCAAACTGCGACACCGGGGAACCAAGATACAGCGGCCCCACCCTGTGCCAGGATGGGAAATTCATATACCCCATGATTGAAGTATGCCCTAGATGAGCATGAATAGTCATGTGACGTCATGGCAGCGGCATTCACAGCTAGCATTAACTTTGAGTTCAAACACAAATGCGTCGGCTTCAGAGAACAGCAAAAAATCCCACATTTGATTCCTAAGGTTAGATTGGCCTGAATCAAACAGACTTCTTTTTAGTTTGTAAATTAAAATGTTATATCCAGAGAATAAAGTTGCCCCCACCAGGGTGGGGAACTGATAACTATTACCAACGAAATATCAAGATAGGATCAGATATTTCTTAAGCATTAGGACTATGAATATAATGTGAGCAGATAGTTCTCAAACATGATATAAAGGTTGGCATCAGGCAATACAAATGGCATGTTGCATAGCTTATAAATAATATAATGCATGCTTATTATGCGTCCTGATTTCAATGTAGCGCGCCGCTTGTGTATGGTCAGCACAAAGGAGGATCGTTGGCCAACCCGCTGGTGCTATGCAGCAAAAGTCTGACATTTCAGACTTCTTTTCGTAAGTTGGTCAACCATAATGTGAAGTTAACGAGATTTTTTTTTTTAACAAAAAAAAACTGGGGATGGGGGGGGGGGGGGATGGAGCATGCTGGGATAAAGCAATGAGCAAAGGATTGAACAGAAAGGACATGCGATGTGGGCGGCAGGAACAGAGGAAGCGCATGCAATATTCAAAGTTTGTCTGGGTACCTGATGATAGAACGATTGCGGTGAGAGCTACAACAAACCGACATGACATCATGTTTATGTGTGTGTGGGGGTGTGTGGGGGGGAGGCAACAAGAAATGGGTCAACTCGCAATGCACCCGGTGACAGTCACATCAAGACATGCATGTTTCTATGTGAACAGATTTCTGAATTCTATTTTTATAAATTCAAAGAAAAATTATCTTGAATTCTTTCAAACAAACATAAATTCTAGGCACGGCATCTCCGAAGTTAATTATAGAATAACAAATATGAGATGAACCAGAACATTTTTATCATTAATAGAAATAAAAGTCTTTAAAGATAATTAGTAAACTCATTTGAACGTGATTTAGTTTTTGCTTGAGTGTACCTAACATTGTTTGTAATTAGTATGTATAATTATATGTAATACAACATTATTTTCTAATCGTCTTTCTCTCTCTCTTGACGGTGGTAAATGGCAAGTATTAAACAGAACCATGGTCACAACATGCGTGCTGAAAGAAAGACAAAAACCACAGCCCAGATATTGGTAAATAATGATCAAAACTAATTTGGGGGTGGGTAAGAAATAATAAGACCACACGATCGTGGCATGGGTTCGACAACACTTGCAATGGTCGAGAAACTCGCAGTACCCAACACCAATGGCTAGTCACGTGGGTCGTAATGGTTGCGAATGTAGAACTGACAACAGTCAGATAGAGTGTGTGACATTTATGGAAATGGCAATCGCGGATAACTGGTCTTCCTCATTCCACTCTTCCTTGTCCTATCCTCTTAATGCCGAGCGCCAGGGTTCGTGGCGACAAGTGTAAGTTTTTAAGTCATTGGTTTGACTCGGCGAGGGTTTCAACCCCTTGGGTTCGAGTCCCAGTACCAGCCACAGGGGAAGTAGATGCTGAACTCATTCGGGCATCCCGGCTGCTGAACCGTGGTAGTTGTGAGAATTGTCGGCTGCTGAACCGTGGTAGTTGTGAGAATTGTAGGCCTGCACACACAACACTTACATGATGTTGTTGGCAGTTTTGTTTAAGCATTCTGTGAGGGGCGATGGTAAAAATGCTTTCAAACAACAACACATTTTCGTTGTGTATGTTGGATACGACACTCACAACGACCGCCATACCTGCGACATAAACATCATCGAACATGGCCACGGATAACTGACATGACTTTCTAACGTGATGGACATTGGTACCTCCGTTGGAAGGTCACAAATTAGGCTCTGAAACAGTCTGTATTCATATAAGACATACACTAGGTTAGTTCTGAACTCCAACAAATGCCCTTCAATATATCTTTGCATTAATCTACCCTACTCATATATAACTGTCGAATCAGAGACAAAGACCCTGTAACACTAAGACGGCTCACTCCCTATCTCTCCCATAGTAATGTCAATTTTGCAATGCCATCTTGTGGTGGGTTTGATCAGCCCGGCTGCTGCCTGGTGTTTCACATGTAAACATATCAAGGTGAGAGGGTGAGTTAAAAATTAAAAAAACAGAGATTGCCTGTCATTTGGATTTGGCCGATGTTGCACCTACTGCCTGGCCCCCACCTCCCTCTGCCCTGCCCCCACTCATTCCCCCTCCCTCACCCTCCCCTCACTCCCCCTCCCTCCCTCGCCCCCCATAACTCCCCTTCCATCGCCCCTCCCATCCCCCCTCTGTGCCACCCTCCCCCGGCCTCACCGCCCTTCCCCTCCCCTTCCCCTTCCAATCCCCACACTTCCCTCTCGCTATCTCCCTCCTCATCCACCTTACCCAGTGCTCTCACACCACACCTCCCTCCCCCACACTCCCTCTTCTCCTCCCCCTCCTCACCCACCTCACCCCCCTCCCTCTGTGCCTCCCGCTCCCCTCCCCCCTTCCTTCCCCACACTCCCTCTTCCTCCTTCTCCGCCTCCCTCTACCCCCCTCCTCACCCACCTCAGTCGGTGCTCTCACACCACACCTCACGACACACTCCCTGATGTAAGTGGGGGGGGGGGGGGGGGGGGGGGGGGGGGGGGGGAAAGGAAGGGAGGTCCCACTGTTACCTGTTGCTACTCCTATAGAACACCACCACTACCCCCACCCTGCCCCTCCACCTCTCCACCCCACCCACCCCTGCCACCATACACACATTCCCCCAGCATCCTTCTTCCAGCACACTGACACACACACCCGCACACACACACGCTCAAGCACACACACCATTTGCACAACCCATTATAACACTGTCAAAATGATCAAATCCACCCACCTGGTGTGCTGGGCGTTCTCTTGATTACACATTACAGGCTGAGTGAGCCGTCTTAGTGTCATAGGGTCTTTGACAGGGATAGCACAGAGCAAGCTATCACAATACACTTTCTGCTTTGTTTGTTTTGAGTTTAGTAGTTGCTGGTAGTGTATTCGTTTAACTGTGTGTAGATTATTGAATACTTTGTTATTTATTAGTTTGGTATGTATACACAAATCAACTATCGTATTTCTCAGAAATATAAACATATAAAATAAATCAGGTACCAAATTGAGTGTGGTACCTATTTGGTGTTTACTTTGTGCCCCCTAAATGATGCTGGCTATACACACAACGTACAGAGCGTTTGTTAGAGTATAGAACAGAACGCTGTATATATCTTTATTTTATTTGCACGGTGTGTGTGTGTATACATTTGGTAGACGAAGCTTATCTTTGCTATAGTTAAAGGATAACTTCTGTCTTATTGAAGGTTATATCGGAGGATATGCCAAGTACAGGGAGATGAAAATAAATATATATATATACATATACATATACATAATGAACTAAAATATGTATATATGTGTATATATATATTGTATTTCAGGCTGGAGCCAGGGATATATATATATATATATATATATATATATATATAATTATATATATATACACACACATACACACATGCATGCATACACGCATACATACATATTTCAGTTCAAGCTATATATATATATATATATATTTATATATATATATATATATATATATACACACACAGTGTTATACACATTCAGAATCAGACCTACACTTCTAGAAGAAAGAAACTTTTTTTTTAAACACTCACAAAAAACACACGAGAAAATGAGGTCGCCGTGACCCAGATACAATCAGATACGCACCGACGTGAAGTTGGCGATGTCCTGCGACTTTCCGCGTGACTTCTGCGCGACCGTCTTCTTCTTGGCCGGGAACGGCGCGTGCGCGCGCGCGTTCCGGTAGCGGGCGGGCGGCGCCGCGCCGCGCCGCGCCGCCAGTAGGTCGTCAGCGGGCGGGGGCGGGGGCGGGGGCGGGGGCGGGGGCGTGTCCATGAGGCGGAGCAGCGTGAGGGCGGAGCCCTCGTCGCGCCCGTCGTGCTGCGCGAGGCGCGACGTGGTCAGTACCATGGCGTCCTCTGCGCCGCGCTTCTCCTTGCTCTGCGAGGAGACGAAAGACAGCAGACGCTCGCTGTTCTGCGCGTTCAGCTGCGCCTTGGTTCGCCGCGCCGCCGCCAGGGCCGCGATGTTGCGCGTCTTGGACGCGATCTCATCGCGCCGCACTTCCGGTTTCGGCGCCGCTGCTGCTGCGATCGGCGCGGCGGGCGGCGGTGGCTGCGGGGAGTCGGAGTGCGAGCTCAGCGTGATGATGCTGCGCTGGCGGTGCGGATGCACCGCGGCAGCCTCGTTCTGGATACTGTGTGAGGATACGGACGCCAGGGCCTGCGCCTGCGCGTCCCGAATCTGCTGTGCTTGTGCACTACGCGAAAAAATAGCATCTCTGAAAGTAGATGAAAGATTGGTTGGTTCGTTGGTTGTTGGAGTTTTGTGTCCTGGCAATATCTAAGGTCATATCAGAATGGGTACCGACTTGTGACAGTGTGTACTCATGGCGATTTTATAGTGCTTCCCCACTGGGAGACCAGGCCACCATGACCTGATATCCCACTGAGTCACAATATCCTGACACTGAGCCAACCAGTCATTGCTCTATCCTATTAATGCCTAGCACCTGGCTAGGAAGTGACAAGTATCAATTTGACATTGTTTTGACTCGACCAGGAACCGACCTCCCGATCTCCCACACACGAGGCCCGCGCTCTACCGATTCGGCCACCGCGCCCGGTGTAGATGAAAGATGACGCCACCCCACCCCCCCACGGAGCATGCGCAGTAAGAGGGCCATCAGAGGGCGGGTTGGTGGTAGAAACTGCCTAAGCGACCTTTTCCAAAGCAGAATGCACACTGAGCTGCTTGTGACCCACATGCTTACTTCCGGTACTGACATCAGAAGGCGGGTTGGTTGTGAAAATCGCCTCTTATTATTATTATTATTATTATTAAGTAAGACGCCCTCCCCTGTCGGTACTTACTCGTCGTTGTCGGGGCCCTTGGGACTCTTGAGGAACTGGTTCTTGGCGGGGCCGGCCCTGGGTGACTGGTTGCCGGCCACCTCCTCGTCCACCATGTTCAGCCTGTCCATGTCCGACAGACTGTCACACTCCAGGAGACGCCGGTTCAAGCTCGTCACTGACACCGCCTGTGAGGACGAACAGACAGACACGAATACAGCCAGTGGGCCCAACCAGTTATGTACCTTATCTAGGTCAACCACCTCTCATAGTGAGCCAAACAAGTCATGTATCGTATCTAGGTCAACCATCTCTCATAGTGAGCAAAACAAGTCATGTATCGTATCTAGGGAAACCACCTCTGACTGCGCCACCAAACCAAATATGTACCTTATCTGGGTCAATGGCTGCTAGCAGTGTCCTTATGCAGTTATGTACTTTATCTAGGTCAACCACCTCTGCTCTATAACCCGTTATGGGAATATAAACTACTAACCCTCACTGTTGAAGGACTTGCGGTCATTAGAACCAATAACGCCTGCATTTGTTCCCTGGTGTCATATATTTGCAGGCACAGTCTGAGAAAGTTAGTAGTTCCTCGCCTATCTGTGGCACCACTGGCGATTGGTCAGGCCCATGTCTCTGTGGCCGCTTACGACCAGATTTTAAACTACAGACACACACATATATATATACGTTTCCTTCTGGAGGAGAATCAGTCTGTTTGATCTCTGGCTGAAGCCCAGGAACCACTTAATGTCGGCTCTGAATTCCATGGTCAGGGAGTGCCTGTCGGTGAGTGGGGCCTGCCTCAGTGCGTCAAAGATTCTGGACATGAACCTGTGGGCTGGGTTTATGCATCTGGCAATGTGGTGGAGTCTTCCAGCTAGCTTCTGTAGTTCTCTTCTGGTTGTGGTGGCTTTGCTCATTCATACGGAGCACTCCTGTAAGAGTTGGTCCATTTTGTCTTTCGGTATGGTCACTGTCATCTCTTCAGCTGAGGTGGTGAAGCCGAGCAGTCCAATGTCTTTGTTGGGGTGTGTGCATTTGGTGATGGGAGAGTTCTAGGCCGAGCTTATTGATGATGTCAATGATATCCTGGTCCGCAACATCCACCTCATCTTCTGTGCCGGCTACCCCGATGATGCAGGTATTGCAATACCTCAGGGAGTTTGACGCCCCTGCCTTGCAGAGGTGTAAACCACTGCCTTGTGGTACAGGTTCTTGACAGAACCGAAGGCTAAGGGAGCAAACCATGTCACTGTGGCAGCATCAAGGGCGGTTGATGTATGGAACTCCCAACATCTCCCGACCAGCCACTGCAGGGACACATAGTTTTGCGCCTGTCTGGACATGTTCTTGCCGGTGTGAGACCTCTATTTGCTCCCCGAGAGAGTACCGCTAGTAACTTGCAAAAGCCAGCAGGACTTCAACACTTTTGCAGGCAGCTTTCATGAAATGTACATACCATCAAGAGAAACCTGAAGCTGAGAGACATTAAGACCGACTCATGGACATCACTCTCACAGCAGAGAGCGCCAGTCAAGTAATTAAAGCAGTCTTTGTCGCATCGTGACCGACAGCATGATGATATATATATGCATTACTGACCTTGTTTGGGTTGCTGGTCTCGAGCCGCACGGTGTCCCCAGAGTCCGGCCGCTCGCCCACCTCCTGGGTGTACACCTCATACAGCTCGTCCAGGTCCTTCGGCACGGGTACCTCGTACTCGTCGATGAGGACGCGCTGCTGCTGGATGATCTCGTCGCACAGGTTCAGGTGCTGTCGGTACTTGTCGATCACCATGTCCTTGCGGCGGATCTCGAAGTTCCTGAGGAGGCAGGATGACTGCATCTCCATGTTCTCGATCTCCAGCTCGTGCGACTTGACGAGCAGGTTGAGGATCTCCTTCTGGTCTGTGTTGTTCACCTTCTTCGGCAGCAGCTGCGATATCAGAAACAAGAACACCTCAATTTTATTTATTTTTAAACTGAAATGTAGTTTATTCATTGAATGATGTCTTTTGTCTGCACCAGAGCACTGGTCTTCCGACCGTACAGTACAATTTGCTGGTACGTAAATGAAACGCAGTCGCAATAATAACCGCATGCAAATCTCGTTCGATATTAAAAGTATTATACATAATAAAGATTAACTATTAGTTGTAATAGTAACTGTCACAATTCCAGTTCAATAAAAGTATTATGCATTTGGTGAATATGCATTATATGGTATTGCATGGTTCTAGAATTTTCTTTAAACATTTTCTTTTAAACATTGCAATGCTCAGTTGCTTTCTTAAATCTTTACAGAGATTGATTCGGATGGACATCATCTATGTTTATTATTACATGTCAGGGGCGTACTAGAAATTAAACAATTATAAGTACAAAATTGCTTACATGTGCTTACAGGAAATACAAAAAATTGCAACCATAAAGTAAAAACTGGATACAATAAAGGATTTAATATGAAAAGAAATATGATGCCGAGAGAAATTGTTTGCATGCTTGTTTGTTTTGTTGGGGTTGCATGCCCCAGCAACATCTCAAACCACACAATCACGCGCCTGCTCTATGCAAGTTTGTTTTGTTGAGGTTTCACACTCTAGCAGCACCTCAGACCACACAACCACGCACCTGCTCAAAGTTTGTTTTGTTGGGGTTTCACCCCCTAGCAGCACCTCACACCATACAACTATGCATTTGCTCTATTTGTTCTGTTGGGTTTCACGCCCTAGCAACACCTAAGGCCACACAATCATGCACCTGCTCAATGTTTTGTTGGGGGTTCACACCCTAGCAGCACCTAAGGCCACACAGCTACGCACCTGCTCTTATTTGTATTGTTAGTGTTTCACGCCCTAGCAGCACCTAAGGCCACAATAGCACGCACCTGCTCAATGATTGTGTTTTGATGGGGTTTCATGCTCTAGCAGCACCATAGGCAACGCACGCATGCACCTGCTCAATGTCTATTTTGTTGGGGTGTTATGTCCTAGCAACACCTCAGACCATACCCCTGCTCTATATTTATATTATTTGGGTCTCACACCCTAGCAGCACTTAAGGCCACATAACCCACGTACCAGCTCTGTATTTGTATTGCTGGGTTTCACGCCCTAGCAACACCTTAGGTCACACAACCCACTCACCTGCTCGATCTTGCCTGCCTTTCCGCGCGCGTTCTCCAGCTCCTTCTGGACGCTGGCCTTGAGGCGGTCCGTACGGGTCCTCTCCTCCTGTAGGGCCTGCAGCTCCTCCCGGGCTCCACGCACCTCCTCTGGCTCCTGCTCCTGCTCCTTCTCCCCCTTCTCCTGCTGCTGCTCCTGGTCCCCGTCCTTCGCGCCCTTCTCGTCCTCCTGGCCCCCCTTCTCTCCCCCTTCTGTGTCATCGTCATCTGTAAAGGAGACCAGGTGTGAGGTGAGTGCGGATTTAAACTTTAAGCCGCTTTCGCCATTTAAAAATTATTATTTTTGGTGGTGTATTTATGCTACCCATAACGGTTAAGTTTAACGTCTTGTTTTGGCTGGTGTGGTAGTCAGTAAGGGCTCGGTCACATAGCCATTAGTGGACGTAGTGACCCGTAGGATAGATTAATGTGGGTCAACCATGGTGTAAGTATGTTAAACTATGTTGAAATATGTTAAGGTACGGCAGGTTTTGGTATGGATAAATACGTTATGGTACGGATAAATATGTTATGGTACAGATGCTGGTACGGTCAACTCCGTTCAACTCCGTTCAACTAAGTTAGCCTGCACTACGTTCACCTAGGTCCATTAATGGCTATGTGATCAGGGGTTTGTCCAAGTACCCTAGAGTATGCTAGAGCACACTAGAGTATGTTAGCATCACGGATGCAAATTCAGTCTCTAACGTACCGCTCTTTTGAACATGTCCAAAAATTAAATCGGAGATCACGGCTCACCCCATGTTATTACCAAGTTAACATCATGGACAAGTATGGATGCCAGTACGTTCAACTACGTTAGCCTCCACTACGTTCAACTACGTCCACTAATGGCTATGTGACCGGGCCTTAAGAGTCTTTTGGTTCCCCTTCTTTTATCACTTTCAGTTGTGTAGCTCTACTGCATGCATTCGAGCTAATTATAGACACTTTCTGGTTCTTTTCTGCATATTTAATTCTAAAACTAGGTGAAAGTGATGGTTGTATCAGAGAAGCTGGTCATGCTGAACCGAGATAGGTGGAGTCAGTGGTGCGTAACGGCGCTGGATGTTTTATATTGGGATGTGAATAGCACAAACATGTTAGTGGGGACGTTATTTATATCAACACAATAAACTGAATTCTGCTGGAAGACACCAATCATGTCAAAAGGACCACACCAATCACCAGCACCTCGATTGGAAAACACCAATCACGTCAATATCCTGTTCTTGCAGAAGCCTATGGTTTCAGAGTTTTGGCATGCTTGCCATAATTAATTTTCTATGTTTGCACTTCAAATATCTAAAAAATTGATCATTTACACTGTAAGTTACTTCATACTAAAGTGAGGTAGATTATAACTATTATCCTAATGTATTTATCTCAGTAAACGACAGAAACTGAAAACCGTCGGCCTATGCAACGTTACATTGACTTAGTATGCCCTTCTATTAAGCACCAAACACTTAATAAGTGCATCAGTATCTAAGGTGGATATGTAGGTTCAAATCTAGATAAGTGTTTTGCTTTTGAAAAATGTATTCTTTTATCGGAATATGCAACTTTAAAGAAGGGATTTGGACTATATAAAGATGGATATGTATATATATATATATATATATAGTATAGTTATACGAATCTTACCTGAGTATAGATGATGGATAACTGTTGTTTTCCCGAGGTATAAGCCTCGGGTAGACGTGGGCTAGGGAGAAGGAAGCACGTCCGGTACCAGCAATCTTAACCTACTTATTCAGGATAAAAATGACTTTCAATACAATGGATACTATGATTTTCCCGTAATGGTACACCAACGGAATAGACGTGGCAGGGTGTGGTGGGCGGGCCCTAGCCCACATCTACCCGAGGCTTATACCTCGGGAAAACAACAGTTATCCATCATCTATACCCAGGTAAGACTCGTATAACTATACTATTTTACCTCGGTAAACAGCCTCAGGCTAGCCTCAGGCTAGGGAGACCTTTACATAATTCATTTTTTTTATATCATTCATTTCTTATTTATTATAACA